>JASMMZ010000004.1:3507395-3726095 GCA_038502455.1 Anisogramma anomala | reverse complement strand
AGCCCGCTGCGCCGCGCGCAGTACCTCCTCGCGGCGCGCTACGGGCGCGACCTGGCGGGCGACGAGGCCGGCGCGCTGAGCGGGCCGCCGGAGCCGGACGTGCTGGCCGCGGTGCTGGACGCGAGGGAGCGCATTGAGGAGGCGCGCTGCGAGGGCGACCTGGAGGGCGTGAGGGCGCGGAATGAGGGGCGGGTGGGGGAGTGTGTGCAGGCGCTGGAGAGGGCGTTCCGGGAGGAGGATCTGGAGGCCGCTGTGAGGGAGACGGTGAGGTTGCGGTACTGGGTGAGCATTCGGGACAGCCTGGATGCGTGGGAGCAGGGGAAGCCGACTGTTCTGCAACATTGAAGGCGCCGTCCTGCGAGCCTATGGCCATGAGTCAAGAGCCGGAGACGGTGTGCATGGCCCCGGCTCGTCAACATGGAGGAAGAAGCCTTGGCAAGTTCTACTGCGCCATCCACGGTCCAGGTTCGCTCGTATTTTCCGAATCTGATGGTTTCCTTACACTGTCTGAGCATGTGGACGGGCTCTCTAGGTTCCGCGTGAGATGGACGGAGGCGAAGAAAGCAAGCCATGTTGCAATGCAAAGTCAAGTTCGTCGGATGCCCCATCATCATCATCATCATCATCTGGTATTCATCTCGCTATGTTTCCTACACTCGTCCCCTTGTTTGTACCTACTCGTACTCATTACATGGACACAACCATCCTTTCTATATACTTGTCCAAGCGCCTCAGAGGAGAAAATGATCGTCAAGACCCAGCTCACCAACCCAGCCAGTGAAGGCGGTTTGGAGAGAGCAGAACTGACCCGGTCATTCGTACCCCATCTTGCCGACCACTGTTTTCTCCCACGCCCCTGTCCTTCCATCTCCTGTGATGGCAGGTGTCAACGCGCACTTGTTGGCTGGTCGCTTAGGCCTCCCAGATCTTGCCAGCAAGCTCTTCGGAGCGGCGGGCAGTGGTGTTGGTAGCGGGGGTAGTGGGATCAGCGGGACCAGCCATCTGCATGGCAATGACACCGCCAAAGGGCCCGCCATTGTACTCGTTGGCGATCTTAACCAGGCAGACGTTGGACTGACCGGCGACGGTGCCGGTGCACTTGGTGTTGGGCGGGACGGTGAAGGCGACCTTGAAGTCCTTGTTGACGTTGGTGGCGCGCTTGGTGATGAGGCCGGCGCGCTCGAAGAGGCGGCGGACGACGGCGCGCTTGCCGGCGATGTTGGCCGGGCAGTTGCCCTTTTTGCCCGGGACGTCGGCGGTGTTGGTCAGCTCGGTGCCGGAGCCGAACGCGCCGGTGGCGCCCGGGTCCAACACGGCCTTGACGGGCCCGCAGCCGTCGGTGGTGACGACGTGGAAGGTAGCCTCGAGGGACTTGGAGACCTGCGGCAGGGTGGGGCCCGACAGGGCCATGGTCTTGGCGACGTCGGCCACCTTGTTCTGGCCGTTGTGGGTGGTGGAGCCGAGGCCGTTGGAGGCGATCTTGGTGCTCTTGAAGACGGTCGTGTCGACCTCGGTCTTGGCGTTGGGGCCCGTGCCGGGGACCTTGTTGCCCTCGATGCCGATGGCAGAGCCGTTGCCGCCAGCGTCGCCGACGACCATGCTGACCTTGCCGTGGGCAGCCACCAGGGGGGAGGCGGCGAGGACGAAGAGGACGATGGCGTTGGCGTTGGCGAACATGTTGGCTGTGGCTGTGGCTGTGGCTGTGGCTGTGATGGGGGATTGTGTGAAAGGCAGATGGCGAAGACGAATGAGTGGATGAAAGCCGGTAGTAGTGATGGAAGCGAAGAGGCACAGCCTGCAAGAAGTGAAGATGTAGTTGATGAAGTTGATGTTGTGAATGCTGATGATGAGATGGGAGGAAGGATCAGCAGTCAAGGCCGGATGGTCGCGGCATTATATATTCGGAGACGTACGAGCTGCATCACGCGAGCGCGCGCGCCAGCGAGAGAGAGTCCATTCGTGGCGCGCAGCAAAGGGCCCTTGCCGGATGGTCGAACATCGAACATCGAACATCGAACATGGCCGCCCCTCTGTCCCAAGCAGGGTTGCTCTTCGCAGTAGGCCCGAGTGGCGAGCAGGCGTTCGTGACAGCTTCACCGGGTCCAGACAGGCACTTGTGGCAAAGACCAATTCCGGAGCGGATCACGACCAGGGCTGGCGAGCGTCAGGGACCGATCAGTGGCCGCGGTGGCAAACGCTCCTGGCGCCGTGGCTAACGTGACCCGCAAGCTGGCATGGGCGTGGCGAGCGGTCTTGGGCAGATGCGACGAAGGAGGAGACCAGACGAAACCTCTTGCTGCTTCCTGGCCGGTGTCCTGGCGGCTCGCCAAAGGGGATGCAGCAAAGGGAGCACGATTCTCCCTGAGGACGACTGTGTCTGGGGGTGGCAGGACCAGATGGTACGGAATGAAACTGGCGACTGACAAAACCATGGCGTGCGGTGCGGTGCGAGGGGATGCAGGACGTGGCTGGGTCGGTGGGTAGGTGGGTTGGTGGGTTGGTGGGTACTGGCCTCGATGTGACGCTGTCTTCCAAGCGGGATACCAAACATGACAATGCGCGGGGAAAAAAAGAAGACAGTTCAGGACAGTTCAGTGGGGAGAGATTGGCTTTGGCTAAGGCGGCTGCGGCTCGGATGGCAGCTTGGCAAGAACCTACTGTTAGCTCCTGCCTCCTCTGCTGGCTGTTGCGAAGCTTCTGCTCTGTCAGCGGCAACGCCTCTGCACTCTGCACTGCACTGCGTGGGAAATACTATGTACTATGTAGAGCTAAGCAGTGCAGTGCAACAGGGCAACTGTTGCATGGTCACGATCTCGGTGAGACGTCTCAGGGATGATCCTGACACTGGTGGAGCTACCCATGGGCATGTGAGGGCTGTGATTCGCCGTTCGCGACATTGTCGAGTAGTACGTACTCTATTATGCGGGTTCATGTACTGTGTACCATGTACCATGTACCATGTACCATGTACCATGTACCATGTAGCATCTGCTATGTACAGGCCACCCCCCTCCTTCGTGCGCGCCTTGTCATGGTGGGACATGGAGCCGTCCAGAAGCCTCGTTTCCTTTCAGCTATCCTGAGACCCTAAAAGAAGCCAACAAGAACTAGAATATGGCTGTTTGCCGAATCCAACTCGAGTGACTGTCCCAGTCCCAGTTTACCACTCGGTCTTGACCGGCAGGTCCCAGGGGGCAATTGGACGGCCACCACCGGGGGCAGCCGAAGGGCCGGCAACAGGGGCAGCCGAAGGGCCACCAACGGGGGCAGCGGGCTTCGTGAGCTTGCGGCGGCCACCGCGGAGTTGCAGGTGGCGAGGGATGTAGAAGGGAGCAACGGGCTCCGACTCGCTCTCCGAGCGAACATCCTTCTTGGCAGGAGCGCCGATGGCTGCCTTCTTGCCGCCCGCGCTGCTGGACTTGGCCGCCTTCTTGGCCACGGGGGCAATCTCCTTGTCGCCAGCCTCGGCGTCCTTCTTGTTGTAGCCGGTGCCAGTGTTGATAGCAGTGAAACCCATCTTGATGCGGGAAGCACGCGAAGTGCGGCTCTTCTTGACAACAGGCTCGACCTCCTCCTGCTCCTCCACCTGCTCCTCGGTCTTGGCGACAATGGCCTTCTCCTTGGCAGGGCCACGGGGCTTCTTGGTGGGGGCCTCGGAGTCATCGGCGTCCTTCTTGGCAGCGGGAGCGCGCTTGCGCTTGGTGGTCGAGGCGCTGGCGGTGGCAGCGGCGGTGGTGGCGGCAGTGGCGTTCACGCCAGCGCCGGCATCGGGAGTGGCAGCGCCATCGGCGGCATCAGAGCCACCGGCAGCAGCCTCGGCATTCTTGTAGGCCTTGAGCATCTTCTTCTTGGTCAGGCCCCACTGGTTGCGGGCGGAAACAATGCTGTTGAATCTGCAAATATTCTGCAGCTTGCCGTAGTCGAGCTGGGAAAATAGGAGGTGCACGTCAGCTGGGGGATGCAACCTTGAATGAAGGTAAAGTAGGTGAAGTGGGTGTGTCAGGTGAAGGAGGAGAGTGGAGTGTCAATCGACAATGAGGGAAGTAAGAGAGGGGAGTGTGAGTCGAAAATGAGAGAAGTAGGGGAGGGGAGTATGAATTGACAATAAGGGAAGTAGCGGAATGGAGTGTGAATCGATAACGAGGCCCCACGCCTACCAGGCATGGTGACCCTTGGGAGTCAGGACCTGTAAACACAATGCCGACTGTACGCTACAGCTGTAATGCTGCAATGCTGCCATGCTTCGGCGGGCAACAGAAGGGCTTCCGGGTCTTTGCTGGGCCGGAGGAAGGGGAACGGTAGAGTTTGCCCAGGGCAACAAACACTTGTGCCATGCCTGGGGACTCGAATTGTCATGCAACTCCTCCTCCAAGCTGACACTGGGGGTAACGGGATGGGGAAATTGATGAAGTGAACCCTATACAAAAGGGAGGAAGTAATGCATACCTTGAGCTCGTTCTGAGTGCAGAAGTAGCCCATGATGGCAAGCTCAATGTCACGAGCACTCATGTTGAGCTCCTCAACGAGGGTGGCCTTGCTGGCCTTGCTGGCCTTGTTGGCCTTGGAGTTGGGCTTGGTTGCCATGTTGGATGCTGGATGGTTCCGATAGGATGAGGAATATTCTGTGCGTCTGGGTGTGATGTTGTGCGATGTTGCTGTGATGTTGCTATCAGTCCTGGTGGATTTGTACAAGCTTTCGTCCATGCATTGGCTGGTAGTGGGGGAAGCGTGTCAAATGTGATGGGCACATGTATGGTAAGTAGTGCGAGCCAAACACAATGGCAAAGTCCACTGGTAGAAAAACATGGATGTGAAATTATAACACCACACCGCTGGTTGGTAAAGTGATACCAGAACATGAAGCTGCGGGAACTGTTTACTACACAGTACATCCAAAGCTCGACTGCTCCACCTGATTCTACCATGTCAATTCTGAAGGTCTATTGAGTCTACTGAGATCAACAGCCATTGGGACGGCCTGTGAAATGGCCAACAGAATTCAGAGGAAAGCAGTCAAGTTGAGGATGGAGTTGATGGATGAAGCAGCATTACATATTCTCAACAGGCAGTTCAATTCTCATGGCTATGTCCCATTTCATATTGACTTTAGTTTAAAGTCCCATGGGCATGTAACTTGCTTCGGTTTGGTTTGGTTTGGATTGTTTCAATGAACGTCTATCCCAACTATAAGGGGGCCACATAGTGGCATCTAGACGTATGTAAGAGTCCCAACCAGGGATAGATAATCTTATAGCAGCCCCATCCCCGTCTTCGAAGATTTAAATCTTATTGAAGTGGCTAGTTTAAAGTACAGTAGCATGGCCAACTGCTGTTGACAAACTCTATATGACAATTAATAACCCGCACAAAATTCGGTACCTCCCATTTTTAACCCCTATACATACATTTCAACTGCACCCAATTAAAGGCCTCACATTTTCCCCACATACAGGAACGGCACGGGTCGTCACGGGCCGTCCCGCTAACATGTCAATGACGAAGTTAATCCCCAATAGACATGTGGCAATGGCATATGATTATTTGTGTTGACAAGTGGTAATGGCACGTGATTGTTTGTTTTGAGGAAGGTAGTGCACAATAGCACTTGACTGCACGTGACTGTTTATTTTGAGGAAGGTGGCAGACAATGGCACGTGACTGCACGTGACTGCACGTGACTGTTTGTTTTGAGGAAGGTGCAGGTAATGGCATATGACTATTTGTTTTGACAAATGGTAGTGGCACGTGATTGTTTGTTTTGAGGAAGGTGGCAGGCAATGGCACGTGACTGCACGTGCCTGTTTGTTTTGAGGAAGGTGGCAGGTACTGGCATGTAACTGTTTGTTTTAATAGGCGACAATGGAAAGTAGTTACTTTTGAGGTGTGTAGCCATGTCAACAACTTTGACCTGATATCAACTTTCTCTCTTTTTTTTTTTTTTKTATTKTAATATCACGGRACAGTGCCTGCCACTAGGCAGTATACTAGCTGCTACGAAATATACCTGTAGATACCGGCGGGAGGGATCGGAACGCGGGGCCGCGGGGCCTCCAGGGGCCGCCCTGGCCCCCCGGCCATCCCTCCAATCAAGACCTTAGGGTGCCCCGCAGTTTAGAGACCCGTAGGCGTGTAAACTGCAGCCCTGGTCGGGCCGTGCACGTGCAATGCGGCCGTCTCAGTCCCCGCCCAGCGCCTAATCGCGCCAGGGATACGACCGTTTGGGCCCTCCGAAAGGGGAGGGCCCCGTAGAGCTGAAAAAGCGAGGTAGGAAGCCCGTGTGAGGGGCAATATCAACTTTCTTGGCATGGATGTATGGACCACCTTCTTAAAAACGGTTAGTGTTGGAACAGCAGTCAATTGCAGTACAGCTAAGTCAACTGTACTGACTGTAAGTTGACTGTACTGACTGACTGCAAGTTGATTGTACTGACTGCGAGTTGACTGTACTGATTGCAAGTCAATTGCAGTGGAGTGTCCAATTCAATGTGGGGCACGGGCCAAGCAGTTGACCATACAGATTAGTGTGCAGACCGGCTAGCGGTTTGCCAAACTTAGAAGTAAAACATCACCACTTTCAATGTAATACCAGTTACTTCAACCAGAGATTCAATTCGACTACGTTGCAACGATAAAGGACTACTAACACTGATTAGTGCTTATTAGGTTAAGCATAGATAAGTTAAGTAAAAGAAAAGGCTACTTTTCGGTTGTTACGCTTTGTTTAGGCAAGATAGAGGAAAGATTTTTGCGAAGTACTCTTATACTGTGCTATTGTTTGCGGCAGCAAGTAGGGAGAGCTTATGAATTGTGAAGTTATTTGCAGCAGTTTATAAGTAGCAATAGTATCGCTATCGAAAACAACAAGAAATCTTCATTAAATTAGTTTTGTAAGAAAAGTATTGAAATTAACCATCTATAAGTCTTAAAATCATTAAGTTACTTAGTTGACAGACGGCTAAGTTGTTACTATTACTATTACGGGTACTTTAAATGCAAATCTCAAATTATAAATGTTTTAGTTTCACTATCTTTTTAATAAATAATAACTTTAATAGCAAATAACTTACGATATACACTCCTATATTAATTGTTTCCCCTCATATACTACCTTAATTTTCGTTAGAATAGCTATTGCAAACGCTGAAATCGATATCTTCACCAACCTCATCAAAAAGAAAGAAACCAAGAGCTTTGAATTCAAGTTAATCAGGTATTTTAACAACGACCTATAGCTAATAGACGTTCACGAAGACTTTACCTTAGACGTTAACGAAGACTTTACCTCTGAGTCTTAAACCAATTATATCGGTTGTTTTATTTTCGATTTCGACCCTACCAGACGTAATTAAAGACGTATTGCCTTCGATGAGTTTTTACGAATGGTTTAATGAAGAGGCCGTAAATATATACAGGGAAATAGATAAGCAAGTAAAAAAAAAAAAGCTAAAACCCAAACTATTTCATGAATATGTTTACCTCTTTATACGGAAAGGAAAAGAGGTTAATTTAGTAAACGTACTTTACGAATGCGTAATAAGCAAAGAGCATTAGTGTTCATATAAGAGTAAAAGTAAATATATTGTTAGCGATAGCAAACTTAAACACTTTGATATGTATTCTTAAGGTCTTGCTTAAGCCTAGATAAGTTTTTCAAACCCTTACCCTTTTGTTTAAGAACGTTGACGCGCCAACGTCGCTGGCAACAATAAAAACTTAATTAATCAAACGTAGCAAGTCCTTAAGACCATTAGTTAAATTAGTAAGAAACCTATTGGAGACTTCCTTAATACTAATAAAACTATCTCTCAGTACACGGTAATCTTTAAGGTCCCTAGTATATATAATTTTAGCAAGTTTACTAGCACTAGTTGTAAAGAAAGAGCGGATGTACGTACGAACCTATTATAGGTATAATTACTAGTTTTTTTCCTTCAAACTCTACCTCAGGTAACTATCTCACCTACTAATATTAACACCAGCTCAAACATTACCAGTCGAGAGATCCACAAGGTCTTTATAACTAGTATTTCACTTTTACCCCTCGAGATATCCCTATAATATATACGGATTATATGGTAATTATAAATTTCATTGATATTTGCTATCAAATGAAGATTAAACTATCAGAGTCCATTTTTTTTAGTATTTTTACCGGTCAATCCAAGGATTATTACCTCTTATATTTTACGAATTGCATGTCGTTTTAGAATATTACAATTATTTTCAATTCAACGTTGAATATGACGTTAATTTCACCTAGTATTATATTAATTAAAGTATTATCAAGTGGTTTTATATGTTGGAATATAAAAAGAAATCGGAGAGTAAAATGTAATTTTTGAACTGGATAATTGATCAGCTAATATTTTACCAGCAAATAATAGGGAATGTAAAATTTGGCATAAGTATATTACGCTAATATGTCCGCCATGTTATCACAGGTTACGAAAATTTTTAATACGATATGCAGTATCCTCATGCCACTTATAAAGTTTTTTAACTAGTTGTTTTCATTTGCGATTGTGATAACATGGGTACTAAATTCAACTGATATAGACCTCTAAGCTTACAACTTTAGCGACTACAATGAAAAACTCGTTTAAATCTATTAATTCAACTGTAAGTACAGTAAACCCGAATAATATAATTAATGGAAGGCTTTGGCCTGAGAGTTTAACCGCCGACATATATAAGGAAAATTATATTTCTTTTCAAAATATTTAAATTAGTCGAATTAGTTCCTTGAAAACACTAAAAGGTATTGGATTTATAATAAATAAGGTTAATAGTTTATACGTTATACTATTATTGAATAATAATTGAAACAGATAATGTATTAGAATTAGTACCCCTCTATCATTAACTAGGAATATATTAAATGCGTTGCTAATTTTGAAAGTACTGAGACATAAAATGAGTGAAATAAGTCTAGGGCTATCGGCTGATATAAATATGTTGGTCTTGGCTTTGAAGGAACGTAATAACTAGCCGATCACAACTTTTTGTACCGCTTAACAAGTAAGAACCCTTATCGTTATTGTAACAATGGAAATCCTGGTCTTGTATACTTAATGATTATTCGCGATCATTACATAAAATAAAAATTTTAAGGTACTATGCTAGACATTAAGGTAGTATGGTATTCAATTGGAGGCTATTTATTACGTTATACTGCGAAGAGATATTAATATTAATATAGAATTTGACTATACGGATATCGATAGGTCTAAAGTTGGATTTAGCTTTAAAATAGATTCTTTCTTATTCGGATCGATAACTGTAATAATAGTTGTTATGTTTTTTTTAATATTTTGGAATCCCTTATCCCCATTTTTTTTTACCTTAAAGACATAAAGAACTTCGGCATTAACGTCGATATTGAGATTAATAAACCAATTAAAAGTGATGATGAAACGTTCCCACTTAATTTGAAATGAGGACACTTATGGTTTTATCTTGAAAAGTCAAATATATTAATATTGAATATGACGGAGTTAGAATTTCGTTAATTATATCTATGGTTTAATTACCCAGTGATTAATAGATTGTATAAAATCCTTTAGGAGGTTGGATCAAGAAATGTAGACTTGCTAATATTGTATATAATTAAACGGTTTTGTTGTTATTACTATATACATGTTTAAACTATTTTTAAGTTTAAGTTCATATTAGAAAAGACTCAGATTTGAACTTAAAAGTTTTCGTCCACGTATTTTACTTATATGATAAGTTTATACTTTACGTTATTAACTTTGAAATAGCATTCCGTGGTATTAAATTTCTTGGAACTATTACAGTGAAAGAATTACAAGAAATATTACGTACTTTGTGTATGAATACGTACTTGTAACCTACAAATATACTATTTTACGATACCAATCTCAACTTTATTACAATTAAGTTTTAAACTAATAATAAGTTGATGAGTATTTAGTCTAAATGAGTTCTTATTGAGGTTTATTATGGTATTAGTGAGTTCGAAAAAGCATACGTATTTTGGTGAAAAGATTATGGAATTCTTACCATAGGAATCAAAGGTTTTACAAGTTTAAAGGAAAAATTGAAAATTATAATGAAAATTTTCGACAACATTATTAATTTTAACGGTTTTGTATTAACGTCAGTGATATTTAGAGTGTACTTATATATAAAAACTAGATCGCTATTATTGTTGATCAGCTAAGGTTACAGTATATTATAAAGCTTTAAAGAAATTGAGGAAAGAATCGGCACACCGTTCGATGAATGACGCTTTTCATACCACAAACATACCATCCATAATTAAAGTATTGTTTTTTTTTTCTAGTGAATTCTTTACGTGGAGTAAATCAAGAAAATGAGATGAACTTTATAAAATATCGAGTATCTCTAATCTGAACGTAGTGGTTAAAATTATTGACGGTTTAATTATTTTTCGTATTATATAAATTAAATCATATAAAAGACTCCTAAGGTTCAATGAGGATTTTGAAGTTCAAAACCCTTAGGTTGAATGAATAAGTTAATATAACATTTTTAAGTCGATTGTTCATAAGTTGATGGAATGTTAATGGTATAAATAATGATTTTAGATGAAAATATATATTGAAGAGAAGGACGGCAATATGGATTAGAAACCTTGAAAGGCATATATAAAGGTTGGAGTATTTTAGGAAAAGAAGTTTAATGGAGATTTAACTTTTGATCTATAAGTTAAAGGTATTATAAATGTGTCAGGTAAACCGTTTAAGAAAAATGATTGAGTTAAAATCAACGGATTTTGTATATAAGAAGTTATTAAACTTCTATTATTGTTATAATTTAAAGCATAAAACATAACAATTTTCGAATTAAAGATAGTTTATGAGGTGAGACAAAGAATTGGAGACCGGCTATATAAAAAGTCAAATTTAATTGGTTAAAAATACAGTGATTACGGTAAGATTATATTTTTACTTAATTATTTACAAATCCAAAAATCAGTTTATGTTTAATTCTTTCAGTTTTTATCAGTTTAATTGTTTTCTGAAGTGGTGAGTTTAACTTAAATTAACGTGATATTACATAAACGTATATGCAGTCCACTATAATTTTTTAAAGAATTATATTATTATAATTGTCAAAAGAAATAAGGGATAGAATTTTTGCCAGAATTAGTAGTACAATATGTTCAATCATTCTATAGATTGACTGAAGTAGGTTCTTATTAGTTTTTGATGTATTAAACGTATTTGGGAAATGAGTTGTGTATAAGAATGTTCATATTTAATTATTATTTGTAAATTATATAATATAAAGAATTCAGTATCGTTAGTATATAAACCGACGATATACTTTTACTTAATATTGTTAGGTTTATAATGGACAAATAATGTGCTACGAAAGATTTAAGCATTTGGAAGTGAAATTCGATTAAGACGTTAGCTAAATATATATAACTTCATTAAAAGAATTGTTAATTGATATGTATGATATTATTGATATCTGTAATATATATTTTGGTTTATGCTAAGAGGGGTAAATTATAAGCTTAGCGACGATCTATAAAACCAACGAGACATAATTATTACGATACCTAAATTGAAGGGTTTAACCGAGTTATATCATCATATTATGTTAACCAAAAGTGTTTTACCATTTTTGGATTGCGACATATGTTCAAAATTTATAAGGAAAATATTTTAAAATATTAAATAAGAGTTTTTAGTCGTAAATGGAAAGTCAAAATAAAGATATTAATGTAGTACCAGTGGATTTGACAACGGCAAAATTGATAATTTTTAGAAAAAAAATTTACGAATGATATTGATTTTATATATTTAATCGAATTCCTTAGAATGGTAAATAAGGATAAGTCTAATAGGTAATTTACGATTACCAATAATCTGGTATATTTCGTTTCCTTTTATTATAAGCCTTTAATATAACGTGTATTAGTATCGGAGGTTAAAGGTATAAAGACAAGTTTTAATATTGGTATAGTGACTAATGCTATATTGAAAATTATATTTCAATAGCTAGAATTTACTTCAATACTTGTCATCATTTTTATTCATTCCTAAAGCCTTTAAGAATATCTTTTAACTATGAGTATAATGAATGAAAAATGTTTAATAATAAACTGAATAATTTTAAGGGAGATATATAAACCTTGGAAGATTGATGAAGTTTGGTAGATTAACGGTAAAATTAATCCCAATAACGTTATTATCAAGGCTACGCCTAATAATGGCTTAAAAACTTTTGTTGATAGTAATAAGTTAACTGTATGGATCTAGAGTTGCATGTATTGCCCGACATGTACCGTAAAGAAATAGGAATGCCCTGGCAAACTGGAAAACTATTAGGGTACTGGTGGCAATCGTAATATTCTAGAGATGTATATTTAGATTTTTTGTTAAAAGGTATGTAATTCGTAGTGTATGAGTTTGTAGCGAAAGACTTGTATATGGGAGTTGAAGAGGTTGAAACTTGAAACTACGTGGAGAAGTATTGTAATTAAAGTTAATTTGGGTGTAAAACAGACTGAAATTGACGAGTATCTGACCTATAAATAGGGAATAGACTTTTGGAATTACCATAAACAAGTGATTAGTTACATTGAATTATGCGATAAGAAAACAAAAAGTTGCTGATATTAGAATAAAAGTCAATTGTAATACAGTTAAGTTAACTATACTGATAGTAAGTTGAATCTACTGACTGCAAGTTGATTATATTGCTTGTGGGATTGACTGCATTGATTGTAAGTTAAGTACAGTAAGTACCTACTTTAGGTTAGGGTACGAGCTAAACAATTAGTTATACAAATTAGTATATAGACCGGCTAGCAGTTTGCCAAACGTAAAAGTAAAACATCATCACTTTCAATTCAATACCAGTTACTTCAACCAGAGATTAAAATCTACTAGGTTGCAAATATTAAGACCTACTAAACAAAGAAATTTTTATTGAAACGTTTTGAAAAATGAACGCTAAAATTAACCGTTAAAAGTCTCAAATTTTCAAGAAACTAATTACAAAGTTGCTACGTTTTTTACAATTAACAAGCATCTAAATTGTTAATACTATTACCATTATTTTAAATCATCAAGTCTAAGACTTTTATAATGAATGACGATTTTAATAATAAATAATTTCAATCTTTCCTTATACATTGATTCTTTTCCTTTATACCACTCTTTTCCCCCCTCATATTATAAAATCATTCAATTGAATACGTTTATATTGTTATTAATGAAAATGTAGGTAAGGTCTCTGCGTATTTCATGTGAAGTAAAACAAGTAGAAGAGTAATCATAAGATTGGTATTGTTGAAGTAAAATATAGGTAGACCAGGAAGAAGTATTCCAGAGAGTGCATGCCACGGATGGGAGGTTATAAACCTCCTATTCAGGCAATGACCCTTTTGCCGTGTGCTTTAGAATAACCATTCCAGACCGCTCTATACATTTCTATACGCTCTAGAATATCCATTCCAGGCCGCTCCATATATAATACACTTTATGTCTTACAAGAGTACAGCTTGCAGCATAACATATTATCGTGTATTTTACAGGAGTACACCTTATAATACAGTACACTACTACCTAGCCTATATATACTAAATGTAAAGATATATTGTAATATTCATACATGCAATCTTTTCTCTATATATATATATATTCTATACCTATAACCCAATAATAATAGTATAATTATAGCGATTCGGTATACATAGTCTTGTAATAATAGTATAACTATGGTATTAATTATAAAGGTCTAAATTAACAATTTCTATAGTAATATTATAGTTGCGGTACTAATTACAAAGTTTCGAATTAGTATTTTTAGCCGCGGTGGTAATTGTATTAAAGACCTGGTTAATATAGTTAAATAGTAGTAATATAGTTATTAATATCGCCTTTTTCTATTCTCGATAAGAGTGTAGTTAAGTAAGCGTTATAAGGGTAATTGCGAAGGTTTAATTCCGCCGTTAAGTGTATTTAAATTAGTATAAAAAGATATATCGTTATCGGTTGAGGTAAAACTTCTTTTCTTTCCCCCTTCAAAGACGTATACTACTAGTTAATATAAATACTTATTTCAATTTAAATTAACCTTTATCCCAATTAAGTAATTCAAACCGTTTTAATGAGTAGGTCATTGAACTAATACATATATACAAACTTCACCCTTAAATAAATGCCGCGTAAGTTTAGGTTTGTCAGGCGCTGTTTAACGTGTGCTCGTCGCCGTACCGCCGCCGCCGCCGCCGCTACCACCGCTTACAACACCACTACCCCTACCAACAGCTCGCCCTTTACGAGGATAATATTATTAATAGCCGCCTCCCCCCCGGCCTTTCCATGCTCCGTTGCTGCCATTTCCTTAGCTTTCTCCTCCGCTACCGCCACCTTTTTTCTGGCCCTGCCGTCTCCCGCCGCCGCCTTACCGGTTTCGCCAACCTTCAAAGCCGCCGTCACCACCATCTTATTAGCTTCTTTAGCTTTCGCCGCCGCCGTCACCCCTTTACTGATCTCGTTAGCCTCCCCCGCTGTTACCACCCCTTTACCGGCCCTACTAACATCCACTGCCACCGTTACCCTTCTTTTTTTCCCCTCCCCCTCCCCTTTCCTCTTAAGCTCCTAAGGAGAGAAATGGAGGGGTCCTAAGGTTATAAACCTTACCTTTTCTCCGCGGGTAAAAACCCCCTTACCTGTAGGGCCCCCCGACGCTATAAACATAGCTTTACGGAGCTTTTCCACGATTTGTATTTCTCAAATCCACCCGTATTTATACTTTTAATATTCTTGTAAATAAGAAGCAAGAAACGAACTTACTTTGTCGCTTAAAGCTCTATATCGTCAGGGTGCGCTGCGAAGCCTCTTTAATACGTAAAGCGTTAAAATCGTATACCCGGGTCCGTAGCCCCGAACTACTAATAGATACGCTTGACGTACCATGTATTGCGTTCGCGGCTGCGGGTAAATCAGTTAACGATTATTATAAAAGCGGGGGTTGTTTGGCTCGCTGCAACCATTACAAACATATTAACAATAGATACGCCCCTATTCCGTTAGTTTTAGAGCTGTTGTCCAAAGCCGTATTACGTACCTATCGGTTTTATAATAAGTTTTAACGATTTCCAAAAATTTCCTTTGTTAGAAAAACAATATTCGAGGCATTTCGAAAAGTAACCGCGGTTGTAAACAACTAAAATAAACCGATACTAATTTATACCAGGCGTTAACCAACGGACTAAGGAGTTGGCAGCCGTTATTATTACCTGAAAACGAGGCCTACATATATATTATGTAGGCGAGTTTAACTATGTTATCACGCGTCGCCATAAAAGGATTAAAAACCCCCCTACGCCTTTGCCTAAAGGTATACAACCTAAGGCGCAAGGCTACATCCTCGCTGGCACTGGTAGCATCGATAGCGGTAATAGAAGTGGCGCTAGTATAAAGGGAGAAGGCGGTGGAAAGGATAATGGGGACGCGATGGCGTCGCCCTTTCCCTCTCCTTTTAGCAATAATTAGCTGCCCTTTCAGCCGGTCTGGAGCGCCCAGCCACATTAATATCATTTCCTTCCTTAAATTCAGTTATAAGTGATAAATATAACTTAAAATATATAAAATAGAAAGAAGTAATATGCCAAATACGGTGAGATATTATAGATTAAAATAGAGAGGAGTGAATGGTAAAATACGTAACAGGTTCGAAATATATAGAATAAAGACTAAAAGTATATTAAAAGCGGTGTAAAGTCATATATTCGAACCGAGGAGGGCGAATAGGAAAAAAATCAGGCCGAAAGGTATAAATCGAAATGTAATAATATTATAGGAGCGATGCGAAATAGTAAATATAAATAAAGAAGGGAAAAAAATAGAAGATTTGGTAGGGTCTAGGTATATCAAACAAAAAGTAACAAAATATTACAAGCGACGCGAAATAATACGGTTAAATAAAGGCTCAAATTGGAAAGCGGTATAAATAGTGGATTTCGGACCGCTTTAAATTGGTAAAAGTAATATAATGGAGTATTATAGTTGTAAAACCTTTTTGACAACCCTAATAAATAGTATACTTATTGATATTGATGTTTTTAATATTCCGTTCGGGATAGCTTTGGTTATCGCGTCCTTCAGGTTGAATTTTCTATCGATCCACTTTATTTCCTCGATTTTACAGCGTTTATACAACTCGTGTAAAGTTATAATATTGATTATCAAACGTTTTTCGTTCGTAATACCCAGTTAAACTAAATGCTTAGAAAGAGAAAAGAAGTTAGTGTATATAACAAAAAGGATAAGGCGTAAACCAAAGTTAAAATAATCATCTGAAACATTATTACTATAGTAATACCCGAATCGAAACCTTTAACCATATTATAAATTTCCGAAGCCAAAACTTTTTGTATAACCTGCTTATACTTGGTAAAGCTTTAGTAAATAATATTTTCACGAAGTGTAAAATAATTTCGTATTAGGATTTTGTTACCTAAAACTAGAACGAAGCTTATTTACGAATTATAATCCGAATTATTAACGAAAAATCCGTTAATAAAAGTAAATAACTTTACAATACGTATATCTAACGGTATAAATTGAAAATCGCGTCTTGAATTATATATTAGCCACAGAAAAAGTTTCCTAAACGCCTTGTATATATCGTCTAATAGGGTGGTTTAACATTACGCGGCAACCGAAAGATTAAATGTTACTTCCAGTCATGCTATAAAAGCAACCTAAGCGCCACATGCACGTTGGAATTTATATTCGTCGGCCCATTTTAAGCTATCTATGACGATAAGAACAACTTTATTAAACTGCTCTTTTTACGTAAGGCTTAAAACATCGTTCCGAAAAGTAATGGTAACGCTATTAAAATCGATTACATAGTCCTTCGTCAGGTACCTCTTAAACTTTTCTTTGAAGCTAGTCTTTAAAAGTTTTCTTTTTTCAAATATATAAAACGAGACGTTATATAACTTTAGTATATTTTCCGTCTACATACCCGTTAGTATAAAGCCTTTAAAACGGATTATTAATGCTAATAAAAACGAATTGAAAGTCAAGCTAATTATCTTGAGCCGCTCCTTGTAATACCATTAATAGTTATCATACCAATAAATACCGTCTTTAACTAGGCGCTAAAGTGATTTTATTATATGTAAAACGTTTTTGAGTAAGCGGTATTTCTTAAATACTTTAATATATCAGCTTAAATACGTCGTTTCAATCGTTTCTTAAACTATGTATATGTTTATGTTATGTTACAGAATTCGATATATAGGTTATACGGTATATTAAAAAAGGCTACAAGCGTAAAAATCAGGCGGTGGCTAGCCCGTTATAGGGTGGACGACTAGGTTATAATATCTTTTTTACCATTGTTATTATAACCTTTTACAACCAACAAGTCTTTTTGTAAAGCTTTCCGGTTTTATCTTTGATTTCGTGGACAAAATGCGTAAGAAAGATTTATAAATTCCCTCAATAGACTGGTAGAACTATTTAAAACGAAATACGCCCTTGTTAATTAAAATAAAAATTTCTATTTAGGTAAACTATTTAAATAGAGCACTTAAAGCAATAATAATACCGTCGTAGAGAAGGTTCACGCTAAGCTTGCGGTTTACTATTTCCTTTTAAATAATAAAAACGCTTACAATAAAGGTCCCAGGGCGTTTTTTGGTTTTCGAACCAAAGGAGCGGCCTCAGCAACAAGGTACTAATAGGGTTAGTATAGGTGGACCGCTTTCGTTTAGTAAAAGCAGGCTGAATACGTGATTCGGGGGGTGGATTAGAACTGGGAGAGATTTAAATTCGTCGTTGTAGGGGGTGTTTCATTAACAGTTTTATTCGGATTACGATTCTGGGCCGCTTTTTTTTTTCAAACTTTCTCCTATATTTTCGTACCACTATTCAGCGAAATAAACTTATACTGTTTAATAAATCAACGAATACATTTTAAACTCTAAACCCGCTAATATTCCAAAGACTAATCCATCTGTCCTTGGTTTTTCAAACTAAAACCTTAAATTACAATAGTAAAGCCAAAACACTAATTTCACATAGGTTATTCCTTATAGTTAACGTTTTAAGCACGTTGTTCTTAGCCCGTAAAAAACTTTATACTACTATAACCTTCGCTATAATATTCGCTTTTAACACCGTGGTTAATAATAATACAAAGTTTATATAAGTTCTCGAGTAAGCACTAAAAATGAGGAATGTAAGGATAAGCCTACTTAGGCTAGAAGTATTGTTAACGGCGTTGACCGTTATTTTAAAAAAAAATTCCTTATAACTGGTACCTTTTAGGTCTTGATACAATATTATATACACCTTTTAAAACAGTCCGTAATACCGTTTACATTTCCTAATACCCTATAAAACTTTGATTACAATTTACTTACATTCATTGCCGGTCATTCGATCCTTAATACGTCATTCGATAAAATCTAAGGTTATACTAACGTCGTATATAATACAGTTTAAAGGCTTTAGGTAAACCTTTAACTAATAGTTAACCAAAGAGTTTTAATAGTTTGTAATGAAAACGCTCTGCAAAAACTTAACGGTTTATAATAATATTTCCGCATCGAGTGTATAAAGAACCGGTTAGCTATTTAAATACATAATATTAACAATTACCTTGTAGTTAAAATCTACATCGTTTTAAAAGCGGAATTGAAACCGGCGTAAAGACTATAAATATAATTAATATTTATTGAAAAACTTTTCGATAACCTCAAGTACGTTTTTTCCTATATCCGTATAGCCTACGGCATAAAGTAAGCGTAAAAAGCGTTTTGCAACGGGGTATCCGAATCGGCGGTATGAAATCCGTAATTCCGGTTACAATAAGTAAATAACCTTAGTTATACGTATTTCGAAAAAGAACCACAAGTAACCGAACTTAAGCCGCAACGATATGGATATGTTATCCGAGTCGTGAACAAGCTAATTCATCATATTCTGAACCTGAATTCCGAACTTATTTATATTAGCTAATAAAAACAGGAATATTATTTAAAAGTTTATCACGTAAACTTTAACCGGTACGAATCGTATATTCAAAAATACCGTCTCAAACTATAATGCTTTACTATTAACAAATAAAGCCTTTCGGTATTTTCTTATTCTTTCTGACTAGAATTTCGGAAACGTAGCTATACAGGCATCGAATTATTGTTTTCTGGCCGTTAAAACTTTGGCTATACGAGTATTAAACATAATTCTCTGAAACCGGTTACTGTATCTGTTTCAAAACGTAAATTACGACGTCGTATAAGTGTTTAACGCTCCGTTTACATAGTTCAAGCCTGTAATGTATAGGAAAGAGGCATTTTATAAGCCTGTAAAAATACGCTAGAAGGTCTCGTCGTTTTTTGTTGTTAGGTAAGCATCATCACCCTTCAAGTTTTCTTTTTCAAACGTTTATTTATAATGGTATGCGTTAAAGTTATTATTTATATCTTCGTACTTACCTACATATATTATAAAGTTGGATCTTATCCAGTTCTTCAATATATAATCGGTCTAAAACTATCGTTCAATTCGAATTTACTGGTAAGCAAGGTAATTAATAAACTTATAGCCAATCTTACTATATATGATACACCGTTTTTACAAACTTACAGGGCTCCATATACCTTTTCGTAAGTATTGTTATGGCCGCAGTATGTTTCGTCTATTTCCGAACGATTAACTTTATCCCTTATTGTTAAGGTTCCATCTTTAGTATTTATACTTTAAGAGTTCGTTTTACTTTAATCATAATTTAAATTTTCGATTAAAACCGTGATAAATAGTTTCAGCGAGGTTTACTTTGGTCATTTAGCCCTCGCCTTTAGTTTTATCGACTATAAATACTAATCCAAGGATCGCCTATCGGCGTATGAAGATTTTAAACGATATCATAAAACTTATAAAAAAAGATGTTTAAGTTCTTTTAAACTTAAAAAGTATAAGATCGAAATCCAGGCTTATGCTGTATACTTTTATTACTATTTAAATAAATGATTTATCCTCCTTATATTCCGGTTTGAAAGCTATCTAATTCTTCTGGAACTTAAACAATAAAGTGGTAAAAACTTTTTATAGGTTTTTATTAGAGCTTTCCTATTAATATTTCAAGGATTTCTAAGTTATATCAATCCAATCTCTATTGTAAAATTCGTAATAAATCTTGATATCGAAGTAATATTTTAAATGGTCATGATACTCCGTAAATATATCTTCCTATATAAAGTAGTATATATACCATTGTTTAACTTACCCGAATGGTATACCGAGTAAAATTACATAAAATTAAGATAATTAGATATTTAGTCTTTTATATATATTAAATATAATACGTATTTTATTATTAAATACATTGTATAATTCGCCGTTATAACACTCATCACTATCTTAAAGCCTAGCGAAATTGATAAGCTTTATAAGATCGCTTTTATTAGTGGGAAAGCGGTATTGTAAAAGGTTACAGTAGGGGTCATGGTTAGCTGGCATTAGTTTATAAGGCATGTATCAGCGTTTTACACCGTTCGTCGTTTCTTGGAACGAGATGTTTTCGGTATCTCAACCGCTCCCGTTATATCCAAACGGGTTGTTCTCGGTATCTTAGCCGCTCCTATTTTAGTTAAACGAGATGTTAATCATATTTGAAAAGTGGTTAAATATTTAATTTTACTTTACAGTATATACCGGTATAAAGGTATACTATACTAATATGGTAAATAAAAATTACAGTTGTTTTTCTTTTTCTTCAAGGTTTTATTCCTAATTTAGGGTATAGGTATAATATTAGATCATCCTACGCCTGATATTTGTCGTTTCGTCCATATATCCTCTACCACCTGCTTTTTGTATTCCGTTAGGCAACATCTTTATCCTCCCAACTTAACAAGTCTTTAAGTCGTATTATTCCGAATAAGTATTTTACAAAACGGCTATTTCTACCTCCTAGGGTATTAATACCTCCACTTCGCAATTTGATTCGTAAGTATTAAACAATAAAGGGGTTTATTATTTGCCATATACTCAATGTCCAGTTTGAAAATCTTTCATAAAAATAATTTAATATATTATGCGTTTAGTCTTCTACTCCTAATAGCGAAAAATTAAGGTTAAAAGATACGTATTTTCCGTATATGGATTTAGTCCCTTAACTAGTAAATCAATAGTATTATCCTAAAGGCCTAAGTTTATTTCGTATATTATAGTCTTTTTTATTCTCATATACTTGACGAAAAGATGGAAGTAACCATCAACTTTCTTCGGTGTTATTAGTATTAAGGCTATAACTGTAATTATCTTAGGGCGGTTAGGGATAATTATTGGGATAATTATTTCTGCCTATATCTGGTATATTAAAGCGGCTCAAATTGGTGATTTCGCGTTGTGGTTAAATTTGGACACGTTTAGATTTTAAAGTTCAAGGTGATGCGTTTTATAAACGGCAAATATAAAGTTATTATATTAAATGAAAAAGTTAAAATAAAGCTATTAACGTTTACCAGTACAAATAAATTTCAAACAATACTTAACTAAAATGTAATTACGAATTAGTTAGGCATTTTAAGTTAATTTTATTAATGTTTAGTAACATTCAACTAACCAAACAACTAGGAAAACTTAAACGTCTTAAAGGCTTAACTTCAAATACATAAGGCGAATATGGAAAGGCGAATGGGAAAAAAGGAAATATAGGTGTAAGGGGGTGTAATATATGTCTTAGTTCGTATTTAGTAAGGTCAGTGGTCCAGATCATCGTGTCGCGACCGCTTTTTCTAAAACGAATGGGTTGGTTATTCCGCTTATAACCGCTTCTGGTTTTATGAATGGTTTGAATAATGTGTTTGTAGCTGTTTTTATATTTAGTAAACGGTCTGATTTTTGATTTCAAATCGGACGGGTCCCATCGAAGGGTTCCGAAATTTAGTGGTTTTAGTTTACATAATTTGGTATATAATAGGACGCTCTCTAAAAAAAAAAAACTGGGTACGTCAAAACGCTAAATAAGGGTTAATAGTGGTGTAACGGGGCTTTTAGTATATAAAACGCCAAACAAAGGTTAATAATATCGTACTAAAGTTATTTTTTTTAAAGTTACTCCAGTTTTACAATTTTTTTATATATTCTGTTTAATTTTTATAAAAAAGTAATATTAAAATACAAATAGTTGAAACATTTACAACATACCGTTAAAGGTATTTAACTTATATTTATTCTTTCTTTCCTAAGCTATTTATAGTAGACTAAGTCGACTATTCATTAGTATCAGTAAGTTTTTTACCTATTCTATATAAAGTAAAAAAAGTAAAAAAGTATTCATAATATTGGTATTATTATAGTAAAAAACAAGTAGATTAAGAAAAAGTATTGCAAAAGTATACGCTACGGAGAGGAAGTTATAAACCTTTTTTATGAGCAGTAGCCCTTTTGCCGTACACTCTAAAATACCCATTTCAAACCGCTCCATACATTGCCGTGCGCTCTAGAATATCCATTTAAAACCACTCCATACATGATGCACTTTGCGTCTTGCAAAATTGTAGCCTACAGTATGACATGTTATTGTGTACTCTGCAGGAGTGCACCTTATAATACAGTGCACTGAAAATTGGTCTATGTATACTAGCTATGAGGATATGTTGTAATATTCATAGAAGACATTAGAAACTATGAATCGTGTCAAATAGTTATGTCATGTTGAACGGTCACGTTACACTTTTTTTAAATCGTTCAATCGCGTTATAAAACTACTAAATCCTTAAATTGCCACAATCAACATTAATTTGCCATCTAAAACATTATGATATTTGAAAACTAAAGAATACAAACTGTTGAGGCATTTAGATTTCTCCTAACCAAGTGTTCCAAAGATACCTTTGGTTTGAAAATATCAATATCTATTTTACAGAAGAGAATGTAAACATTTCGTCGGTTAATTTATCCTTATCTTAAATCATAATAAAGTTAATTAAAGTAAATAGGGTTTTTGAAACATTTACAAACATTTTATGAATTGAATTATAAATATATGTAATAAAACCTTCAAAATGGTTAAAGACAAACCTCTAAGATGGTTATATTTTCATTTTGGAAAAGAAAGTAAATTTATATATATATTTTAAAACTTGGATCAAATTGATAAATTTTTTCAATTTCCCTAAGTTTAAAAACCAAAGTGTAAAGGGAAGAGTATTATTAACAATCGTCATTATATGCGTTTTAAGAGATCAGCTTTTAATTCCTAGTTCAGTTAAGTTTTTATTATATAATTTGAAGAATTCGTTGATTTGTTAGGTAGTTTAATTGCAGGTTTTTCCTGTGATATAGTGGAGTATACTCTTAGCAAAGACAGCTCGCATAAAGTGGCGGTTGTTAACATAGTAAGAAGAATTAACTTTAGCGTTGTTTAATGATTGATTAAATGAAATGGTCAAGTTCCTTAAGTAGAAAATTCCTGTATCAGGTACGCCTATATACGTGAGCCTATTATAAGCCTTACCACAAGACTTGATTCTTGGGATTAGGCGACTAGTAGTTACCCCAATCACCGCGACTTTGAAGTTCTAAAATTGAAATTGAGTGCGGGGAATATAATGAATGATTATAATGAGACACATAATTTACCCTTAAAGTGGGTTAATATAGTTAATATTAATTATAAGCTGTTTTTTTGCTAAGACTTTATACGTTGCAACGTTGTCTATCCGATTCGTCGAAGTAATAGTAGTATTGCGTGGTAAAATAGTGAATGTATTATTTTAGGTTTGGCAGACCGCTAGCTGGTCTTCGCAGTAATTTTTATGGTAAATTTCTTGGCCCGTACCCTAGTATGAAGTAGGCACATACTGTATTTGCTTAACAACTAATACAGTAGGACCGCACAAAACAATACACTATACTTTCAATTCGTATAGTTAACTTTACTGTAAGCAAATTTAACCTATTATATTGCAAATAATAATATTCCAATACTAGATGCTTTTTAGTTTGTACGCGTACGCCAGTGTAGTTGACTAATTTTTTCTGGTAAGCATTACACTACAATCTCGTTAACTTGCTAGACCCCTATTAATTTCAATTTACCTCTGTATTAAATTGAACACAATTGCTATTAATTTCCCTATAGATTTGAGGTCCGCCTTTATCGACTTTTACAAAACTTTTTTCTGTTACAAGCCCATATAATGCTTTATTTTAGTCGTGTCAATTAAATAAGTTAATATCGTTAATTTCCTGGAAGGATTCTAGTTTTCCAGCTTATTCCTGGCTTACGCCACGTAATTTAAGCTTGCTGGGCGGTTTATCAACGTAGCTTTCGATACGTATAATTATCCCATTGCTATCTATAAACCTCTTAAAGGCCTTATTCGTCAACACCTTTTTTATAGTTTTAGCAGAGTTGTCTATACCATTGATTTATCGTAAATTCTTAATCTTCCTCCTTTCTCAAGTTTCACAGAGTGTTATTACGTCGATTATTAGGCGTTTTTCGCTGGTGGTTTCGAGTTTCGAGATGTATTCGCATAAGCTTTTCGAGTCTTTATAGATTACCATCGGAATTTGAGGAATATTTAGCTGCCTAGTAATAATATTAAGGGTTTACCATTGTATTATGTATTAAAGCTTGATATTATTCCATAGATCTTTAAAGACAGCACGTTTCGTATAATCTTTTTGTATTTGATAAAGATCCAGTAAATTAGGTTACCGATAATATGAAACTGGTCTTTTCTCCTGTTTTCGTTAACTAAGGTTATTTAAAAGCCGATTTGTAAAGACGGGTTGATATCATTTACGAAAAACCTATTCGTAAAAAATATTAGCTTAGCCTTCGACAAGTCCATTGAAATTATATTAATCCCTCGGTTCAAGTTTCGTATTTACTATTTAATCCATTTATTAAAACGGTCGAAGTCGTTACCTATTAAATCTTGTGTTTATTCCGCGATAAATAGGTTGTAAAAAGTTTTTGGTTGGTATAGGGTAGTAATATAGCTGCCACGGACACGTTATTCCAGTTACTGTTAGGTATTAGCCACGTTAGTTTTTTCGATTATAGCTAAATTTATACCTTAACCCTTATAACAAAAACTAAGGTTAATATTAATATTAAGTATATAGATTAACGATCGGTTAAAGTTAAGTTGATTTCCCTCCATTAACTTCGCTACAGCTTTATAATTCCGAAGCTTAAAGTCCTTTATTGCCTATTGGTCCGATATTATAAAGCTAGCTATATCAATAAAAAGGAAATCGTTAATTTATATACTTATTATAACAAAGTCCTTTTTTTACGTTACCAGTTAGCATGGATCGTATATTAAAGACTTTATGCCTAGCCATAACTTGAAGTGTGATTATTAATAAGTGAGAAACTAATAAACGTTTATTTTAGCTAATTTATCCAAAGGCTTAATATGTAGTATTATCGTTTTTAAAAGGTATTTATCCCATAATTCCTATGGAAATTTCAATAGTATTATCCTCTGTAAATTGGTGACTAATTACGTATAGGCTTGCGTTATATCTCGGCTATTCAATGTGAACTTACCTTTAATTTCAGTAAGTAAACTTGTTACTAAAGTAATTATCAACCGTTAGTTAATCTTTTCAATCATTAGCGACTACATAAGGATCCATGTTTTGCCTTCATCGCCGTATCCTTAAGCGATTAGACGTAATTTTTCGTACGGCTGCCCCGTAGTCTTGCCCTTAACCTCGTAAATAAACCACGACTTAAAAATCGCAACGTTTGGGTTTTAAAGGTTAAAATCGGCTTTCGATACGAATTATATAACTTCTCTAATTCGCAAACCGTTGATTTCAACTCTGTCACTTTCCTAAAAAAAAGTCTGCCGAAAGTCTTAATAATACCTTATGTTCGAAGTTTTAATTTCAAATCTTTGTTATAATTTTTTTTTCTATTTACCAAAGTAATATTATAAATGCGACCCGGTGTGAATTTCTCTTGTTTAACATTTCTGTTTTTCAGGAGTCGTTTGCATCGGCGGCGTTTCATCAGCTTATTAATAACGAGTAAAGGAGGTTTATATTAACTTCGTTGTTTGACTTAAGGGTTTTTATCTTTAGTAGCCCTAATATAGGGCTTAACTTAGGTAGCAGGAAAAGATATAGGACCGTTACTAATTTTAACAACTACTTTAAAATTAGCAATATTTAAGGTTTTATATAATCCTTTCCATTTACTCGGCTTTCGCTATACAAGGAATTTACTTTGTAACGTCAAAGCAAGTACGTCGATTATTAAAGGGTCGTTATTGGTGTTAAAGTCATTATGAACCTGAAGACGTATCTATTCCTTCCGTAATTCCTCAAAAGCTTTGTTGTAGGCTATATTTCGCTTTTAGGTATTTTCGAATAGCGGAAATTCGCATATTAAACGTAGGTACACTTTAAAAATCAGCGACTTTATCACTAAGCCGTTAAGGCCTATAGTATTATTTAGGCCTTTTATCGCTATTTAAAGGCGTGCCTCCAAACCCGTAAAACTTTTAATTTTTAGCGGAAGGATATTATACGCTCTGAGAATTAAAGAGTATGTCTTCTTAATCTTTCTAATGCTTTATTAAACCTTTATAAGTACTTATTTATACTAAATACCTATTATTTTCCTGAAACTCTCCCGCTGTAAATTTAGCGCCGATATCATGGACGACGACGTTAGGTGGGCTTAAGTACGTCTTAATCCATAGTAATTTTAGTGTTTCTTACGTATCTTTTGCCGAAAAAAACTTTAGAAACTTAATTTCGTAAAAAGAAGTTGCTGAGGTCAACGACGTAAAAAACAAGCTTTTTATCAAAGTAAGATATATTAAGAAAAACCTTGTAAATGAATTCCTTATCGTTTTGTAATGTAAACTTAAATCTTGGGAGGGCTTGAGTATACGTTGAACAGTAGTAGTATAGCTTTTTAATAACTTTTAGGGCAAAATATTCCACATTTTCATTCCCTACGGACTCTAGGACTTTAAATACCTTGTTGATGACTGGGTAGTTAAAGCGTCAGTATGATCGTCGTATGTTAGCCTTCGTTAGGTTTAATACTACTGTTCTAGGGCTTTAAAAATAAAATTATAGGTGCCTCTACCTAAAGGCGAGGGAAAACCTCTTGTCGTTTTTAACCAGTTCGTTGTCGTTAACGTTAATATTAATGTTGAAAGTTTTTATATCCTTTGAATAAAAAAGAAAAGAGGTAGATAAATTAAGGATATAGAACGAAATCGAGTCGATAATAGTTCGAATTACCGTTGTTTCTAATAACAATAGTTGTTTGCTTATTGCGAAGCTAATTTTGGTCTTGTTATTATCGTAGCGATTAATATTAGTGATCGTAGTACCTTTCCTCCATAGTACTACGTATTACAAATAGCTTTCTATTTATTACCTTATTGCTCCTGTATCTGGTATAATATTTTGGAACATATAGTCTGCGTAACCACCGCGAAGGTTAAAGGAATATAAAGGGTTATTTGTTTAATTAAGGTAAATGTAAGGGTTTTTACCACTTGGGTGGTACAGAAAGATGTGGTTAGCTAGTTACTAAACTATGTCGAAACAGTATTTTTATACAACTTAATCTGTTTAAAGGTATCATCGCTGTTAATTGGCTCATTACCCTCGAAGTTTGTAATTCAATCTAAGTAATTCTATTTAAAGTGGTAAGGTATTAAATATAGTATATTACCTTTTTATTATTTTTCTCGGTTAGGAGGTGTTGAGTTAACTAATAGCCAGACTAACCACAAATTTAACATCTTTTACGAATATTACGACAATAGTGCTTGCGGTTAATAGGTCCGCTTAAATCTTAGCCTTATTAGCACTAATGTGATTGCTACCCTTAGTCTGTAATCGATAAATTAAACTTTAAACGTTAAGGGCAACCATATCTGTATTTACGGTCGATATAATTAATTATCGTAAGGTTTTTTTATCTACGTTAGGAAAGTTGTTGGCTTAGGGGTATATAATAAGCGAGTTTGGTATACGCGTTATTACAGTTGTAAGCAAGGAACGTAACTGGCTAAAAAAGTCTTTGTATGTGGTATCTGGGCGTTATAGCACGTATTTGAACTCGTTATCGCCCATAACAGCTACCCGTACCTGTTTACAAAGTGTAGCTTTACTAATATGGGCTTGTCTTATTACTTATTCGCATAACATTAATTTATTGAGAATTTAGTTCAACATATCCGTTATTATTTCCTTATTTTTTCCCGCTATTATTGTAGTTTACCGTTTAATGACCTAGTTTATATGGTATTCTGTAAGGTGAACGTTGTATTCGAAGTGGCTTTTTATGTTATCGTAAATTTTATGAAAGGTGGTCATTCGGGTTAGGAAGGTTAGGTAATAGTTCCTGGCGTTCTCTGAGGATTCCGGGGAATAATGAGTAAAAATCAGAAAGGGAAACCTCTATTTAATTGTAAATGTTTAAAAAAGGTATTATCTTCATATTAAAGAGGTTATAAGGCTTTCTGTTATACTTCTCTATATCGTTTCAAATTTTAGCGAAGTCTATGAAAAGCTTATAGTTAATGTTTACCATTTTACCAGGTTTTCAAGTTAGGTTGCGATAGTTATCCCAGTCTTTATTAATAGTATTTCCTAGTAATTAAAGTTTTAAAGCTGTCGAGGCATGATGTTAAGGGTAATTACCAGTTGCCTAGCTCAAGAAGTAAAGTCCTATATTATGATCTATATTAGGTTTAAGTATATAGATAAACTTACCATGGAAGGGGTTTTAAAGGGCTTAAAGATTTTAATTAAAGTGTTAAGAAGTAAAAGGGACCTAAAGGTTTTAAGAAGCTTAACGAATTTTCTTAATTAACTGGTGTAAAGTATCGATGTCAATTCATTTGGAGATGTTGGCAGTTGTTGCTTTATGTACCATACCATCGTTAAATGCATACTTCGCGTTGTCGTATTGAGGTATTAGTTTGCCGAGCAGATTAACAGGTTCCTTATAGTTAACACGTAACGAGGATAAACCTAACTAAGGGTGAAAGAGATGTCCCCAGGATCGCATGTAAAGGCGTTAAGGTTTCTTAATACCCTTCCCTTTAAGGCGTGGATTTTAAGGGTATTTTTTAAGTTGGACAAGGTCGAAAATCATTTATACGAACTTTGTAGTATCTATACTTAGACGTAAATTCCTCGTCCCTTAAGTTTAAGTTTAAGTCTCGACTGAACCCCTTTTTGAATTGCCTTCTACATATTAATGGTTCAATCGTCGAAGAAATCGCAATATTTACGAAAAATATGATAAGTATCTTAATCGTTGTTATTCTTAACGATATAGTAATCAACGAAGTTGGTAAAGTGCTTTTATGTTAAGTTTCTATCGATATTTTACGCTTAAAGATATTTTTCGTAATATTTGGTAAAAGAAGCTCCGAGGGCTTTGATTGTTTTTTTCCTAGCGGGGTCGGTAATAGTTTCAAAGTAAGTGTTTGCGGTAATTATCTTAATATTTCTGCCTGTATAGAACTTGGTGAGTGTGAGACTTGGTGTTTTGATGTAAAGTCGCGTGGGAACTTAGCGGCTTGGCGTTGGGTCGCACAATGTGACTTTTTCAACACAACTTGGTGTTTTCGCTTAGAGTAGAAATCTTAACGATTAAATAAGTATAGGGGAAATGAAAAAAGTAAATTAGGGGTAAAAGTTAGATGTAAAGGGTAAGGTTGAAGGTTTTTTGTTGTTATTGGTAAAGGGCGAAGGTTGTTTGTTATTTTGACCATGAGACTTAGTTGTTTTTATAATAGTAGTACCTATAGTAGTACTGACTTAGCCGTTTGCCAACTTGCCGAACTTTAAATTTTTTAACAGTTGATTTTAAAGTCTTCAAAAAAGATATAATAAAGATTTCTTGGTATTTTTAATCGCTGTACCATCGTTTATTTCCAGATTTCCGTTTTGGATTAACGTAACCTCAAAGTCCTTCTTGATTTATTGCCGTTATAAATTAGTGTAGTACTAATAAAAGCCTTTTGTAAGAATCTTCCCTTTACTGTAGCCGCCATTGTAGCTGTAAAGCATAACCGAAAAGTGGCTTTTTATCCCACTTAGCTTACCTGTGTTTAACCTACTAAGCACTGATTAGTGTTGGTAGAGCTTTAGACGTTATAACGTTGTCTATTCGATTGGTCGAAGTAACAGTAGTATTATATAGTTAAGTGGTGGATGTATTTTTCTAGGTTTGTTAGACCACTAGCCGGTCTACGCAGTAATTTTTATGGCCAATTACTTGGCTCATGCCCTAGTGTGAAGTGGGCACATACTGTAATTTCTTTGCAGCTAATACAGTAGGCCCGCACAAAATAATACACTATACTTTCAGTCAGTATAGTCAACTTCAGTGTAAGTAAAGTCCACCTTCTATACTACAAATACTACTATTCCAACATGTTTATTAATTTCGCTAGGATTTGGAATAATATAAAAAAAGTGTAACTGGAAATATTATAATTTTCATGATATGAAGATGATACCGTCTCTTGATATTTAAAAGTAGATAGAGGTTTCAATTTCTGGTTTTTATTTATTGTCTCTAGAAAGCCTTATGAGTTATGCCGGGGATCATTACCTAATCTTTCTGACTAAGCCATGTATTTTTCGTAAATTTCATGACGAAATAAAATGTTATTTCGATTACAACGTTTACTTTGCACAATATTATATGAATTAGGCTATACTAAGGTAAATAATGATAATGGTAAATTAAGAAGGAGAGGAAATATAAATGGATATTTTAATTGAATTTTTAATAAGTTGATGTTATGCTAGTAAGTAATGTATAAAAAAATAATATTAGCGAAACCATACTTTACGAGCAGGTACAGGTAATTTTCATGGGCGTTAGAAAGTTCAAATCTGTTTTATAACGTTGAAATATCACTTATAAATACTCTTCAAATCAATCGAAGTTCTAGTTTACGATTTTAATAGTAAGTATACCAAATTTAATTAGTATATACCCCCAAGTTAATAACTTCAGTAACTAAAATAATGATTTTTTTTTCATTATGTATTATATTGAGGGTAAGTACAAAATTCTCCTATATTCAAAATCTTGGTACAAAGTTTTTAAACTGAAAACCATATTAGTTATAACAACTTAAATGAAACTTAAACAAACCTATTAACCATAAGAACTATCGTTATAATAATGATAAAAAGTGTTAAATCTGTAGAAATTACAGTTATTGGTTGAGTTGCAATGCAATTGGTGAACTTTACAAATAGCAGGTAATATATTAAACCTAGTACATTATTTCTTTCAAAATATATTACTTGGATTTTGTTGTAGACTTTCAAGGTAAAGCTTTTTCAAATTATGAATATAGTGTATCAAAACCAATCATGTGTAATGAAGGATATTGTTTTTAAAATAACTTAATAACTGTCTCACAACGCATTCCTATATCGTTTAACTGGTGAAAACTCTTATTTTTTCCATGAAATTTCAGTACATTACCCTTTACATTTTGGTAATTTTTGTGATAGTTACACGAATTACACGTTTCCATAGATTACTCCAAATCTTTGGGCACTAAGATACTTTGTAGGAGGCTATTTGTAATATATCGTATTACAACAAGAAAACATTATTATTAAAGGGATTAATTGTTAAAATTCCGGCAAAGTCAAAGTTGAATTCGGCTTGGATAAAGAATCATTATCATTGAGATCGAAGATTATATGAATAATTATTAGGCCTTTTAAGTTTCATAGTCTTAAGTCTTTTACTCAATATCAGATTTACTTAGGAAATATAAAAATCCTGAGCGTTAATGTCGACATTAACGTTGATAAACTTGTTAAAAAGGTTTGGAGGTTTCATTTTACGTTGAAGTGGTCACATTTGTAGTTTCATCTTGATAATTTAGAGGTAACGGTGATAAATTTCATAGAGTTCGAGATATAAAAATTATATCGACGTGAAAATTACTTAGCCTTGAACAAATTCTTTAAATTATGAAGTTTCTAAGGTATTGAAATGTAGAGTACTTTGATTTAAAGGTTATTGAAAAGCTTTGTTTCTATTGATAAATTTACGTCTGAATATTTATATTGTTTTCTTTTACCTTACAAAAGGACAAAATTTTTAATTCAAGATGTTGGTTAACGCCTGTTACTTTTACAATGAACTTTTTTTTACGTTGTAAACTTGGTAAAAAAAGTATAACATCAAGTTCCTTAAGTTGTTAATAGCAAATAATACCTAAGAAATATTGAGAATATTGTAGATCAATAAGTATTTGTGGTTACTAAACGTCATATTCCACGATGCCTGCACTAACTTTATTAAAGTAAAGTTTCAAATTAATACCGAATTAATGTGGATTTAAATATAAATAAGTACCTGTTAAGTTTTATAAAAGTATTAGGAAGATTTCATAGGTATATATATTATTTTGCAGGATGTATAACATCCTTATGTTAGATATTAAAAGCTTGATAGACTAGAAGGCATATCTTCAAATATCGGCAAAAGTTTTTGTCGGTAAGGTCTACACTTATTCACGTGAAAAGTAAATGAGTAGAAGAGTAATCGTTAGATTGGTATTGTAGTAAAAGATAAGGATATCAGGAAGGAGTATTCCAGAGAGTGCATGCCACGGATGGGAGGTTATAAGCCTCTTATTCGGGCAGTGGCCCTTTTTCCGTACGCTCTGGAATACCCATTCCAGACCACTCCATGCATGATGCACTTTGCGTCTTGCAAGAGTGTAGCCTGTAGCGTGACACGTTATCATGCATTCTGCAGGAGTGCACCTTGCAATACAGTGCACTGCCACTTGGCCTATGTATACTATCTATGAGTGTATATAGTAATATCTACAGTTTTAATTGATACAGTGGGCTTTGATGGTTTGGTAACAACGTTACTAGTTTTTGGGGCATATTGTTATGACCCAAGAACCAATTGTAGGTTATGGAACAGGCCAGCAGCCCGTTGCGCCATTAGAAGCTTGACGTCCAACACATTGGTTGGGGAACATCTCTTATGTCAGCAACCCAGGGTTAGGGTTAACGCACGGACGCATAGGATATGTTGGATATCTTGCTATCCAAGCTATCCAGTACTGAAGATGGTATGAAGGCACGGATATATAAGGACACGGTCATCACCACATAGATAGTATTTCCTTCATAGCTCTTCAGTTGTCAATCTAAGTATTCAGTCTCAGTATATTCTGAATAGCCTCACGGCTTTTGATCATTACTTGTACGGTTGCGATATTATTCACTCAGCACCTTTGCTACCTTCTTGATAACATAAACCCTCTGACATCTTCTATATACTCATGGGTATTAAGTGTGATCATTACACATATCCTTGTTTGAAGAATGAATTTATACTATTAGTAAGTACTTATAAAACAGTTATGATATATAGTAAGTTCTTGAAGTAACTGTAGAAGGAATCTTCTAGATGCTAAGTTAATGATGCCCTTAATACCAGGAGTAGATTTACGATGATACATGTATTTAATTTGATATTATGAAGCAAAATCCTCGTATGGCTAAAGCCAGGTAAATTGGATGGTTTATTTAAGATCTTGAGTATTGTTAATCGAAAAGTATTTGTTGAAATTGTTGACGGTTTTTTGACGTTTTGTGTTAATGAAGTTAAATGTTATATTATGGCGACTAGTAGTGACAATAATGAATAAAATCTCCAAAATAAGCGAATTAAGTAATATAATCCTTCTCTTTCTATCTTTAACAAGCCGATGGTACTACGTTGGCGCGACCGATTTTCAAAAATAAAGAGTATTAAGGATAAGAAATACACTTCCGGGCGTACATAAATTATTACTTAGGTTAGCAGAACAACGATGAAAGATTGAAACTTGTTTATTAAGCTCCTTGTATAAGGAATTATCAAGACTTCAGGTAGAACTTTTGACAAAAGCAATAGGGTCGAGATTGATGAACTCTTCACATAAGGAGTTGTACAATCTGTATCCAAACGTGACTTTAACCTTTACTTTATTGATATCACGATTTTCAAGTTGAGCATCATACACGAGGTTAAAATTAAAACTATGAGGGAACTGTATTAAACGTTACATTTAATTGTTCAAGTATACAGTAGTAAAATCACATATTAAATCCTTATATAATTATTCATAACTTAGAAAGTTATCCAATATTTAGTGGTTGTATTAGTAGCAAATTCATTGGTAAATATTGATGTAAAGTTTACCCTTAATAGCCGTGATATTATTTAAGCTTATTTGTAGTTAGCAACTAACTTGTTAAGGATTATTTTTCTGGAGTTACCTTCACACATCCGTAACAAATACCTATTGAAAGTGGTTATGTAATATTTTAAATCATTATACGGATTGCTTGAAGCTAGTATCTAGTAGTTTTTGACCTATTAATCGTATTTAAAGTTAATTTTGGGTATGAAAATTTGAATTTATGAAATATATTTGATAGTTACTTCAACAAATGAATATTTCTGCATAGGGGGTATAGAGACTAATGATACTTTTTTCGTTGAAAAGATTAGTTTTATGGCATCAGAATAGAGTTTGATTGAGGATTCAAAGTTTTGGAACTATAAATTAGTTGTGAATTTGGCTAAGGGTGAATATCTAGAATTTGACGGATCGTTAATTTGTAAGCATAATGTTGATAATATTGACGTTTACCTTAGTTTCCGGTAAAAGAACCAAGGTGTGGGTACAACTAAAATTGAGAAAATCGATGTAGCAAAGATATAAAAATGGTTGCAATAACGTGCCCATAGCAGTTATATCACGACCTAATGCTAACCGCTAATATAGTACAATATATCAGTTACTGTATAAAGTTAAGACCTAACTGATAATAGTTACGATCAATTGAATAAACGGTTGGATTAGTAAATGAGTATTTTTGACCGAATAATTAATATTATTTTATTGATATATCGAGAGTTAAGTTTATAATTTTGAAAGATGCATTCTTCATTCACAATAGTAACATGTTATTAAAAAATGAATTCATTATAACAATTTTTTATAAGGATAAATTATATGATTACTAGGTTGTGATTATAGGAAACTTGATTTACTAAACCTTTGTTGAATGCAAAAAGACTATATGAAAAGTATTTTCATTCAAAGTTTACATTATAATGACAAGTTTGAATATGGGTATAGAAATGTGGAAAATGTTCAATATCGTTACAAAACAGTAAGAGATTCTACACATTTGAGTTATTGTTCATACTAATTCGCCAAATAGATTCGAATAGCTCTTAAAATTAGAAATTATCAACGTAAAATGTTTAACTATCAACTTGATAACTTGTTGTAAAGCTTTGAAAACAGGGAAATCGAAAAGTTTGGACGAATTGATGTCAAAATCAACTTTATCAACTTTATAACTAAATAAAATTGAATAAAGCCTGCAAAAGAATTGTGAATATTAATAGGTTGATTATATGTATTAAGGGTTACTTTAAAATACCACCTATTAAAAAGCTACATAACGTCGAATAAGGAGGGAAGCAGGGGTATCTTATTGAATTGAAAAACTGTTGGGGGGTTGAATTCATAGCCGAAGTTATTATTTATGCGGATTTGATTAATCGGTACGGTTGGATTAGCTATATATAGGTTTACAGCGAAAAATTAATGTATAGAGATTCAAAACGTTGACACTCGGATTGGTAAAACTAAGTTTTGAAATTGAAGTTAATTTAAGTGTAGAATAAACTGGGATGGATAGAGGTTTGGTCGATGGAACGAGAAAAGATGTTAGAGATTATTGCAATTAAGTGGTTAGCCATATTGTTATACGCGTACAAAATAAAAAGCTGCCAGTATTACCGATTAATTCCAGTACAATCAATTTAACTACATCATCATTAGGTTGATTATAATCATTGAAAGTGGATTATATTGAATATAGGTTGACTGTAAGTTAAGTATATTATATGCACAATTTAGATTATAATACTGTAATGATCACACTAAATATCCGTGAGTATATAGAAGATGTCAGAGGGTTTATGTTATCAAGAAGGTAGTAGAGGTGCTAAGTGAACAATATCGCAACCGTACAAGTAATGATCAAAAGCCGTGGGGCTATTCAGAATATACTGAGACTGAATACTTAGATTGACAACTGAAGAGCTATGAAGGAAATACTATCTATGTGGTGCTGACCGTGTCCTTATATCCTTAATCCTTCATATGCCTTCAGTACTGGATCATGTTGGATCGAAACATGATCTCAATGATCCTTAGTGCGTAACCCTAACCCTAAGGTTGCTGACATAAGAGATATCCCCATCTGATGTGTTGGACATCAGGTTCTTAGTGGCTTAGCCCCTTACTGGCCTGTTTTCTGACCCTCCGATGTTCTTGGGTTATAACAAATATGTGCCAAACAATTAGCTATACAAATTAGTGTGTAGGCCGGTTAGGGGTCTACCAAACCTAGAGGAATACATCCACCACTTGACCAGGTAATAATACTTTTACTTTGACTACGATTTGAATAGACAATGTTGCAACTTCCAAAGGCTTATAAAGAATTTTCTAGTATATATCGCCGTTATCCTAACATTGAAAATCGTGAACCCTTTCGATGTAATTTCAGTTACATATAGAATTATATCAAGTATAATAAATGATTTATGGAATTCAACTCTACAAAATAATGTAAAGTATTAATTTATCGATACGTTTACCATAAGTTAAATAATTTGGTTATAATTTAGGTGACAATACCTATGTTAATTGTTAAATCTAACAAAATGTCTTTGCTTAATCTCAAAATATAGATATAATCTCAAACGTTTCATAACTATCCGGGCAATTGAAATCTACTATACTTACGATTAAAACATTATGTAACTAAAATATATATTTCCATTCCACTACGCAACTTCAATCTTAGAGTAATGAGAAACCTGTCAGGTCAAAGAACAATATCTATTAAATTTGATGTATAGATAATGACAATTGTACACAAGGATCGTAATTAGCTATAAAAACAATTGAATAAGTGGTATTTAGAAATTATAAAACTTATTTGAACTCGTTAACAACTATAATAGCTGTGAATATCTACTCGAGTAATATAGATTCCCACACGTTGAGCTTTTCTATTACTTTATAATATATAATTCATTTATAAACCATCTTATTAAAGACATTCATTGATATTTACCTCTTATTCTTCTAAACTTTTATTTCTGTACAACGTATTATATTCTTATCCATATAATATCGAGTAACGTAAATATTATATATGAAGTAACTATTTATATCATCGTGAATTTAGTAAAAAATACGAATTTTAGTTGAAAGGGTTTCATTGTCATCCGTAATGTATTTAATAAGTAATCCTAAAAACGCTAATGAAAATCTAACGGATAAATCATTATTAATTGATAGGTATTAAAAATTAGTTTTATTTTGTTATTTAACGAAAAAAAAAATCATCGTTAATTTTCTTTGAAGCATTATTAAAATCTTGTAGTTTATATTAAGCATCTGCATTTCTTGATAGAAAGTTACTATAGTTCTCTTAGGAATCTTCAATCATGATTTTTTTTAAATTTGAGTATTATAGTTATCTTTGAATCGTTTATCGCAACGGATTAATAACTAAATTAAGTTTAATATTTGGCATGCACATATAGGAGTATGGTTTTATTTATAGTATGAAGTGACAATTGTCTGACAGCTTTTAAGATTTTTCGCGGTGGCATCGCTCCTTTCCTCATAATCACTTCCCTTTAACTAATAAATTAACGTGTTTTAAAACTTAGTTTAGTGGATAGTCTATATTTATTTGTTTTTTCAATGTATATTTATTTTACAACGTAGTGTTATATATACATGAGGCTTTAAATATCCTTTTTTATTCACCCTCAATTATCCATTGTATTTATCTGTAAATTTAAAGGATTAGATATAAAGAAGTTTAGTTTTGTTTTTGGTTTCACGCGCCTAAAGTTATGTTTTATCAAAGTATATAAAGTCGATAATCGCGAACAACCTATTTTCCAATACTTTCAACTGGCAACACAATAGAAGTTGGTTTTTGGCAGGCCATTGACGAACTTCAATAGAGTTAACGATACTGTGAATATTTCAGCCCATTGATGGATACCAATTGAAAAAATATACAAGCCTCATACAACTAACATAAATTTTGATTTAATGTTAACGTTATATTTCGTTTTCTTCAACATATTAACAAACCAATCGTATAAGTTTTCGCGGAAAATTAATAAAACCTCTTCGCTATAATGTTCGTCGGAAATATAAAGTTCATGTCACTAGGGTAAAAATGTTAGGATATCATTAGTTAGGTATTTGTAGGAAGAATTATTATTGGTTTTTCAGGCTACAATTTGCCCTGAATATCTCAAATAAACGTTTAACCCAGTTTTCGAGTTCATCATTGTATTTCATAGTTATTTTCATAGATATTTCAAAACTTGTTTCGTATAGAAAACCTTGATGAATTTAGCTTTTTTTTTGATTAAAGATAGGTTGTAATTAAAATTTATCCATCAATAAATGATAACGTTATTAACATCTCTTCAGACTGTTCAATCAAAAGATGACTGAAGAATAGAAACAATTGAAACATTCTAAACTTAACACAGATCTCTTTGCAAGTTAAATTACAGTTTCTCAAAAAACAATATCCCTCTCTTCTACCTTACTTATTTGTACTCAATCTTAATCAAGCACTGATCAGTATTAATAGGTTTTAATAATCACGGTTATTTATTCAAATACTTAGTTGAAGTGATAAGCAACATTATTGGAATAACATTGAAATATAGTAAAATTAAGTCAACTAAACTATCAGTTTAGTTAATTGTACTGACTGAAAATTGGCTGCAGTTTGTAAGACTGCACTGAAAATGCAGTGCAGTAGGTGCTCACTTCAAAGTAGAGTACAGGCCAAATAGTTTAGCCATACAAATTAGCGTTCAGACCGACTAGTAGCCTGCCAAACTTAGAACCTATAACTCAACCACAACCAATTTCAATGCAGTACCAGTTATTTCGACCACAGTGATTAGAATTGACTACATTGTAACGAAAATTCTATATCGAAAATCAGGCTTACCAATACTGATGAGTTCTTATTAGGTTAAGTACAGATTGGTTAAATAGAAAACGAAGCGACTTTCCTGTTGTTACGCTTTGTTTAGGTAAGTTAAAGGAAAATTTTTGCGAACGGCCCTTATACGTTTTTTTAGTTTTCGCGGCAGCAAGTAGGGAAGGCTTTTGGATTGTATTAGTTTTAGTGGTAGTTTAGGAGTAGGCGACGGTATCTCCATTTCAAAACACCAAGAAATCTTTATTAATCCTTCTTAAAAGTGTTGATATTAACCGCTTAAAAGTTGAAAAGATTACTAAGTTGAATTTTTTTTAAATAACTAACTTATTATTATTACGGATATTATTACTACAAATTTTGATCGTAAAAACGACTAAATTTTACTACTTTCAATTATACCAACTTTGACGGCAAACTTACGATTTGATACTTCATATTATACTTTTTCCCCTTAAAAATTTTTAATATTCGTTCAGATGGCTTTAAAAAACGTTGGAATTTATATCGTTAACGACTATAATCAAATAAGGCAATTAAAAACCTCGATGCTATCTTTAAAAAACATTATGACGATAAACTTTAATTTATAAACACCAACGAAAACCTAACCTTCAAGTACTTCACCAACGTAATTAGGCGTTATATCTTCGATATAAATACCTACTATAACGTTTGAAGACTCCGAATATTCGATAAATTTCAAAAATGGTTTAGAAACTGAATCTTAACTATATAAATTACAGTAGAAAAATAGGTTCAGTTAGGGGGAATGTTAAATTATATAATCGATATATTTACTTCCCCGCAAAAAAAAGAGGAAAAAAACATTCTATTATATATTCGTTACGAATGAGAAATAGATAAAAACCCTTAATATACTGAGGTCAAAGGTAAAGGTATCGCTAACAATGGCATTTCGTCACGCTCCTACATAAGTTTGTAAAACCTTGTTTTAATCCAAATAGGTTCTTTGAACCCTTTAATATAGGATTAATGGTTCAATAACATTAGCTGTGAAGAATTAATTGACTTATACACCGTAAGCCCTTCAATTTACTATTGAATTAAACAGAAACCTTGACGTACTCCTTTATACAAAAATGAGTATTATTTAGTCCGTGGGAACCTTTATACCCAGTTTCCCTAATATTTTTAACATTTTTAATTTTAGCATCTAAATTAAAGGGAAAACGGTTTAATACCAGAATTTAGTATAGGTGCGATTATTGCCTGTTCCCTTTTATATTTAGCTAAAAGTAATTATTCTAACTACTAATATCAACCCTAATATTAGTTGATGGATTCGAAAAGTTGTTAGGACTAGTACATTATCCTTCCCTTTCAATATATCTTTATAGTAGATACGGATTAAGCGGTAATTATTACGTTTATTAAGATTTAGGAAGAAAAGAAGAAGTATAATAATAAGCTGTATAATCTCCTCAACGTTTAGTTACGCCCGTTTTCAATATTTAATATTGAATAAGGATAAAATTTCTAGATTTTTCCTCGTTATTTTCCAATCATTTTACGGGTTAAACCGAGGATTATTACCATCGATACCTAACGAATTGATATTTTCTTCGCAAAATTTACCATAGCTTTGAAGACTACTTCGAATACGATGTTAAATTTAACTCATATTACACCGATTGAAATATTATTAAGTGGTTTCATATATTAGATTATAGAGAAGGAACAGAAAGTAAAATGAACCTTTTTCATTGCATATTAAGTAGACTAATGTTTTGCTAATGAATCATAGGGAATGTTGAAGCTGGCAAAAGAATTTTACGCTAGTAGATCCGCTTAGTTATCACGGGTTATGAAAATTTTAAATACGCCTCATAATTCCTTAACGCTACTTGTAAAGGGTTTTTTGGCTAGTTGCGTTTTTTGTTAGCGATCATAACGACTTGAGTTTCAAATTCTACTGGTATACACCTTTAAGTTTTAAAGTTAAGCGAAGATAAAGAAAACCCATTCTATACTTATTACATCAACCGTAAGTATAGCAGTCTCGGCTAGTACGATTAATGGAAGGCTCGAACCTGGGGACGTAACCAAGCTATGTATGGAGATGGGTATTTTTTTCCTTTAAGGTTTTGAAGCCGATTGAATAGGTCTACTTTAAACGTAAACGACAAAAGATATTGAATTTACAATAAATATGGTTGTAAATGAATACGTTACACTACTGTCAAGCGCGAATTGAAGCAGGTTATATACAATATATACTTTATATTCATCTTTAATTTAAACTATATATTATGCGTTATAGAATTTAATGGTAATAAGTCAAACGAGGACAAAATAAGCCTAAAGTTATCGGCTGGTATAAAAATACTGACACTGGCTTCAAAGTAACATATTAACTCGTTAAATAAACCTTTTTTTTTACCGCTTAACAAGTAAAAACATTTATCATTAACATAATAATGAAGACTCTGGCTTCATATACCTTTTTACTATTTAAAATCGTTACGCGAAGTAGGTTTTTTAGGGCAATATATTGGATACAGAAGTAGTATGATATTTAATAAGAGGCTGTTTATAATACGTCGCGTTGCAAAAGGATACCAATACGGTTACAAAACTTTATCACACTGATATTGGCAAAGCTAAGGTCAGCTTTGGCTTTAGAATATAGTATTTTTTTCACAAGAATCGACGACTGTTACTATTATCGTTGGATTTATTATTTTTTATATTTTGAAATCTCTTTACCCCTGTTTACTTTGCCTTAAAACTGTGAACAACCTAAGCGTTAAAATTGAAGTTTTAAATGACGAATTGGTTAAAGTTATAAGCCATGAAAGGTTTTCATTTATTATTAAATAAGAGCAATTTTAGTTTTACCTTTTAAAGCTAAAGATAATGGTGTTAAATTTAACGAAGTCGAAACTTCGTTAATTATATCATAGGTTCAACTACCCCGCGATTAACATGCTTTATAAAGTTTTAAAGGCAGCTATTTACGAAAATGTATACTTATTAGCGTTAATGAAGATTTGATAGCTTTACCACCATTGTTAAATATACTTATAACCCCCTTTGAAGTTTAAGTTTACATTAAAAGAAGATCAAGGCTTTAACTTCAAGGTTTTTGTAGACATGTTTTACCAAAATAGCAAGCTAGTATATTCCATTGTAAACTGCACCACGGCTTTTTATGGTATCAATTTTTTTAAACTATTACGACTAAGGAAATGTAAAAGACATTACATAATTTGTGGATTTACAAGTACCTTAGGCTATTCAATGTGTTAGTTTATAAAGACAATATGAAATTTACTCCGATAAAATTTTAAGTTGATATTAAGTTAATATAATTTAATGTAAATAGGTTTCCGTTAAAGCTTATTAGGGTATTCGTAAAGTCGAAAGAGTTTAAAATATTTTACGAAAGGCTTACGATATTTTGACCCTAGAAATCAAAGTCTTTACAAGTCGAAATTTACGGTTTTAAATAATGGTAATAGGCCCCATAGATATTATTAACCCTACTAGTTTTTTATCAGTTTTATTAATATTTATGATCTATTTGCATATATCAACTACGTTATCATCATCTTCAAATACACAGAAACACGTTATGGAATATATTAAAAGCCCAAAGAAATTAAAAAAAAGAATCGGAAGGTCGCCAAATTAACGACGCCCTTAATACTAGGATCGGATTATTAATGATAAACGTGCTATCCATTTATCTTTAGAGTAAATTCCTTACATGGCGAAAGCCAAGTGAATGAGATGAGCTTTATTAGATTTTGAGTATTACTAATTTAAATATAGTGGTTAAAATTATTAACTGCCTTATTAATTTTTGAATCATATATGTTAAGCCGTATGAAAAGACCCTTAAATTTGAATAAAAATCCTAACATCGATAACCACCAAGTCGAGCGAATTAGTTAATATAATCCTTTCAATCAAATCGTAGATAAGTTAATATAATGTTGAAGGCGTATAAAACTATCTAAAAGGAGAATGAATACTAGAAAGAAGGATGTTCACGAGAATTATAAGCGTGACAAGGTATATACAACTGCATTAGTGTTTTAAAAGGAGAAGTTGAACGTAGAATTGGCCCTTAAGTAACCTGTTAAAAGCATTATTAATATATCAGGTGAACCTTTAAGAAAAGACGGTTAAGTAAAGATTAACGGTCTTTTTACACGAGGATTTATTTAATTTATATCGTTTATTCAAATAAAAGTTTATAACGTTACTATTTTTAAGTTCAAAATATTCGATAATGTTAAGGGTAAGATTACAGATCAGCCGTACGAAAAATTATTACTAATTGTTTAAGGATACCGTAATGAAGGAAAGAATTGAATCCTTATTTATAGGTTACAATATAGAATATTAGCTAGCGTTTGATTTTTGTAATTGCTTCTAGTTTAACTACTGACGTAAAATGTTAGTTCACATTTAATGGCTAAGATATAACGTAAGCGTACACGTAGTCTACCACTAATTTTTAGCGAATTATATTGTTAGAATTGCGGGAAAAATTAAAGGACAAGTTTCTAGACGATATAGTAATGCGTTGTATCAAATCTTTGTACGGATTAATCAGGGTAGGTGTTTATTGGTTCCTAATGTACTAAGTGTACTTTAAAAACGGGTTGGGTATAAAAACTTTAACGTTTAACCTGTACCTGTTGATTACGAAGGGTAATGACTTTGGTATCGTAGGTATTTAAATTAACGATACCCTCTTCTTCGGAGATATTGGGTTTGTAGCAGAAAAATAACGTGTTATCAAAAATTTAGGCCTTTAAAAGTGTAAGCTAATAGAGACGTCGGTTAAGGATATACAATTTGAATTTAATAAATCATTAATCCGCATTAATCGTGTTGGGACTAAAAACGGCACTTATATTAGCCTACGTGAAAAAGGGTAAACTATAAGCCTAACGACTATCAATAAGGCCGACGAGGTAAAATTACAGATATTTTCTAAAATAAAGGGCTTATACGGCTTATATAATTACTCTATGTCAACCGAAAGTATCGTAAGACCTATCTATTACAGTATAGGTATAAAATGTACAAAACGAGGATTTTAATAGGTTAAATAAAAGGATTCAATATTAATTGGACTATTTGGAACGATGGATTAAAATGGTCTCTGTAAATTTGACGAAAACGAATTTAATAATCTTTGCGAATGGATTCTTTGCTAATAATATTAACCTTATATTATGAATCGGGGTTTTTATAATATTGGTTAACGAGGAAAAGTTGGAAGAGTTATTTCCAATTATCCAAAACGTTATATATTGAATATCTGTTAAGTGTAAGCGTATAATGCGAAGTTTATTGATATTGTAGGTATATGATATAATAATATGCTTTAATATAGGCATAGTAATTGGCTGCATATTAAAGATTGTGATTAAATATTTTGAATTGCCTTCGGTAATTATAATAATATATATATAATTTCGAAACCTTTACAAATGTTTATCAGATCTGGGTACAACTAATCAAAAACGTCCAATGATAGATGTAATGGTTTAAAGGAGGTATAAGAAGTCCAGAAAATCAATAAGTTCTGGTGGATTAATAGTAAATATTACTCTGCTGGTGTTATAACTAAGGCTACGTGCAATAGCGCCTTAAAAAGGTTCATCAATAGCAATACGTTAACCGTAAGAATCGAGGGTTATGTGAACCATCCGGCAAGTAATTTAGGGGAAAAGGGAGGCTTTTGCAAACTTAAAGACTATTAAAGTAATAATGTTAATGGCAATATCAATAAGGGTAGCGATAACAACACCAGTAAATTAAAGTACTCGTAAAAGGTACGTAATTGATAAAATACGTATTACGTATAGATTTGTAGAAAACAAAACCTGTATATAGGGGTTAAAGAACGAAAGTCTCGGCGGGGTAGAGAAGAACAACTATGAAGGGCCGTAATTGATATTAATTTTAGTGTAGACTAATTAGAATGAATAGGGGTTTAGCTTATCGATTGAGGAGAGATTTTAAATGTTACCACTAATTGATAACAAGATACGCTGGCGTACAGGCATAAAAAAAGACGCTAGTATTGAAATAGTAGTTAAATGCAATAAAGTCAAGTTAACTAAACTGTTGGTTTAGTTAATTGTATTGACTACAAATTAGGTGCAGTTTGTGAGACTGCACTACAAGTGTAGTGCAGTAGATGCTCACTTTAAAGTGGGGCATAGGCCAAAGAGTTTGGCCATACAAATTAGCGTGTAAACCAGCTAGCGGTCTGCCAAACTTATAACTTACAACACAATCACAACCAATTTCAATGTAGCACTAGTTACATCAACTACATTGATTCGAATCGAGTACGTTGCAACGAAAAGCCTATATCAACAGGTAGGACTATCAAAGAAACATGTTATTAAAACGATTGTAGTTATAAATTCTAAGTTAGGTAAACTGTTAACCGTCATACACCTAAATCTGTATGTGTTGCTGCTTAGCTCGTAACTCATATTGAATTGGGCACTATAATTGCTTGCACGCAATACACGTTGACACGAGTACCAACTCGGAAAACGTTATATAGGATGTAACGCATACTAGAACCTAAGCGAATGATAAATAGATTATTAATGGATAGTAATTACTTAAATATGAAAGTTCGAAAAAATTATTTTTGCGATTATATATTACGCCCTCGGATTTCATTTTATATGAAATACATATTAAAAGTCAATATTTTCGCGTATATTATTAACATAGTCTTTAATTGATTTAATGTATAGGAATTAAATGGTGTAAATGACGATGAAGTTAAAGAAAGGCAATTATTAGCGTAAATAATACCTATATCGATAGAAATTTATGTAAGACATCCTTTTCAATATATTGTGTTTCTCACTATTGGAAGGGTTTGGATTAAATAGGATTATAGTAATGTGAAAACAAATTATACGTCATTTATTAATTGGTAATACTTTCTTCAACAAAAAGATGTAATTATTCATCATTGTGATGAAAAATTATTGAAATTTGAATTAGGTAAGAGGAAGGAATCATAGCAGTATTATTTTCATTATTATTAATGGCAGAAGTTGAAAGGTGGTATAGGTTTGAAGGTGATATATTTATTATGGGGAAATTAGAGTTAAATGTATTCATGGTATTACAATGGTATATCTATCACTGGCACTAACAACGAAAAAACCGGGAACGATATTAAAATCTCATATTTTCTTAAATACTTTGGAACTAACGCTGGTTATACATATATGTAGATAATACCATATATCTCTATAATTAGTAAGCGGTTACACTGTAGATTGTAACTTTACAGAGTGCACGGTAATGTTACTCTGGAAGGTGCATTCTGCAAAGTGTATGATAGTATACCACTGCCTAGAAGTGTCATTTTCAGAGTGTACGGTAGAGTGTCACTGCCCAGAAGGGAGATTAGCAGAGTGTATAGCAAAGTGCTATTGCCCGGATGAAATGTTATAAGCTTTTACCTGTAGCGTATACTATCTGGATACCGTTTTTTCCTTTTATCTATCTTTAATATACACTACTAATCTTTACCATTACTTTTGAACTTTTTAAGTTTACGTAAATAGGTAGAGACCTTACTGATACTGATTAGTAGCCGACTTACTCAACTATAAATAGCTTAGGAAAGAAGAGATAATCCTAAGTTAAATACCTATAATAGGATATTATAGCGGTCTCCACTATTCGTGTTTCAATATTACGATTTACAAAAATTATATAAGAGTATGGAAATACGCGGAAACGCCTTGAAAACCCGAAATATAAAAAAAATTTACGATCCGGAATAACTTTAAAGGGGACAACATTAACATAATAGTATCAATTCAATTAGTTTCCTGTTTATTAAAAGCTCGGTTATGTCATTCGTTAACTCGTTTTGCAGTTTGAAACGTATTCGGATACCTCTTGGAAAGCGTCCTATTACGTATCGGATCATGTAAGCTAAAACCAATAAGTTACAGAACTTTTCATTAGTACCTATCCGATTTAAATACTATATCTAACATTAAGTACTGGATGAGGTATTCTAAACGCTTACTATACTACCAGGACTTATTAAAACCCTATACAAATACCTTTATTTATTTCCCCCTATTGTCATTACCCTGTTCGTTTTCCCCCGTTCGTCTTCCCTGATCTACCCTAAATTATACCGCTTATTCGAGTTTGTTACTTACGACGTTTAAGTTTACTAGCCACTTAGCTCATGTAACGTTTGTAAAGTATTAAAATAATACTTTTAAATGACTAATAAGCTTATAGTCACGCCTTAATTACACTTCATTTGAATTCTGTTGAAGTTTGTAAGCGCTAGACACCTTACTTTAAACGCTTTACTATATATTATTTGCGTTTATCTTACATATTGTACGCTTTCATTTTTATTGAATCTGTTGAAATATTGTATTTTAAGCGTACTCAAATCACATCCACTACGTAAAAATAAATTACGTTTTACACCGCTCTAATATTTCCGGTGTACGTATAAACCAGTCTCTTGACATCTCCAGTACACTTCGCACTTTCACAACCATGATTTCACTGATGAAAGACCTGTCAAAAGCTAACAAATATATGGACTATTTGTTCAAAAACACATCATTTCGTAAAGGCACTTTTAAACACCTAAACTTAATTTATGGGATAATAAAATCAAAGCTACAGTAGAGAATTTAGACACTTTTAAGGTAAATACATATGTTATAAACATGATTTTTAACTACTGTAACGAAGATATTAAGTGATACGACATTTTTTTTTTAAGGGAAGACGTTGCAAATTAAACGCCAAAGATATGGTGTATAGTAAACAGTATAATTTCAAAAATATTATGTAAATAACTACGGAGTCAGAGTATTAATAGGATCGGTAATAATAAAAACAGTTTTGCAAAAGTATTTTCGGCAACGTCCGGGTTCATTCAAATACTAAAAAAACCGACAATAAAGTAATGAACGTAAAATTCGTGAAGAAATACCAATTGCAAAATCATCAAAACCGGCTTTTAGAAATAATAGATAAGGAACGAAAGAAACTCTGTATATACAAGGAGTAAAACGCTCAAAAAGACTAAACTTACGCCATGAAGTATAAATGGAATTGAAGAAATTAATAAAAGAGTATAAGAAGCTATAAATATTATATATTACTCGGGTCGAATAAAACTACTCTTTGAAACGCACTTTTGAATAAATATATAAACAAAACTACTCCTTGAAAATAATTAATAACCTACTCGGCCGTAACAAAAGCGACCCGAACGAGGAAAATGACCTGTGCGAAAACAAAACGAACGGTTTAGAACGATCATACAATATTTACAAACTAATAATTACTAACTATAACCCTTACTGTAATCTTTTGTTACACCGTTTAACAACTAATAAAAACGACCCGAAAAAGTTTACTAACTTTGCCAAATTATAATACAAAAAGATAATTACAGTGGCAAGTCGTACGACGTCCTTAATAATAAAATACGTATAATGTTAAACATGTGTAAAAGATTAAATATTAAACCATTACAGTTTTATGTTATGTTACCTCATATATTATATAGGTTGGCTAAAAAGTTGTATATATAATACCTTACGTAGTTGAATACAGTTACGAAGTAATATAACTATTTAAAGATATACTTCGATATAAAAATAAATCATGAATTTTACAACAGGATTTGAATTAGTATTACCTGGGAATCTGTGAGAAATTGATATAAAAACGTTGATAAAAACTTATAAAAAGTGTTTATCGATTAATTAGCGAAATTACTAAAGTTTGAAAGAGCTTTGAAACTAAAATATAAGGGAAATAAACTATTAATTCAATTAGTTATAGAAGTATACCGAAAAAAAATCAAATTTCAATCTTATGTTATTTAATCAAAAAAAAAAAAAAAAAAAAAAAAAACTCAAAGGCTTTTTGTACGAGTCTTAAAACCTCGCTTAGAACATTCATATGATGCCAAGAAAGTTTCGGATTAACATTTATAATCGAAAGAATAAAAGTCGAGTGTCAAATTACAAAAGTAAACCTCGCCGAAATAATTTACTACTTTTTAAACCGACTATTTAAAGTATATCCTAAATGAAATAAATGCTTTGAATAAGATTATCGAAAAGGAAAACACATAAAAAAGCTTTTGAAACAGAAGAAATAGTAACTACTAACGAGAACAACCTTATAACTAAGGATGAAACTTATTACGCATATGATAATACCTATGGAAAAGTATACTAAGTTTTATAGATTTTTAAAAACGTCGAATTCTATGTAATAAAGTCGGTTATTAGCCAACTAATTACTCATTATATAAATAGATTCGGACTAAACGTTAAATTTAAATTTATTACCTACCTAAGGATTGAACAAAAGCAAATTTTACAACATACATAGTCAACCGTAAAGACTTAAAGGATAAATTTGATGTTTACCTCTATAAGTTTACCTTTAAATAGGGAAACTTCAAAAAGAATTAGCCTTATTTCATAATCCAGGATGAAGAACACCGATTAACGAATCTTTATAGGCTTATAAAATGCCTTATTTTTACATATTGTAAACTTGAATTACGAAAAAAAAGTATTAAACGACTATATAGCGTTGTAATTCACGCTTTTGAATAGATATAATAACCGATTTAAGGGCATTATACTAGAAACCAGCGTAGCTGAAATTTCAACCGCCATAAAGTAAGAATTCGACGCGATCGCGGCGAAATTTCCGAAATTTCAGCTTAATCGAATAGGAGAATACCGTGAAGTTATATTCGACAAAGTTAAAGCGTTGTTACTTGGTATAATAGTTGTAAACATACGATTTGAACCGGTTAAGTTTTACGTGATAAATTTGAAAATGTTATCTTCATTATGTTAACTTATATGAATAAATTGGGAATGAAGATTCGTAATACGATGAATTGACTTATACATATTTATAATAATATATCAGTATAGTTCCGCCCTAAATTTAAATACCTATAGGTTTTTCCCAAAATACATATAATTGAAGCCCTTTACTTAAAGTAACTGGAATCAAGGATGGTATATCGCCGGATCAAACAAATAGCTACGAAGCGCCATTTACTCCTATTCCACGTCGCAAGATACATTAATATAGGGAAATAAACATTGAAACCCATCGAAAACTTTTGCCACAAATACCAGCTATATTTTTGAGCCTTACGATGATTGGAATCCCGCTTTTATAATGATGTAGATATTGATTACGAGGTAATTGTGGATATAATATACCTTAACAGCCATTTACTATTGTACGTCTTCGATGTAGCAGTATTATTTTAAGCCGCGAAATTTACGCGAAGCGCTTTCGTTACGAATTATTAAGATACTTTAGTAAATTGTTAGTTAAACGTTTACTTAGAACCTCCAAACTATATTACTTACGATACTGACATAGTCTTCAACTCGATAGAATAGTATATAAAGGCTAGAATCGCTAATAATAAGTGTAAAAAAATACTGGTGAAAGTATTATAGGGTATTAGAAAATGAAAACGATATTATGAACCGCTCAAAATTTATAAATGATATTATTTAAGTAATTAATGTTATAGGCTAGTTCCTTGTTAGTATTGCCAGGGATCTAACCCTAGTAGTTCTACACGCTCCTGCGATACTTAAGAGAAGAAAAGAAACCGCTTGAAGACACGCTATTATACGTCACATGTTTGGAGAGAGGGTTGTACCATTTTAGCTTTATAGCCGCTCCCTAGCTAGGACTTCTTTTCCCCTTTTTCTTCATCTAGGCTTATAGACAGAATCCAACCACCTTAAGCGATAGATCTGTATTAAGTCTTTTTATATATAAACCTCTATTTTTTTCGATGGTATCTTAGCTGCTTTTTAGCAGCTATAACCTAAGGTCATGTTTTTATCCTCCGACCTACCGAATTTGAACCCTTGAAACCTAAAGCAATCCCTTAACGTACGCGTTAAGAAGTAGTTTTAAAACGCTTGAGCGGCTTAATACGACTACCTTACGATTTAATACGAACGTTTTACCAACGTTTTACGTGTAAAACTTATTAAACGGGACTAATTCATTCGAAAGTGGGTGTTAAATTTGAAATAACGAAAAAATAATGCGTTAAACGCCTTAACGAATATAATTCTACAACTCGAATTTGTCGACACGTTTACGTCTTCGAGTTAATTTCCCCCTTAAAAGGTTTCCCCCATGTACATTACAAACGACGCCGTCGTTATACCGCTTCCTACTAGAAACCGCGTTAAATTTTAACATAACAACGACTAGGACTTTTCTAATATTGATTACGATATTGGTTCCCCTTTCGACGGGCGTTAATAATTAAACGAAAACCCTTCAAAAATAAGGTTAAGGTTTCTAGTATTAAGTTACGAGTTTCGATATAAAAATTGTGATAATACGTCAATTACGTCGAAAACGGAAGTTTATCGAAATAAAAAAGGATTAATTTTACGTTATCTTTTAATAGTTAAAGGGCTTCGCGAAAACTGTTATAAAAAGTTACTATACCCACGAAGGCGATAGCTGCATTAGCGACTCTGACACCTTTATAGCTATACTTAATGTCTACTACTACAACCTTAACACGGTTAAAACAGTTATCTCTCGGCTTACGAGTTTAAAAGAAAAGGTTCGTAAATGATTTTCGTTTTTTTGAACGTTTAGGAGGCTTTACTTGCGAAAGCTAACGGTATGGCCTGGAAACCCATCGCCAAACTCGCTATTTTAAAGGGAGTTATTAACGATATACTTGTTAATACATTATTCCCCTTCGATATACCGGAGGATGATAATAAATAGGTTTTTTACACTTAACTTATCGACGAATACCTTTATAACCTTCGTACCCGTTACGGAAATACTAAAATTATTGTTACCGGCGGCGCCTCCCATAGTGAAAATAACGGCGGTATCGCGCCCGCTCGGAATAATTAAGGCGATATTATCATAACTGTCTTAAGCGTTTTTTGAACCGATTTCAAACGACGCGCCGTTTAAATTAATTACGTATAACTCTCCTGTCGTAAGAACCTCGGGTTATATTTACGTTACGACGCGAACGGTTACTGGATTCGTACCTAATTATAAAACTTAGCGTAACACCTAAACGACTTTAACGTTAAATCCGTTATTGAAATTCATTTTACTTCAGCCGAAATTTTATCGACTTTGAAAAGGGAAAAGCGTAACTTTTATATATAATCGCGTATAAAAGTTAACAGGACTTTAATTCGACGTAATAGCTTCATCCTGACTTTTAAATAACTTCCCGTTTATAACAAATTTACTTTAAAATTTCATTCTTTTATTTATATTTTAATAAATATAGGTTATGAATATTAAAACGTTACAAGTCAATAATTCATGAATCGCTTAAATTTACCCCGCTTTCCTATTCTTTTACGAAAATTCGGCGAAGTTACGTATTAAACGCTTGGTTTTCCTTTAAGATTTATTTTCTTTACAATCTTTTTAAACGTTAACCTAGATAAATATCGTTATCGAATATAAACCTATATCGTTCCCTTTTTATAATACGACGTTATTTTGGGTAAAGTATAAATAAAATATTAGTAAGTTAATTATAACGTCGCGAAACAAATACTACTTTTAGGATAAATAGGTAATTATTACGTTCAAAAATGGGGGTTTATGCCCATTTAAAAAGTTCTAGAAGGGGTCGGTATCATTATATTATATATCATCACATAATAATCCGGTAAGGACCAAGTCGTTACCACGTAGCTTGTTCCATCCTCTTAGAAATTATTAATAAAATACTCACCCCAAAACTACCCGTTTTCGTTTATAACAAAATCTCCACCAATTTTAAGGAATTTACGCCCTTATCAGACAAAGCTTTTAACAACAAGTTACTCCCTTATCGCTTTAAAGTAAATTACGAAATCTTCCTTCATACTGATAACTAAGGTTAACCTTTGGAAATACTATAGGGTTCTTTATACGGCATATTGCGTAAGGAGCTCCTTATATTACGTAAAATGTTAATCAAGATACTTGATTGGAGTTATATTCGAATAAAAAAATTCACGGGCGCCGTATTACTTTTCGTTAAAAAACCTAATAAGGGGTTACGATTTTATATCGATTACTATCGGCTTAATATTATTACGAAAGTAAATCGTTGCCCGTTTACTTGTATAAAAAAAAAAACCTTCGTAAATATTTTATAACTTAAGCGATTTTTTAAGTTAAATGTTAAAATCATTTTTTATAAACTTCGTGTTTAAGGGTAAAAAGAATAAAAACTTCATTTCGTAAGAGTTTTAGACTTTTCGAATGGCTTATTACTTTTTTCGGTCTTTTTAACGCCCCCATTACCTTTTAACGGTATATTAATAATTTGTTACGCCTTTTCCTCGATATTTTTCATTTTGCTTACGTCGACTATATCTTCATTTTATTGAATTGCATTTTAGACAACTATATAACTAAGTTTAAGTAAATTATTAACATTTTAAACGTTGTGGGATTTGACCTAAACATTTTTGAATACGAATTTGGCGTTTAAAAAACTAAGCACCTAAAATTCGTTATCGAAGTTAGAATCTGTATCTGTATAGACTTAAAAAAGCTACATATTATTTGGAAATAAGCGGCTTTTACAACTGTTTTAAAATTATGGGGTTTCCTTGGTTTTGCAAATTTTTACCGTTATTTCATTCGCAATTATTCGACGATTATCGGACCATTATTTCGGCTAACCGGTAAAGGTATTTTCTTTCGTTAGGGGCTTAAGGAAAAAGTTAATTTTGAGTGGTTTAAGTTTATTTTTCCCTTAGAACCCGTAATCGTTTAATAGAACCTTAACCACGATACTTTCCTCAGAGTCGAATGTTTTAGCTAAGCCCTAGGAGACTGCCCTTTTCAACGCGACAACTATGGCAACTTACGCACAATAGCGTACTACTCCCTTCGCTTATATCCCGTCGAATATAACTACAAAATCTATGGTAAGGAACTATTTGGAATTATAAGTTGTTTGGAAATATGGAACGTGGAGTTTTGGGATACGGCGCGCCTATTTACAATTTTAGCGAATTATGAAAACTTAAAATACTTTATAACCATACGACGTCTTTCTGAAAAATAAATTCGATAGTTTAAACGCCTTTTTCAATTCCATTTTAATTCTTTTCATAATAAAGTAACAAATTATATACGACCCAATACGTTATTACAATAAAATCAAGATATTTTCAAGGGCTTTTCGGATTTATATGACTTAGGTCAAAGACTTTAATTATTACGCTTTAAATAATTTACTTTCGAATCGCTCCTATATACGTACATTTTCCGACTAACCGTCGCCAGCGAATCAAGTTTAAAAGGCCATAAACTTTTTACTAACATCGACCTTTAAAGTTGTTAGGATACTGCTATTACACACGATACCACCTACCCCCAACTAATACGTACGATATGTATAGGCGACCAATATTTTTAAACGGATATTCATACCAACAACGACTGTATTTGAAAGGTTTTAATTTCGAAATATTTAATAGACAACTATAAAATTGTAAGGTTTTGCGACCGCATTTGCATACCTACGTACAAGCCGTTTATCATAGCGTTGATTTAAATTACATACGATTTACTTTTTACCGGTTACTTAGACCGTGACGTTATTATCGTTATTCTTTAAGAAACGTATTTTTAACTAGGCTTACATTATATAATCCGTCGCTTTGACCATGACTACGATGCTTATGGCTATAAAACCTATTAGAAACACCGTCGAAAAGGGCTTTTTAAACCCCTTCCAATTTCCGAAGGGCTTTAAAGCGAATTTTCCGTCGACTTTATAGTTAACTTACTTTAGGAATACGTTGGTAATTTACGTTACCTTATAGTTATTATGAACCGTTTAAATAAAGTCGTTACTATCGAGGTTATAACTATTATAAACTCCGAGGCTTATATAACACGGTTTTTAAATCGTTATTGTCGATTTTATAATTTTCCGCGTACACTTATTAATGATTGTGGTTTAAATTGAACCAATAGGTTTTAAAAACGACTTTACGACCTAACTAGGGTGGAGCAACGTTTGAACACTGCCTTTTACCCCAAAACCGACAGCGCGACCCAATGCGTAAATTAAAAGGTCTTTACGTATTTATATTTATTCGTCGTTTATACGTAATTCAATTAAAGCCATTTATTATCCGGTTGTTAATTGGTATTAAATAATAAAGATATAACTATTATTAGTATCAATCCGTTCTTATAGCTTATGGATTTCCCTTCAATTTTATATAATTAGTATAACGTTTTCTTATTTCGGTTACAATACTACACATAAAGGCTAAAGACTTCGTTTAACGCATTTATGAAGTTATAAAATTCGTATCATCCGTAATAGCAATTACATAACAACGTATGGAAAAAGCCGCTAATAAGTGGCGCTCCCCTTCGAAACCTCTTTAAATCGACGATAACATTTAATTTCTTTTTAAAATTATAAATTAAACGATTTTTTTTAAAAAAAATGTATTAATTTTATGATAAGTATTAAAGAACACTAGTAATCAACTTTCATGTTATTAAATTTAATATATCGGGCGGAAAACATTTCACACTTTATATAAATTAACTTATTCGAACCGTTTCGAATTCGCTTTTAAGTTAATAAACTCGAAACTTTTAATCGTAAGTTATAATTATTACAAACGACGATGGCTAAGTAAAATCGAAATATCAAGTTAAAAGTATATTATAAGCCTGTAATAAACTCTAAGTTGCACGTACCTAATTCTATACTTAACTGAAATGGCAGGTTTCAATTAAATCAATAGCTTATATAAACCTAACGTAAAAGCCGTTTTTAAACTTTTTTAATACCATAGTATTCGATGCCTTCGAATTACGTTATAAACCAGCTAAATATAACGATAAGCCCTTATGACTAATCCGCAGGAGGGTATAATTTTGTACTTTACTTTACGAAATAGGGTAATGTATAAGCCGTTAATGAGCAGGTATCAAATAAATGTATTAATATTAATAAAAACGGAGAACGAACGACTATGGCTGGGCCTAATGAAACATATCTTCGAAATCCTGACATAAGTCGTCTTCTAACATTTTCTTACCTCTTTTAATAAGCTAGCCTAATTTAATATTTACACGACTCAGCTTAATATTAATACGCTCTAAAACTTCGATAAGCTTTTTTATCGCTTTTGAAAACTCTCCTTAACTGTTTGTTAACCGCTTTCTTTACGTTTTTACCTGGTTACGATAAACTTACCTAAATACTACGTTTTTTATTTATCAATTACACAGCTTATAACCCCTTAGACCGTACAGGAGTAATATGAACAACCCCTTCCCCATTTCGGGTGTTAACCTTACATTACGTAAAGCGACGTAATTTTATGACCTTTTTAGCGGCGATTACCTAAGTTTATACGATTTTTAGCCGTTTGTTAACACTTAGGGAACGGTTTATAAAACCTAGACTTACTCTAGTCCTAAAAGTCGAACGCTAAACAAGTTTTAAATAACTCCTTAACAACTTTATTTATATCGGGATTAAAGTTTAACGGCATGTAGGTATATCTAAAACTACAACCTATAGCTCTAACAAGATAAAGGCGACACCGGACTCCAGCATTTAACGACTTATAAGTAACTTACTCGTGGCTATTGGAACTACTTACTTTTAGTTTTTTGGCAGAATTTTTTTGTAATTATACGCTATCCTATAAACGTATTCGAAACATATCTGTTCGCGGGTCCCATCGGGGTATATATCGATAACCTTTAACGTAAGAAACTTTATATTCGTTAATAAAAACTTAGCAGTTCCGAAGTATATAACCTACATCTCTAATAGCTTTATTCACTTCAGCGGCGAATTAAGGATTTATCGTAACGATACAAAAGAACTATAGAGAGTATTAAAATTGCAAAATAAGTACTACACTGATAGGTTAAGGTACTGATATTGCACAAAAAAAAAGGGTTGAAGGTTAAAGAACAAAGGAAATTGTCTTTTGCAATTGAAAGTTTATTGATTATTTATAGGGGAGGGGGAGGCGCTAGAGCACCTTCTACATAGAGTCGTATGGAAGGCGCGTTTACCTTCCTTATACTTGCGGCGTTACGTACAACAACAACAACAAAAAACGGGGGAAGGGACGATAGAAGTATCTTTTGAGGTAATATTACAGGCTAGTATCTGGCTAGTATTACTAGGGATCCAACCCTGATAGTTCTACACGCTACTACAATTCTCTAAAGCAGGGAAGAAGCTGCTTGAAGACACTCTACCACACGTCATATGTTTGGGGAGAGGGTTGTACCATTTTAGCTCCATAGTCGCTCCCTAGCCGGGACTTCTCTTCCCCTTCTTCTTCATCGAGGTTTATAGACAGAATCCGACCACCTTGAACGATAGCTCCGGCCTTGGTCCCTTTATAATTAAAATGTATTAGTTATAAAGAATCAATCCTACAAATAGCGGTTAACGCCGTAAATAATATATTCGGCTCAAGAGATGTAATCTTAACACTAATTGTTTTCGGTGTTTACCCTAAAGTATATATAGATTCAGCATCTTTACCTACTATAATGTAAATATCAAATTTTATGGCAAAGGCTATAGAAATATTAAGTTCCTTTCAAACTATAAATAATGTTTCAAGAGTATTGTTTATAAAAAATATCACGTGTACAACGGAAGTTTAAAGCTTACCATTATAATTTAAAGTCCCAGTTTAAAAAACTAAGGACAGATGGATTGGACTTTAAAGTATTGATGTGTTTAAAGGCCACAATATACTTGTGGATTTTCCAAATGATACGAGTTTATTTTGCTAAACTATAAGACGAGAATATAAAAAGAAAACGGTAAACAAAAGCGGTTTGAAACCATAATTTAATTAATAGTGCCAGAGAAACCACTTTTAGAATAACGAGTCTAAACTATTCCCAAGTTTTATATACCCCTCGGATATTACTATTAAACCTTTACCACTATACGAGACCAGCCGGCCTATACTAACAGAGTGAATATCGCGTTGCCGAGGGCGACTACTTAGCTTAAAGAATAATAAACGCATTAAAACCTTTGTCATAGACCTTTCTGTCACCTAAAAAGAGGCGGTAAACAGTAAGTTAAGTTTAAAACTCCGACGAAAAAGAATTATTTCCGCTTTAGGTGCATCGTTTAAATAATTTATATAAACGTAAATTTCTACTTTAATAAAAAAATTGTTTTAGTTTTATAAGTTTTAAACTAACGATTTACGACGCCTATAAGATTTTTCCCACCTGCCTAATACACGAGGTAAAGGATAAGACCGGAAAACCTTATAAAAAATTCGATTTATGGTTAATAGGTATAATAACAAAGGTAAGAAAAATATTATAACCTAATTACCTACTTTACAACAAGCGAGCTATCATTTGATTTCAGTATTTACCGCCTCCCTTAATATCCTTTATAGCCTTTATATTAAGCTTCGTGGTATTACGTAAGTTTATATTTAGTCGAAAAAGCGGTTTAAACGGCGTATTTACGCCTATATACCTTCGGACCTCCGAAAATACTATCCGCCTTGGACGATTTTGCGTATTATAAAGCCGTTGAATGGATTCGCTAAATCTGGTGTATATTAATATAATAACCATGAAAAGTATTATAAGGAACGGCTTGGAATAGTTAACTAGACCTTCAACCTATTTTTATTAGTTTTGATCATATTTTTAAAGCCTTTATACTTAAAGGTATACAAATAGATAATAAGTTGACGTTATGTAATGTGTTATTTTTCGTAGTTAAAGAAAGAAAGCTTTCGAAGGCCAACCTGAAAATAAAACCTCAGACGTACCTAATAGAGGATTTTATAATTAACCTTAACAACGTAATAATCACTTTTCAAAACGGTGTTCTTAACCTTATGAAAAAAGGGAATTAGATGAATTTACTTTGATTGACCTGAATAACGTAAAAGAAGCCGACAAATATAAACGCTAGCATATAAGTGAAGTTTTAGTCGCTTTAATAGTATAACTGGAGGCGGTATTTAACCTCTCGATTATTACATAATATCAAACCGATCCTTTGTACGATGTATATAAAGTGTTTAATAAGCGTCTTACGTAGTAAATACATATTTTAAAGCGTAGTTTATAATTTTTATCGCTTGATTATGCATTACAAAGTTTATTGTTTTTATTAACAGATTCTTCGGTAATAATACGGATTGTAACTCGTAAATTGGATTCGTTTTTGTTTTTAATAACGAGATATCGGTTTGAGACGGATTTTATTTTCGTAGCAATATCATTTATTAGAGTTCAACTGGGTGGAGGCGGGTTATACATAAAGTTTTGCTCTTAAAAATTTACGGTATAGTTGGAGGTTTCGACTCCGGAATTACTATAGCTATAATGGTCCAGATAATCATTTAGAATCTCGGTTTGAAACCTCTCCTTTAAGTGGTTATATACCAATTATTTTTTCCTTTTACGAATACCTTGTTAAATTCGGCACCACGAACGAAAAACGTTTTGTAATCGATATTATGGCTTTACAAGAATCGTAAAAGCGTTAAGAAATTAAGGATATAGGAGAAATTCATGAAAAGTCGAACCTAATAAATATAATAATTATAGGCGCCCTAAATAGAGTGTTGGAAGCGTTTGTGTTAACGAGTATACTTTTCGTTGGTGTTGTTAGAAAGTTTGTATGACCTCATCCCAACTAGATATTTTGTACCTTACGTTTGTAGTTTTCATTTTATTTTGCATATTTACATCGGTTTTAACATTTCATCGTGGTTTGGATCTGTTATTTGTACCGCTTTTGAAATTTTATCGCGGTTCGAATTTTTATTTATATCGCTTTTGACATTTTTAACATTTTTTCGCTGTTTGAATTTATCATTTACGCCGTCTTCAACATATTGTCACTTTTATTTTACTATTTAGGACTTTACTCGGTATAATTTTCAATTTTTACTTCTAGATATTCTACTTACGTTACGATGTTCTTTCAAAAGCAATCTCATTACTGTATAGAGAATTGCATTATAACCGGAATAAACCAGCGTAATGAAAATAGGCAGCTATTCGTTGCCAAAAGGGGAGGAGGAGGGCGGCGTGCCGTCGTTGTCCTCATTATCCTCCTCCTTCTCGCCACCTTTGCTATCGTCATTATTGCTAACACCGCCGCTATCGTTGCTATTGATGTCGTTACCTAAGTTGCCAGAAAAGGGGCACCGTGCCTTAGGCTATATGTCTTTAGGTAAGGGTGCGGGAGGGGGAGGTTTTACTATTTTTAACGCAACGTGCGATAATATCGTCGAACTCGTTTACATAGTATATGCGTAGGTTTACCTTTTGAGCGGTAATAGCGGTTACTATTTCCTTTGGTCACCAATTAACGCTTATTACTAATTAGTATTTTTTTCATTTATGAGAAAAGTAATGAAATCTAAAAACTTCCCCGGGTAATGTATTCAAATAGTGGGAAATTATTAGTCGCGATTTAAATTATAAGTTTGTAGTAAACTTACCATAAAGATGGTAAACGCGTAATAAATCTTTGGCTCACGGCCTTAAAATTACCGGAATGGGGGTGTATCCATTATTAATCTGTTTATGATGATGGTAATAGGTTGACCAATCCCCATTTGGATGGTAAGCGCTAATAAATTTACCCGCGATCGTAAATGCGACATATAGTATATCAGGCGTATTTATTAATAGGTTGTGGTTACGGACCCTAATACGTTGCTTTAATGCTTTACACATTAAACAGGCCTCGCGACGTACTGTAAAGAGTTGTAATTCGAGGCGGCGGGCTAGGTTGTCCGTTTCGACCTCGTTTACAAATATATTAAAATGGTAAATATCGAGGAGGAGATTAATAATACGGATTGTATTATAGTTCCATTAGGTTATATTTGTGGTGACGAAGAAAGGTGGTTGCTATGTCTAATAAGGATTTTACTCATAGCGAAAAGATAAGGTTTCTAGCCTTAAAAACTCCTTTGCTTCTCCTTTTAGAGGGTGAAGAAAAAAGGGAAAGGGAAAAAAAAAGGAAAAGGAGGTAGCGGTGTTATCGGCGACAGCGATGGGGGAGGCGACGAAAAAAAAGGCCAGGATTAATAATATACTGCCTAAAAAGGCAGGGTTAGAAGTGGGAGTGGTAACGGTGCGGTGGGTAGCGGCGGCAGTAGTCTTCTCATGTTTATGTTACCACGTTAAATGGCGCCTGGTAAAGTGGGTTTAATATATTATTTATTTTCGGAAGCGATTAAAATATAATGTTCGTTTAGTAACTTATTTATAACAACGGTGTGAAGGTTAATTTCAATAATGGTTTGAGTGTATATACATCAATTAACTAGTTAGGGACTTACGGTGTAAAAAGGGGTGCGTTATTAAAGAAAGAAGGAAAAAGGTTTTACTCCCGATAAAGATGTATTTTTATACTGTCCCCAAAACACTTGACACCGATAATCACCCTATACCCCTATACCTTTACAATTACATCCTTACAAGGATTGAAAATCATACTGTTATCAATAACTATATTGCTGCCAAATTACCTAAACTAACTAGAGGCTTTACTATAATTATTACCGCGGTTAAAACTACCAATTGAAATCTCTATAATTTTTACAGCAACTAAACTATTATTATAAACTACGAATATAAACTTTACTATAATTGAGATTTTATGCTAAATAATGAAATACGAACCGTACCACTATAAATTGTCATTCAAAAACAATATTTATAAATTACATTATAAATTAAACTGCTACTACTAAATTATAGATACAGGTTACGTTAAAGGGAAAAAAATCACCTATCTGGATATTCTCATATATCTTTATAGTTGATAGACGGCCACATTATAAATTACAACTTTGCACAGTGTATGGTAACGTATTACTTTGTAAGGTGTATTCCTGCAAAGTATATAATAGCGTGCTATTACCTAGAAGTGGTATTGGTAAAGTGCACGGTAGAGTGCTACTTCCCAGAAAGGAATTAGCAAAGTGTATAGCAAAGTACCACTGCTCGAATAAAGGGTTATAAGCTTTTACCTATAGCGCACACTCTCTGGATGCCTCTTCTTCCTTCCATCTATCTTCAATATATACTACCAATCTTTATAATTACTCATCTACTCTTTACATTCACGTGAATAGGCAGAGACCTTACCAACAATATAAATAGTTGTATAACTAATCTATAACTTATACTCTATTTTACTAGAACAACCTAGTAACAAAGACTTTCCTTTTCTTTTCCCTTTTTACTAAGGATTATAAGTAGTATTGAATATCCTTATACGAAAGCTCATAGTTTACTTCCTTTATAGCCCCTGAGGTAAACCCACGATATAAATTATAGTGTGCCTGTTTGGTGAAATCTTTAGTGTATTAGATAAATCCAATTCGTACTTAGATTTTGGTAAAGCCTATAAATAACAGGCGTTAGCAAAAACTTTATAAAAAGGATTTTCACTCCAATACATAAATATAATTTGTAATCAGGTTTCGGCGAAGGTTTATATTCCATTAGGTAAACGTACGATATAAATCGTAACCGGTCTTCAACAGAGGCCTAGAGGTAGGGCTATTTCTGGTGAGTTGTTGTCGAGGAGATTCTGCCTGATGTATTTAAAACCGCTTGGGTTACGATTGTTTCTACCAACGTCTACAGATTTTTAGGTAATAGCATCACGTAGTGATGCCTGGTGATAGGAAACGCAATACAATACAACAATGCAGCCATGCCGTAAAAGCCCATACGTAGCTTACTTGTGGCATAACCCATGGACAGCCATAGCCACACAAGGGGTTTTTTTTCCCCATAGGCAACTACACCATAACCATATCACATAGATTTTTTTATGATACCGCAGTTACAACCACGCCATGAAGATTTTCCTTCACGCGGCTATTGTCACAATTTAATTACCTTCAGTCAGGTGCCCCGGGCTTTTGGGGTCTTGACTCTTCAGATCAGCCTTGGGAATTCGTGATTGTATATGTTATACGTACACTTGCCGACGATCGAAGCCCATAGCTGGCCCGGTTCAATGCTATGCCGCCCCATGCCTACCTCACCCAGCCATGTACGGCACAGCAGTTCCAGGCAGATGGGACTACCGCCCTCGAAATCGTTGTGGTGCACCGCCACATCCCCTCTGCCATATACCCATCACCATCCTTGCCTAGAGTTTCGAGTACTCAAGCTTACCCTCAAGCTTCTTGGACTCGGCCACCTTACGCACAGCTTTGTTGAAGTCGTCCTGATTGACCGCATCCCGGTAGTCCTTGATCGCAAACAGACCAGCCTCCGTAACCACGTTCCGCAAATCCGCACCATTCAACCCGTCGCTCATCTTCACCACGCTCTCGAAGTCCAAGTCCCCCTCTGTGACAACATCCGCCGCATGGATCTTCAGCACCTCCAGCCGACCCACCTCGTTGGGCAGGGGAATCTCGATCTTGCGGTCCAGACGGCCGGCACGCAGCAGCGCGGGGTCGAGGGTATCGGGTCGGTTCGTTGCCATGATGATCTTGGTCTTGCCGAGGTAGTCGAAGCCGTCGAGCTGGTTCAGTAGCTCCATGAGCGTCCGCTGGATCTCACGATCGGCTGAGGTGCCCTCGGAGAAGCGGCGGCCGCCAATGGCGTCGATCTCGTCCATGAAGATGATGCAGGGCTCGTGCTCTTTGGCATAGCCGAACATTTCGCGGATCAGGCGGGCGGACTCTCCGATATACTTGTCGACGATGGCGGAGGAAACAACTACCAAGAGATGGAGCGTTAGCAATGCCTCGGCGACCAAGGCATACAGCTGGGCCCACCGCACCTTTCAAGAAGTTGGTCTCCAAACTGCTCGCCACAGCACGCGCCAGAAGAGTTTTGCCTGTTCCTGGGGGCCCGTATAGAAGCACACCCTTCGGAGGCTTGATGCCGACTCGAAGGAAGAGTTCAGGGTTCTTGAGCGGCAGCTCGATGACCTCGCGCAGCTCTCTGATCTGGTCGTTGAGACCGCCGATACCGCCGAAGCTGACCTGGCCGGGGTCCTCGAGCGACATGTTGTAGACGAGCGGGTCGACTTCTCGCGGGAGCATGCGCATGATTGTGAGAGTGGTCATGTCGAGGGCGACACGGGTGCCCTGCTTCAGCTTGGCGCGGTCGACTTTGGAGCGGCAGCCGACGACATAGCGAGGGCCGGAGGACGCTTTGACGATGACTGCGGGGACGGTGTGTCAGATGAAGATGGTGACTGAAGGAAGGTGCAGGGTAAATCGTAGAGCAGCAACGTACATCTCTCCTCGTCCAATTGCTTGAGCACCTCGCCGATAATCTGGCCGACACTTTGTAACGCCTTGATGTTCTCCTCTGTTTGGTTGAACTCCTTCTCCAGGTCCTTAATCTCCAGGCGCAGGTTCTTAAGCTTGACCTCCCAGTTCCGCGACTCGAGCAGCGATGTGGTGTAGGCCGCGATCGTGTCCTGCCTCTCCTTGTCGGACATGATGGTGTCGGGAAATGAATGCGCGAGGATGTCTGTTGATCGTTTGAGTTGGGAAATAGGCAGGAAGGTGGTGAAAAAGTCATGCAGGAAGAGAAGAGAAGGCCTTGGGTCGAGAGGATGAGAGGATGTTCGTTGGTCGCTTTTGCAAGTGCTGGAAAAGCGAATGGAGGCCGTGTTTGGTGTTGACGTTGAGCTCTGGCTGCCTTGCCTGCATGGCTGACATAGCCGACAGGGCTCAGGGGTCCACTTCTCTCCCCGACCTCCGACGACAGACCCTAGAAAACTTCAACCTTGCGCCCCCCCCCCCCCCCCCTTTTTTTTTGTCCCCTTGTATTACTCGGGATGGCAAGAGCATTGCAGGACCCAGGTACCTATTTAGTTGTCTGGCATATAGGACCAACGAGTGGGTGTTTGCTTGCAACACCCGGCTTTGTTAGTAGCGCCTACAGCATAAACTACTTATTAGTTTTTTTTTAGCCTTTGGCAGATAATCTGCATCTAAACCAGAGTAATCATCAATACTCTAGGTGTTGATTGCTGTTAGACGACAGTAAAAAGAAAAGGGTAGAATGGAGAGTAATTGGTATAATAAGTGTATTCGTGGTAAAAGTCTAATTAAGTTAATGATTTTCAATAGGAAAAAGTAGTTACATACTTCAAACGGTTTGCTTTATTACAATCGGATGGGTGCTTTTAGTTGGTACGTTAGCATATATAATGACCTTTTACTAAGGACCAAATCCATACAATCCTTATAAATTTTGCAAAGAAAAAATTAATATAAGCAAGGATTTATTATGAAAACATTATTTGGTACTAGTGAAAATGGAATCCCAAATTAATGGGTTCTTAATAATGTACATTTTTTTACAATAATAAGGTTATGTAACTACTATTCAACTCCTTAACTCCCCCTATCTACTGTAGGTTCTGAAAATTTAACTTTAGAAATCTATATAAACTCGCCTACCTTAAAAGAATCTCTTGGAAGCAATATTAACATATAGCAGATAACGAGTTTCCAGCTTTCCCCTGGCTTTTATTAATATACCTCCGGTTTACGCTGGAGTATATGATGAAACCTATCAGAATATTTTTTAAAAAAGAGGTTACACGAGTTTGTAAAGCTTAGCATTCCAATTTTGACGAATATTATACAATCGTTTTTATAAATATATTGGAGGGTTTTAAAGTACATTAGAAATATATAGGTTACAGATACGCGTTTTTTTTGCAACAACGAGGTTATTACTATAAATTCTAACAGATTAGATCCTATCATATACGTTTTCAACGTCATGGTAATTATTTTCCTCACAATCTCGAAACTAACATAATTTAATTTCATAAAAATACGATTTACATCGGCAATACATTAGTTATATAGGGTATATAGGGTAACATTGTAGTCTTATTATAATAAATATATAACTGTTTTTAAGAATTTATTAATCCTTAGAGAGAGTTTTTATTGCTGCGAGAAATCCTTAAGTATATAGAGATTACCGATAACAAACTTATAGAAGAACTTTCTAATAAGTGCACCTTTAATATGGCGCACATTAATACAAAAAACCAGCTCTTTATATATAACGTCAAATTCCTATGAAAAATTGAGTAAGAGTTACAGAGAAAAATTGGTACGTTAAGCGATCCAGTAAAGTTTTTGTTTTCTATAAACGTTCAACAATCACGTATTCGATTCAATTTAACCTGAAATTTGATTTAACTCGATTTTAAAGCAAATGATAACCGAATCCCTTTCCTTTGTTATGACGGTTGTTTTGAATCAGTTTTGAACTATACGATAAGCAAATGTATGCTATAGGAACATATATATATCCAGTTCATTTTCTTCAAATCTCAAATGAAAGCACTTGTTGATAAAAAGAGGAACTTTAGAGTTAAAGAAGTTAAGTACAATTATTTGAACGTAGAATTTACGTGAATTTTATTTTGTATTATTATTGTTTTAAATATATTAACTTGAACTATTGTTATCTTGGTTTATGTTATCGAACGAAATAAAAAGTATTATGTTTCTTTTTTTACCTAACTTTTTAAAAGGTTTGAAAGTAGCAATCGCTATTCTTTAAACAGCTTCCAAATTAATGTAAGTATTGGTAGGCCTTCGATGTTGCAACGTTGTCGATTCGATTGGTCGAAGTAACAGTAGTATTGCAGTGGTCAGATGGTGGATATATTATTCTAGGTTTGGCAGACCACTAGCCGGTCTGTACTGTAATTTGTATGGCTAATTGTTTGGCCCGTACCCTAGAGTGAAGTGTAGCATACTGCACTCGACTTACATCCAATGCGGTAAGTCTTCACAAAGCAATACACTTGCAGTACAGTCAACTTTACTGTAAGTAAAGTTGATCTACTACACTATATGTAATATTATTTCAATACTGGCGGCTTTTTAGTTTGTATGCGTACGCCAATATGGTAAGCCAATCTTTTCCAATTGCTACTAAATTGCCTCCTCATCAACTGGCTAGACCCCTGTCAATTCTAGTTGACTTCCATATTAAATTGCATCTAAATACATACAAATTGACCCCATTTAACCTCAATTACTCTGCCACTCCGATATCCGAATTTATCAATTCCCATAAAAAGTTTTTTCGCTATAAACCTTTACAACTTCAACTATACCACTTAAATAGGTCGCCATTATTAATTTCCTAATAATCTTCTAATCTACTAACATATACTTGTCCGTCGTTACGTAATTTAAGCTTCCCAATGGGTTTATCCACGTAATCCTTAACACTTATAGTTAGCTTGTTACTATCCACAAACCTTTCCAGGGCTTTGTTTAACGTAGCTTTCGTCATAGAATTTGCAAGATTATCTTTTCCCTTAATCTATTAGAACTCATTAACCTCCTTCCCTTCATAGGCTTTGCGGAGTGTTATCACGTCGATCATTAGGTGTTTTTTACTAGTGATTCCGAGCTTTAAAAGGCATTCGAAAAGGTTCCTTAAGTCAGTATAAATCACTATCAGGATTAAAAGAATCTATAGCTACCTGATAATGTAATTAATGGTCTTCCACAATATAATGCCTATATTAAAGCCTACAATTATGCCATAAACCTCCGAAGCCAACACATTTAGTATAATCCTCTTATACTTAACCGAAGTTTAGTAAATCAGGTTACTAATAATGTTAAATCAATCTTTCCGCCTATCTTTATTAATGAGGGTTATTAAAAAATCGATTTGTAAAAACAAGTCGGTATTTTTTATAAAGAATCCGTTCGTAAAAATCATTAGCTTAGCCTTTAAAGGATTAATTGACATTATATTAATTTCGCGGTTTAGGTTCTTTATCTGCTACTCTAACCTTTTATTTAGTCGATCAAAGTTTTTATCCATTAGTATTTGTATTTGTACCGCAATGAATAAATCGTATAAGGCTTTTGGTTGGCATAAGGTAACTATATAACTATCCTGTATATGCTGTTTTCAGTATTGTTAAGCCTTAACCTTATTCATTTTGTCTATTGTGATAAAAGTAACGCCTTAGCCCTTTTAGCGAAAGCTTAGGCCGGTATTAACACTAAGTATATGGATTGACGATTCATCAAAATCAAATTGGTTATTTTTCGTTAATGTCGTTACCAGCTTACAATTCTAGAATTTAAAGTCCTCGATTACTTGTTATTTTAATACCATAAAGCTAGACATTTTAAGGAAAAGCGTATCGTTAGTTTACATACCTACTATGTTAAAGTCTATTTTTATATGACTGATAAATATGGATCGTATATTAAAGACTTTATCGTTAACCGGAACTCAAAATACGATTAATAGGTTAAAAACTAATAAACGCTTACCTAGGCTAATTCATATAGTAGTTTAACATACCGTATCACCGTTTTTAATAGGTAAATGGCATGGAATTCCTATAACAACTATAATAATACAATCCTTTATAAATCCATTATTAATTATATATATGCTTACGTAATATGACGGCTATTAAGTATAAACTTAGTTTTAGTTCTAGCTATCAAATTTACTGTTAGGACAACTACCAGGCGTTAGCTAATCTTCTATATCGTTAGCGATTACATAAGAATCCAGTCCTTACATTTATCATCATATTCTTAAGCGATTAGTCGTGATTTTTCATAAGGAAGCCCCATAGTTTTGCCTTTAACCTCGTAAATAACCCTCGATTTAAAGATCGTAACGTTTAGATTTTAAAGGTTAAAGTTAGTTTTCGGTATAAATTGTACTACGCCTTCAATTAGTAAACCGTCGATTTCGATCTTATCGCTTTTTTTAAAATGTTTGCCGGAAGTTTTAATAATCCTTACGCTCTAAGCTTTACTACTAAGTCCTCATTATCTTTCTTTTTCCTGTTTCCCCAAGTAATATTATAAATACGGCCCGGTATATATTCCTCCTCTTTAACGTTCACCTTTTTCTTTTTCTTTTCGAAAGTGGCCCGCGCCGGCGGCGTTCCATTAGCTTGTCGATAATAGGTGGAGGAGATTCGTATTAACTCGTTATTTAGTTTAAAGGACTTTATCGTTAATAACCTTAATATAAGGATTAACTTAAGTAATTCGAAAAGATATAAGATCGTTAATAGTTTTAACAATAATTTTAAAGTTTGTAATACTTAATATCTTGCACGGCCGCTTTTATTTACCCAGCTTCCGCTACACGAGGACTTTACTTTATAATGGTAAAGTAAGTATATCAATTATTATAGGTCCGTTTCTAGTCCTAAGGGCGTTATTAACTTGGCGGCGTACCGATTTTTTTCGTAGTTCTCTTAAAGCTTTGTTATAAGCCGTAATACGCTTTTGAATACTTGTCGAAGGCGAAGATTTACTCGATAGGCGTAGATATACTCCAAAGATCAGTAACGTTAGTATCAGGCCTTCAGAGCTAACAGTATCGTTTAATCCCTTTACCACTATTTGTAAACGTGCCTTCGGATTCGTAAAACTTCTAATTTATAAGGTGAGGATATTATACGTTCGGACAAATAAGGCGTATATCTTTTTAACCTTCCTAATATTTTAATGGTCTTTTATAGGTACCTGTTTATATTGGATATACATTATTTTAACATCTTCCTAAAACTTCATTATCGTAAAATTGATACTGGTATCATAAACGAAAACATTATTTAGATACACGTACGTGTCAATTTACAATATCTTTAACGTTTCCCACGTATTATTCGCTGAAAACGACTTTGAAAACTTAGCCCTACAAAAAGAAATTGCTAAGTCAACGACGTGAAAAATGGGCTCATGATCTAAATAAAACATATTAACAAAGAAATTATAATTAAAGTACTTATCGTCTTTCAATATAAACTTAAATCTTCGGGGGGCTTAGACATATTTTTAGTAATAGTAGCAAAGCCTTTCAATAGCTTTTAGGATAAAAAATCCATATCGTTATGCTCTGCGAATTTTGAGACTTTATATAACCTATTAACACCTCGGTGGTTAAAACGTCGGTATAATTAACGTATCTTCGACTTTATTAAGTTTAATATCACTACTCTTGGACCTTAAAGATAAAACTATAAGTACCCCTACTTAAAGGTGAATGAAAACCTTTAACTGTTTTTAACTAACTCGTCTACGTTAACCTTCATATTGATACTAGAGGTCTTTATATCTTTTAAATAGAGTAGAAAAGGGGTAGGAAACTTGAGGATATAAAACATAATCGTTTTTAAAACAATTTAAATTATTGTTATTCCCAATAACGATAATTATTCGTTTAGGCTAAAGCCAACTTTAGCCTTACCAGCATCATAACAACCAATCTCAATAGTTGTAGTGCTTTCCCTTTGTAATAGCACATGCTACGAATAGCATCTTATTAAATACCTTACCTCTCCAGTATTTGATATAATATCTTAAAACATATGGTCCGCATAATGATCGCGAAGGTTAAATGTATATAAGGGGTTAAGTGCATAATTAAAGTAAAGGTAAAGGTCTTTACCACCTAAACGATATAAAAAGGCATGGTCGGTTACTTATTAGGCTGCCGTATCAGGAATAATATCTTAGTACCACTTAATTTATTTAAGGGCTTTAGCAATGTTAGTTAACTTATTATCTTTAACATCTACCACTTGGTTTAAGTAATCTTATTCCGAAGCAATAAGGTACTAGACGTAATATGCTACTTTTTTGTTATTACGTTCGGTAGGGAGGTAACGAATCGACTAATAGCTAGCTTTACCATAGATCCAATATCTGTTACTACCATTACGACGATCGTATTTGCGATTAACGGGTTCGCTTAAATCTTATTAACGCTAACGTAAGTGTTACCTTTAATTTGTTGTAAAGGTCAATAGGTCTAACCCTAGACGTTATAGGCGCTTGTACTTATGGTCGACGTAATTAACCACTGCAAGGTCTTTCTTATCCATGTCAAGAAAATTACTGGTTTAGGAATATATACCGAGTAAGTTTGGTATACGTATTATTACGGTGGCAATTAAAAAACGTAACTAGCTAAAAAAAACCTTTACAAGTGGCGTTTAGGCATTATAAGGCGTATTCGAATTTACTAACGTCCGTAATAACTACTAATACCTACTCGTGAAGTGTATTTTTACCAACATAGGCCTTTCCCATTACCTTTTAACACATCATTAGCTTATTGAACATTGAATTAAAAATATCTATTGGTAATTCCTCCTTTTTCCTCTTTACTATTATTATAATCCATCGCGTAATAGCCTAGTTTATATAGTATTATATAAAGTAAACATCGTATTCGAAGTAACCCGTTATGTTATTGTAGATTTCTCGAAACGTGGTAGCTTTCGTTAGAAAGGTTAAGTAATAGTTTTTAACGTAACTTGTAAGGATTCCGGGAAATAGTAAGTGAAAACCAGAAGGTGGGACCTCTATCCACTTACAAATATTCATGAAAGGCATCATTTTAATGTCGAAAAGGTTATAAGTCTTTCCGTCATACTTCTCTATATCATTTCAAATCTTTACAAAATCCTTTATCAACTTATAGTTAATGTTAACCATCTTAACAAGTTTTGGAGGAAAGTTGCGATAATTATCCTGGACTTAAGTAGTGTTTCCTGGTAGTTTAAAATTTAAAGCTTTTGAAATACAGTATTAAAAGTAATTATCAGTCGCGTAACTCGAAGTGTAAAGTTCTATAATAAGGCCTGTAGTAGGTTTCCACGCGTAAGTATATCTAAAAAAAAAAGGGGGGTTAAAGGTCTTAGCGATAAACTTGCTAAGGGATGATAGGTACTTAAAGGTTTTGAAAAGCCTGACAATCTTACTCAATTAACTGGTGTAAAACGCCAACGTCAATGTCTCTGGCCGCGTTAGCGGCCGCAGCTTAGCGTACTCCGCGCTATTATGTAATAGTACTAAACTGCCAAATAGATTAACAGGTTCTTTATCACTAGAGTGTAAAGAGGTATAATTTAGCTAAGGATAGATTGATAGTCTTTTGAAACGTGTATATAGACGTTTGGATCCTTTGATGTCTTTCCCCTTTCCCTATCAATCATAAGGATTAAGATCTTAAGGGCAGCCTTTCTATTAGGCCAGTTGAAAAAAGGTTTCCACCAGTCCCACTAGTATCTTGTTATGAATATAAATGTCACAGCGTATAACATCCTTCTTTAACTTAGCCTTAACCGCAAGCTGAATCATCTTCCACATATTAAAATTCCAATAGTTAAAGAACTCGCAAAAGTCTTAGAAAACGCGAGTATCGTAGCCATCTCTTCACCGGCGTTAGTTTCGAGGATATACTAGCCGACGTAGTTTATTAGGTAAATTTTATCAAAGGTTTCGTTAACGTCCGTGGTCCAGAGTTATTCGTCGTAAAACTTGGTAGAAATAGTTCCGAACGCTTCAATTTCTTCTTTCCTGGCTGAGTTAGTAATAGCCATAAACTAAGTGCTAGGGGCAGACATCTTAACAGGCGTATAAGATAGGGAACTTGGTGATATTGGGCGTAAAGACTTAGTGTTTTGGCGTAAAGTCGCGTAGGAACTTGGCGATTCAGCGTGAAGTTATATAACGTGACTTTTTTGATATAACTTGGTATTTCTCGGTGTTTTCGCTTAGGGTAGCGAACTTAACGATTAAAGTGACGTAAAAAGTGAAAAAGAGCGAAGTAGGGCAAAATTTTAATGTAAAAGATAAGGTCGGAGGTCGTTTGTTATTAAAGGTTATGGATAAAGGGCGAAAGTTGTTTGTTGTGGTTTTTTGGCATAGGAACTTAGTCGTTTTTGCAGTAATAACACCCGCAGTAGTATTTACTTAACCGTTTGCCAACTTTCCGAACGTTAAAACTTCTAACAGTCAGTCTTAACGTCTTTAAGAAATATCAATGAAGATTTCTTAGTGTTTTCGATAACGATACCGTTGCTAACTTTCAGATTGGCGTTGTAAGATTAACGAAAACCAAAATTTTTCTCTGTTTTCCTACCGTTAGAAAACTGCCGCAGTACTAATAAAGGTCCATCGCAAAAATCTTTCCTCTACCCCAGCGGTCGTTTAACTTAAAGCATAACCGGAAAGTAGCTTCTTCTTCTACTTAGCTTATCTGTGCTTAACTTAGTAGGCAAGCAAGCACTAATCAGTATTGGTAGGCCTTAGGCGTTGCAACGTTGTCGATTCGATTAGTCGAAGTAACAGTAGTATTACACTGGCCAAATGGTAGATGTATTTTTCTAGGTTTAGCAGACTGCTAGCCGGTTTGCAGTGTAATTTGTATGGCCAATTGCTTGGCCCGTACCCTAGAGTGAAGTGCAGCATACTGCACTTGACTTAAACCCAATGCGGTAAGTCTCCACAAAGAAATACACTTGCAGTACAATCAACTTTACTGTAAGTAAAGTTGACCTACTGCACTGCATGTAATATTATTCCAACAGTAAGCGCTATATTTATTTTCAATTTTGTTCTGAATTTTTTTGGTTTTTAGAAATGAGTTTAGATAATAAATTAATTTCTTACGATTCAAATAACGGATTTTTCAAAACGGGTGTAAGACTGATATGGGGTAAAGTATAGTAACCGTTATATTGGACTTGGTAATTTTGAATTTCATAGGTGCAAATAAAATCATCATTAATATATTGCATTGAATATTGACCGATGATATACTCCTTTTTTATAAAATAATTAGGAGAATAACGATAACGTCGAAATGCGTTTTTATGATTACGTTTATAAATAAATGTTTGCTTCAACCCTTTACAGCGAAAGTACCTGAGCTAGTTACCTTCCCTCTCCTTTTCTCTTTCTCTTTTTTATTACTTTGTCCACCTCTATTGGTATCATTCTACATAGGCCCAGCCTAATTAACTGAAACAGTTATCTCGTTAGTAACGGCTATCATTACCTGAATATGACGATATAAGGTCGTTAAGCGATTCGCTGACAAGCCATCATTTACTTTGGGTTTTATAATCAGCTAAAAGAGTTGTGATAACAGAGCCGGCGACTACGTACCTATTTTTTTCCAGTTATTATATCATGTTAATTATAGAGTATTAATCAATCTAAAGGTTAATTAACTTTCGTAAAGGTTATATTTAGCATCGATATGTTTCAAGATGTCGTTATTAATGTCGATTTATACCAAGCGAATATAATTTGTATACGTGTGTTTTTTTCGTGAGATTGGCGTGTAAGTCTGTTGCCTTTTTTATTGCTTTGGCTTTGGCTTTAGCTAGATTCAACGGAGTGGTATAAAGACGGTAGCCCGTTTATAGTTTACTTTTTATATTGATATTAGAAAACGTCTCATCAATCATATTTAATTATATGTAACTCGTAATGAATATAATAGAGACTTTAATATTTACAACTATTTTTTCACTCGATCAAGCTATTATAAAGTTAGCTAACTTTATGTTGTATGTAGGTGATATCGCTTATAGAACCGTGTTCATCACGACTTTTTAATTTGTAGTGGAGTTATAAGATTGATATATTAGCGTATATAGGTTTTGAATTTTTTTTAAGTTTTAATATAAAATGACTGATTATATTGTATAGTAGTTATTATAATTGGTATTGAAAGGTCAAAAGATTTGGTGTCTATATGTTTCAAATATTTAAATTATAAAGATGTAATCGAGAAGTTGCAGTAGATTATTATAAAGGCTTATGTTAAAGTACTTCACATTCCTTAAATACGGATTACTTTAGAAAACCTTTAAGACTAGTTGATAATGGTAGCAATATTACGCGTTAATGGTGAAGGTAGTTAAATAAGGCATCCTTCCCAACACATTCATAGGTAGCCTCTATATTTTTTAGTATTGCCACTGTTGGAATAGTATTATATGTAGTGCAGTAGGTCAACTTTACAGTAAGTAAAGTTGACCGTACTGCAAGTGTATTGATTTGCACGGACTTACCGCATTTGGATGTAAGTCGAGTACAGTATGTTGCACTTCACACTAGAGCACGGACTAAGCAATTGACCATACAAATTACAGTACAGACTGGCTAGCGGTTAGCCAAACCTAAAACAATACATCCACTATCTGACTATGTAATACTATTGTTAATTTGACCACTATTCGAATCGACAACGTTGCAACGTCTAAATATCTACCAATAGCCACTAGAATTATATATGATTTTATAGCATCGCCGAAAAAACGCTTTAAATGGCTCCTACCTTAGCCAACGCCAAATAGGTCAAATTGATGCCGCGCGTTTTCGGCGCGCCTACAAAGGAAGCGCTATCTTTATAGAAAAATGAAAAGCCCTAGTAGAATTTTTAGGCAATTAAACTACACCCGATCAAAAAGAACGTAGCTGTATACCAACCCCAACGCTTTAAAATTAAGACTTTTTACAAAGCTTTCGATGCGTAAAAGCATGACCTGAAAGTTTGGGAATTCGTATATCGAGTTGACAAACGAATTATTAACGCTTTATTTACCCATTTCGAGAAATCTAACTTTATCAAAAAATTTGTTTGAGTGTCATGTATTGCAGTATATGTTAATAATAATATAACAGGAAGAGGCTCAAGCTTTTAGTCGGCAAGATTTCCCTTAAGGTAAGATGTAAAAAATCAGCGGGACCTTTCGTACGTCTTTTCCTACCATTATAAAATACATCACAATACCAACCTTACCGGTAAACATACTAGCTCTTTAAGCTAGGTCACAACAAACAACATTCAACCTTACCCTTTACACCACCCCTTTTACCCCTACTTCAATCTTTTCACCCTTCACGTCAATTTAATCTTCAAGTTCTCTGCTTTAAACGAAAAACACCAAGAATTGTCAAGTCATACCAAAAAAACCCGTCGCGCAATCCAATGCCAAGTCGCCAAGTTTCTACGCGACTTTTCGCCAAAACACCAAGTTCCCACGCCCAAAAATCACCAAGACCTTCGCCCTACACATCTTACACTTTCACTAAATCCTACACAGGCTAAAACCTCAGTGTTTACGGTAAACGTTCACTTTAAAGCCATCACCGACCCGGTCAGAAAAGAAACAATCAAAACCCTCAGATCTACTTTCATCAAGTACTACGACGAAGACCTTTAATCGCAAAATGTTAAAAAAACTTTGACGGAAAAACACCTTACCAACTTTATTAAATGATTTATCGTTAAGTAAAATAACGTCCAAAACCCTAACCGTACTTTTCACGAATATCGCGACTTTTTTAACAACTAAACTATTAATATATAGAAAGCAACTTAAAAAGGATTTAAGTTGAAGCTTAAGTCTAAACTAAATAAACGAGGGATTTAAGTTTAAGTACAGGTCTCTTCAAGGCTAACACAAGCCCTTTTCGAACTAACTTGGCTGAAAAAAATCCTTGAAACCTACAGCCCAAAGGAAAAAGTATTAAAAAACTTTAACGCTCCTATACACGATTTAGAGAACCTCTCCCTTATCCACAGGTAATTTAAATCTCTTTACGCGTTAACTATAGGAAACCTTTTAATTTAATAGGTAATTTAATACCTTTACGTAACAACACAGGGTATACCCTCGACGAAGATAAAGCGTGCGAAACAACAGCTACGAACGCGGTAAGAAGTATTAACGTTAACGACCTTTACTAATCGATTAGACAAGATCGCCAAACCTCTCAAAACCTTTAAATACCTATTGTTCCCTAGTACTTTAATCGACAGTCCCTTTAAATACCTTCCTATAGAAGGTTTATCTACACGCAAAAGACTACTATAAGTATTAATATAAGACTTTACCCTTCAGGTTCAACGACTAGCAATTATATTTAATACTGTACCTCGAAATCTCTAAGGCTTAAATTGCCAAAAGACACCAACGAAAATTAGGATAACTATGGCAACTTACCCATAAAACCTATTAAAATGGTTCACATTAATTATAAGATCTTTACAAACTTCGCTAAAATCTGAAACGACGTAAGAAAGTATAATAAAAAGTCTTATAACCTCCTCAATACGAAGAGAATACCGTTTTTAAATATATGTAAGTAAATAAATGTTTCCTTTTTAGGTCTTCACTCATTATTTCCCAGAATCCTTATAAAACACACCAAAAACTATTACCTAATCTTCCTAACTTAAGAGACCACGTTTTGCAAAATTTACGGTAGCATAAAAAGACACTTCAAACACGACGTTTACCTCACCCAATACTACATAAACTAGGCTACCATATAATGAACTACGATAATAACGAGAAAAAAAGTAAATAATAATGTATATTCTTAATTAAATACTTAATAAACCGATATTGTACCAGTAAGTAATGGGAAAAATCTATGCCAATGAAGCCATACTTCGTAAGCAGGTACGGGTAGTAGTTACGGGCGTCAACGGATTTAAATACGCTCTATAACACCCAGATACCACCTGCTAAAGCTTTTTTTTAGCTAGTTACGTTCCTCGCTTACCACTGTAATAACGTGTATACCGAAATCGTTTAATATATACCTTTAAGCCAGTAACTTCCCTAACGTATATAAAGAAAACCTTACAGTAATTAATTACGTCGATCGAAAGTATGGCTACAGGCATCTTTCATGCATAAAATCTGGCCTATCGACCACAAACTAAAAGTAAAAACTATATTAACGCCAATAAAGCCAAGATTTAAGCAGACCTGCTAACCGAAAGCACTATCATCGTAATAGTAATAAGAGATATTAAGTCTATAATAATTTTAGATATTAGTTAACTCAAAACCCTTCTGTCGAACGAAATAATAAAAATGTGATAAACTATATCTAATACCCTACCACTTTTAAATATAATTATTTCAATCAAATCGCAAACTTCGAAGATGACAAATTGATTGACGGCGATAACCCTCTTAAATAAATCAAATAGCATAAAGATACTACTCCTAACTCGGCTTAGTAACTAGCCAACCACGAATCTCTATACCGTTGAAGTAGTAAAAACCCGTACCTTTACTTTAATCAAGCTCTTAACCCCTTATATACCTTTAATTTTCGACATCGTTACGTGAACCACATATTTTAAGGTATTAAAATAGATAAAGGGGTAAAAAGATACTTAATAAAAGGCTTTTAGTAGTACATGACATTACGAAGGAAAATTATTATAACCACGGAGATTAATCGTTGAAATACTAATAAAGTTAAAGTTGGCTTTGGACCAAGTAAACAACTATTGTTACTAGGGACAACGATAAGTTAAACTGTTATGGGAGCGATTACGTTCCATATTTTTAAGCCCTTTACCCCTTTTCTCTTTTATTTAGAAGATGTAAAGACCCTCGGTATCAACATAGACATTAAAGTAGACAAGCTGATTAAAAACGGTAAAAGGTTTCCCTTTACCTTTAAGTAAAGGTGCTTATAATTTTATCTTGAAGGCCCTGAAACGATGGTATTGAATCTAATGAAACCGGATATACTTGAACTACACCGGCGTTACAATTACTTAGACGTTAACAGGATATATAAAGTTTTAAAGTTTGCAAAGCATAAAAATGTAAAATATTTTACCCTAAAAGCTCTTAAAAATCTTCAACATTATTGCCAAACATATACCTAAACCTTACGGAGATTGAATTTTACATTACAAGACGACAAGTACTTTAACTCCAAGGTTTTTATTAATATTTCATTTGGATAATAAGCCTGATTTTTACGTCGTTAAATTCGTAACCTTTTTTTTATGAAACCAATTTTTTAAAATCCCTTTCAGTAAAGGATACATAGAAAGCATTAATGATATTGTGGATTAACACGTACTTAGACTTACCTAACGTCGTTATCTACAATGTTAACACCAACTTTACAGTGGCGGAGTTTTAGGAAGATGTTAAGATAATAGGTATCTAATGAGAATAGGTACCTATAGAAGCTTACTAAAGCATTGGGAAGGTTAAAAAGGCATACGCCTTACTTCGACAAGCGTATAATATCCTTAATCTGGAGATTAAAAGCTTTACGGATTTGGAGGCACGTATTTAAATGGCGATAAAAAGATTAAACGATACTGTAGGTTTTAATAGCCTAGTATTAACTTTGATGGTCTTTCAAGCATACCTATGCCTAATGAGTGAATCTCTACTATTAGCAAATACTTAAAAACGACCAATGGCTTATAGTAAAGCATTGAGAAAACTATAAAAGAAATCGGTTCATCGCTAGGTTAATAATACTCCTAACACTAGGAATAGCTCCTTAACAATTGATGTACTTAATTTATTATTACAAAGTAAAGTCCTCATATAATGGGAGCTGGGAAAATAAAAGGGCCTATATAAAATCCTAAGTATCACGAGCTCCGAAGTAGTTATTAAAACTATTAACGGCTCTATATATTTCCGAAATACTTAGGTCAAGCCTTATATTGGGGCTACTAACGATAAATACCCTTAAATTAAGCGAGATAACTAATATGAACCTCTTTCACCAGTTATCGACAAGCCGATAAAACGCTACCGGCGCTGACAACCCCTGAAAAAGAAAAACTTGAAAGAAAAAGAATACTTACCAAGCCGTATAGATAATATTGTTTGGGTAAATGGAAAGAAAAATGATAAAGAGGATTTGGTAATAAAGTTCCAAGCGCAAAAAAATATTAAAACTTCTGGTAAACCTTTGAAAAAAAGTTATAAGGTCGAAATTAACAGCTTACTAACTCGAGGGGTTGTACAATTTGTGTTGAACCCCGATTTTTACTTTTAAACCCCAAATATTACGATCTTTAAGTCGAGGATTATCTACGAGGTTAAAGGTAAAAAAACGGGGCAATCGTACGAAAAGTTACGTTTAATGGCTTTGAAATACGGCGATAAAGGTAAAGACTAAATATTTACATAATCGCCACCATATTGAAAAAATCAGCTAACATTTAATAGTCGTTTTGACAACAAGTTTACTAGCGAAGATTTAAAGCAAGTTTATGCTTAATATCTGTGATATAACGAAAACCTATACATAATTAACAATAGATATATAAAGAATCATACTATTAAAACTACCACAAAAACTAGGTACTATTTACCCGTTGGGAACGGTAATAAGGTAAATTAAACCATTATGGAGATTAACTAAAGTAGTGTAATGATCACAATAAATACCCGTGAGTATGTAGAAGGTATTCAGAGGGTTTATGTTAGCAGTAAGGTAGTAGAGGTAACAAAAGGTGCAATATCAAGACTGTATTCGTGCGAGTGATGATCAGAAGCCGTGAGGCTATTCAGGGTAGACTGAATACTTAGATTGACAACTGAAGAGCTATGAAGGAAATACTATCTATCTTGGTAATGAAAGTGTCCTTATATATCCGCGCCTTCATATGTCTTCAGTGTAGGCTCGACTGGCTCGACGTCGAGTCTATCGAGTCTCACACCATGCTGACCCTAACCCTTGTGTACGGTGTGTCTGTTGTGGATCCCTGGTGCCTGCTGAGAGGCTGTGTCCAACCGATTTCCTTCGTTATCTGCTGCGGAGCCGCCGCTGGTGCGCCCTGCAGATGTTGGGTCATAACAAGTAGGTGTTTACTAGTTATTAATTTACTAGTCGCATTTCAAATTACAGCTAGCAATAAGGCTTTTAATATACCACCCGTACGTATTAGTGACATAAAGGAGGAACTTTGGCGTGGAAGATATACAAACTAACGATACTATTTTCGTTGGAATGATTGGCTTTATAATATTAAAATAACAAGCAATTGAAGACTTTAAGTTTTGAAATTACAAGCTAGTAACAATGTTGGAAAAAGAAAGTTAACTTAACTTTAATAGATTATTAATCTGTATATTTAGTATTAATAATAACCTTCGTTTCCACTAAAAAGGCTATGGAATCAATTTAGTTATAATCGACAAAACTAACGTAGCTAAGGCCCAATAATAGCTTAAATAACGTACCCATAACAGTTATATTATTATCCTATATTTAAAGGAGGTATTATACGATTTATGTATCACGACACAAGTACAAGACTCAACAAATAAATACTTCAACCGGCTTAATAAAAGGTTCGAATAGAAAATGCGGAATATAAACCCAGAGATTTATATAGTCCTAATCAATCTATCCAAGGCCAAACTAATGATCTTTACTAATAGATTGTTCGTAAATAACACCGACTTATCTTTATCAATTGGCTTCCTAATAACCCTCGTTAAAGAACATAGGCGGGAAAACTCGTTTAGTATTATCGGCAACCTAATCTACTAAACCTCTGTCAAGTATAAAAACATTACACAAAGCGTGTTAGCTTAGGAAGTCTACGGTATAGTAGCAGGCTTTAACGTAAATATAGCATTATGGAAAACCCTCAAACTCATTACCAGGAAGCTAAAGATTCCTTTCATTCCGGTGGTAATTTTTACCCATTCGAAAACGCTTTTTGAATACCTTTCGAAGCTCTGAATCACTAGCGTAAAACGCCTGATAATCGACGTAATAACACTCTTCAAAGCCTATAAAAGGAGGGAGATTAAGGAGTTCCAATAAATTAACGGTAAAACCAATCCTATTAATACCATGACGAATTTATCACCGAATTAAGCCTTAAAAAGGTTTGTAAATAGTAACAGGCTAACCATACGCATTGAGGGCTATATTAATAGGCCGTCCGGAAATCCCAAATCACGTGAAGGCGGTCAGAGATATTCTAGCAAACTGGAAAACTGCTAAGGGAGTAAAGGAATTAATAATGGCGACCTGTTTGATTGACACAGTTAAAGTGAAAGCCTGCAAAAGGCTGAGGTGAATTTTTTTTATGGGAATTAATAAACTCGGATCTTGAAGCCTTGGGCCAATTAACGGCAAACGGAATCAATTTGCATATAATCAAGTACAATTCGGGATAGAGGTCAATTGGAATTAATAGAAAGTTGGCAAGTTAATAAGGTTGCTATTTAACGCTAACTGGAAAATATTAATCAACCACACTGACGTACGCGCACAAAAATAAATGGCCGCCAGTATTAGAATAGTACTACATGCAATACAGTAGGTTAAATTTACCTATGGTAAAGTTTACTATACTAAACTGCAAGTTTAGTGTATTGTTTGTATAGACTTACTGCATTAGGTGTAAGTCGAGTGCAGTACGCCGCACTTTACACTAGGGTACAGGCCAAGCAATAGGTCATACAAATCACACTGTGGACCAGCCAGCGGTCTGCTAAACCTAGAACAATAAATCTACCATCTGGCTACTACAATACTACTATTACTTCGACTAATAGAATTGACAACGTCACAATGTTTAAAGCCCTAGCAATATATAACCTATTAATGGAGATTTTTAATTGGACGTCTGAGTTAAAAATATTGTTAGTAAAGATTTCAATTTAATATATAGCCGGGTGAAGTCAACTTTGGGTAATATACATAGGAGATAAGCTTTGTATATTTAGGCTCTTACGACGGTATGTATTTTAATAGCGAAGTAGAAGTTTTCATATACTGGATCTAACACGTTTTAAACTTCACCTTTAAGGAAATTACTAAAACTATTATAGTAGTAGAACCTAGCTTTAATAAAGTTTTCTATTATACGAACTTATTAATAAATTTTTAATTCGCGGGTTTTATATCGCGTTTATTACGTGTACTAGGGTAAGAAAAACCTGTTTAACGAGATTTGATAAATTAATTTTTGTCGAGATAGTGTTTTTATCACCCGCAGCTGAGATTACGGACGTGATCGTCGTATATGTTTAGGAAATAGCTATCATCGAACTGTGCGATAACGTTTTGTACGCGATCGGCAAATTCGTTATAATTTATGTTAAAATTGCAGAGTGGTAGACTTTTCAATTCAATCGGCTTCAATAATATATAAGGAAAGCTAACGTGACACACCCACACGATGTCGGATCCATCGAATGTAAGGAATTCACTAGCGAAGTATAACGGACCCATTTTGGCTTATAAAAAACAAAATCTAAGCGGGCTGCTAACCTTAAAACGATTAATGAAATAATAAATTAACACAAATCTCGGTTTTTAATATAATCTCCTTAACTAGAAATTAATAAATACCTTGTTTTCGATATCTATTACTAAATCTGTGAATATTATTATATATCCCTATAGTTAGTATACGTAGGTCAAATAGCAGTACATTATGCTACAAGATGCACTCTTGCGGAGTGCATGATGACGTGTTATTCTGCAGACTGCACTTTTGCAGAGTGCATGCATGGCACGTCCTAGAATGGAGATTAGCTGAGTGTATGGAAAAATAACATTGCCCGGATAATAGAGTTATAACCTCTTATCCGTGGCATGTACTTTCTAAATGCTTTTTTTGCCCTTTTATAAATTATCTTTAATTATTACAATACTAATCTAACAAATACTTTTTTGTTTATATTTATGTAAATAAACAAATTTTACCGATATTAGTTAATATCCTATTAGGTCGACTATCAACATCCTAAGAAAAAATAAACAAACCGAACTTAAATAACTATAGCTGGATACTATAGCATTTCCAAATATTTGTTCTTGAACATTACGACTTACAAAAACCATACGGAAATATGAAATTACACGGAAACGCCTTTAGAACCCAAAATGTAACAAGATTGTAAGATTCGAAGTAACTTTAAAAAGAACTACTTTAGTACAATATTATTAACCAATTAGTATTTTATCTACTAAAAGCTACGTTATGTTAACCGTTAACTTGATTTAGCGCTTTAAAAGTACCCGGGAACTTTTTAAAGAGCATCCTATTACGTATTAAGTTATGCGAGCTAAAAATACCAAGTTTTGGAACCCTTTTTTGGGACCCATCCGATTTAAACGCAGCATCCAAACCGTTTACAAAACCCAAAAAAGGGTTAAGACACAGAACCAAAACCGCTTACAAACAATAAGAGCGGTTATGTAATGATCACACTAAATACCCGTGAGTATGTAGAAGGTGTCCAGAGGGTTTATGTTAGCAGTAAGGTAGCAGAGGTAACAAAAGGTGCAATATTAAGACTGTATTCGTACGAGTGATGATCAGAAGCCGTGAGGCTATTCAGGGTAGACTGAATACTTAGATTGACAACTGAAGAGCTATGAAGGAAATACTATCTATCTTGGTAATAAAAGTGTCCTTATATATCCGCGCCTTCATACGTCTTCAGTATAGGCTCGACTGGCTCGACGTCGAGTCCATCGAGTCCCGGTGTGCAGCTCGACTGGCTCGATACCGAGTCCATCGAGTCTCAAACCATGCTGACCCTAACCCTTGTGTACGGTGTGTCTGTTGTGGATCCCTGGTGCCTGCCGAGAGGCTGTGTCCAACCGATTTCCTTCGTTATCTGCTGCGGGGCCGCCGCTGGTGCGCCCTGCAGATGTTGAGTCATAATAGGTTACAACATGATATCCGAACTACCCACCAAATATGAACTAAGTCTTATACATCGGTTCACATATATACACCTCCCTATACCCATACTTTCCCTCCCCATTTTCTATTTACTATATTCGCCTCCCTTCGCTCGACATAATCTATTTATTTTTGAATTTATTACTTGCGACGTTTGAATTTATTACACGCTCAGTCAGTGTAACTCTTATAAAGCGTTAAATAAATTAATTTAAGGCGCTTTACTAGACTATAGTCACGTTTTATTTACGTCTTATTTAATTTGGATTATATAAATCAGCATCAAAGCCCTGATTCAACTTTTATTACACCGTATTTATTTGAAGTTTACGTATATATACGCTTTTTTATCTTGGTAATTACAATACTGTAAATCGAACGTACCCGAATCCAGTTCATTATGTGATATTAATATTTACACCGCTCCAGCATTTTAAATGTACTTAGAAACCACCTTCCCCACCGCTTTTATACACTTTACATACCCAAAACTATAGCTCCATTAATAAAAGACCTGGAAAAATACAACAAATACATGGATTACCTATTTACGAGTACGTTGTTCCGAAACAGCATTTGAAAATATTTGGACCTTCACCTATAGAATAATAAGATCTAAATACCAATAAAAACCTTAAACCCTTTTACGGCTAATACATACGTTATTAATATAATCTTTAACTATTACAACGACGATATTAAAAGGCGCGACTTATTCGACGATTTTGAAAATGATTTTGTAAACTAGACGCCAGATATATAGCGTATGGTCGATGGTACAATCTCCAAAATATTACGAAAGGAACTACGGAACAAATATATTAATACAACCGGTAGAAATAATAACCGTATTACAAAGGACCTATGAATAACGGCCTAGCTTATACAAATATTAAAGTAGACGAACAATAAAGTATTGAAAATGAAATTTGTAAAAGGATATCAGTTAAAAAAGCATCAGGATCTCATAATGAAAATGAAAGATTGGAAACGAAAAAATACTTCATAAATATATGAAAAGAGGAGCTTAGAAAGGCTAAACACCCGCCGTTAAGTGGAAACGGAGTTGAAGGAATCGGCGAAAGAAAAGGAAATACCGTAAAATTATCCACGACACGGGTTAAACACGAACCTTCCCCGAAACGCAATTTTAAATAAAGACCAAAACAAAACCGCACTCAGGTTACCGTTAATAACAAGCTTAATTATAATAAAAGCGATCCAAATGAAAAAAACCGTCCAGAAATAATGTAATCATCGTAATACGTCAATATGTATCCTACAAACTAATACCCGCTAACGACGATCTTCATTATAACCTTCTATTGTATCGCTTCCTCAATGATAGGATAGATTTAACAAAACTTACCAACTTTGTCAAGCTTTGGAACAAGGACGAAAAATATAACGGCGAACCATATAACCTGCTCGATAACAAAATACTTATAATACTAAATACGTAGAAAATTCCAGATATTCAACCGTCATGACTCCATGTTATCTTACCCGTTATATTATTTGGGTGAATTAAAAATACTGTATATATAACACTTTATGCAAGTAAATATATTTACGAATTATTATAATCGAATGGACTTATATTTCGATAGAGAAATTAATTACGAATTTTACGACAAGAACTAAATTAACACCACTTAGTATTCCGTAAAACATCAGCGTAAAAGCGTTGATAAAAACCAATAAAAAGTACTTATTACGCTATGAACGAAATTTCTAAAATACCAAGCGGCCGTTGAACCAAAATTTTAAGGTTATAAACTATTTATTTAAATAGCAATGCATATATACCGCGAAAACACAGATTTTAACCTTATATTATTCAAGTTCGAAAAGAACTTGAGGTGTTTTTATACGAATTTCAAAATATCATTCAAAACTATTATACGCCGATAGGTAAGCCTTAGGTTAGCATTCGTAGCCGACGAAAATAAAGAAGAAAATTGAATGATTAAGGTAACCTTTACCGACATAATTTAATACATCTTAAACCGTAAATTTAAAGTATATATAAGGAAATATTACAGGCCTAGATACGGATTTTAAAAACAAAAATATCAAAGAGTGAGCCTTAGGTATGAGAGGCAAAGTGACTATTACCAAAAACGATTATATGGCTAAAAAAGACACTTATAACGCCTATCAAAATACTCGCCAAAAGGCATACTAAGTTTTACGGGTTTTTAAAAACTTGATATCGTATACGATCAAGTCAGTTACTAATTTACTAACCACTTAGTACACGAATAGATTCGGAATAAACGATAATTTTAAGCTGACTACATACTGAACAAGTAGATGGAAACCAATTTTACAATATATATAACTAAATACGAAAACTTAAAGGACGAACTTAACGCCTACATATATAAATATACTTTTGGAAAAAAGAATTTAAAGGTAATAATACTTACTTGTTAACCTAAAATGATACAACCGCTTAACTTATTTTATAGGCTTATAGAATGCCTTCTTTTGGTATTATACAGGCCTAAATTATGTAGGCGACGTGTTAGACGCCTATATAACGTCGTAATTTACGTTTTCAAATAGTATAATAACCGGTTTTCAGGTATTATACCTAATACCGGCGCGGCCGAAATCTTACCGGCCGAAAAGCGATAATTCGACGCGTTTGAAACGAAATTTCCGAAATTTCTGCCCAATCATATAAGGGAACACCGAAAGGTTTGATTAGGCAAAGGTAAAACGTCATCGCTTAATACAGTCTTTATAAACACACGATTCTTACAGGTTAAATTTTATGCAATAAACTTTAAAACTGTTGGAATAGTATTACATGCAGTGCAGTAGGTCAACTTTACTTACAGTAAAGTTGACTGTACTGAAAGTGGATTGCTTTGTGGAGACTTACGGCATTAGGTATAAGTCGAGTGCAGTATGCTGCACTTTACTCTAGGGTACGGGCCAAACAATTGGACATACAAATTACAGTGCAGATCAGCTAGCGGTCTGACAAACCTAAAACAATACATCTACCATCTGAACACGCAATACTACTGTTACTTCGACTAATCTAATCGACAACGTTGCAACGTCTAAGGCCTACCAATACTGATTAGTGTTTGCTTGTTAGGTTAAGTACAAATAAGCCAAGTAGAAAAGAAGCTACTTTTTGGTTACAATTTGCGTTTATCGTTAGGGTAGAGGAATGATTTTTGTGAAGGGCCTTTGTAAGTACTGTGTTAGTTTTCTAACGGTAGGAAAACAGAGAAGACTTTTGGGTTGCGTTAGTCTTTCAACGGCAATCTAAAAGTTAGCGACGGTATCATTATCGAAAATACTAAGAAATCTTTATTGATATTTTTAAAGACGTTGAAATTGACTATCAGAAGTCTTGATGTTCGGTAAGTTGGCAAACAGTCAAGCTAGTACTACTATGGGTGCTACTATTTCAGAAAAACGACTAAGTCTTACAGCTTATAACAAATAACCTTTGACCTTTACTACTATAACCAACTTTCGCCCTTACCCTTTACACTAAACCTTTACCCTAATTTAATCTTTTTTACTCCTTACACTACGTTAATTGTTAAGTTCGTTGCTTTAAACTAAAATAATAAGATACGTTAAGAAAGCAACGTTACGCAACCTTTCGCTAAGTCGCTAAGTTTCTACACAACTTTATACCAAAACACTAAGCCTCTATGACTAAGATTACCAAGTTTTTTCCTTATACGCCTGTTAAGATATCTGCTCCTAGCGCTTAGTTTAAGGCTATTACTAACCCTATTAGGAAAGAAGTAATTAAAGTGTTCGAAACTGTTTTTACCAAGTTTTATGATAAACAACTTTGAACTACGGACGTTAACGAAACCTTTGATGAAGCTTACCTGACCAACTACGTTGGTTAGTACATCTTCGAGTTTAACGTTGGTAAAGAGTTGGACGAAGTGTTAATGCTTTTTAAGACTTTCGCGAATTTTTTAACTACTGGATACCAAATATGTGAAAACCGATCTAATATTACGTTAAGGCTAAATTGAGGATATAGGTTAGAAGATGTAGGATTTACATGCCAAATAGGGCTTTAAAGGGAATGGTAGAAACCTTTTTTAAGCTGGCTTAGTTTAGGAAATATTTACAAGATCTTCAAGGTAAGGGTAAAGCTGTTGAAAAACCTCAACGCCCACATACACGCTTTAAAGAATCTCCTTTACACCAGTCAATTAAGCAAGATCTTTAGGCCTTTTAAAGCCGCTAGGTATTTATTGACCCTTATAAATTTAATCGATAAGACTCTTAAAAACCTTCCACTTTTAGATTTTCCTACGTACGCGAACCTACTACAGGTTTTACTATAGGATTTTACCCTTCGGGTCAGGCGATTAGTAATTACCCTTAACACCGTTTTCTGGAAGCTTTAAAGCTTAAACCACTAGGAATTACCATTTAAGACAGGGATAACTATTTCAACCTTTCTCTAAGACCTGTTAAGATAGTTAATATCAATTATAAACTTATAACAGACTTTGCTAAAATTTAGGATGATATAAAAAAGTATAATGAAAAGTCTTATAGTATTTTAGACATCAAGATAATGCTTTTCCTGAATATTTGCAAATAAATAGAGGTTTTACCTTTTGGATTTTACTTACTATTCCCTGGAATCCTTATAGATTATGTTAAAAACTACTATTTAACCTTTCTAATGAGCGTTACTACGTTTCACGAGATTTACGATAGTATAAAGGGTTACTTCGAATACGAAGTTCACCTTACGTAATATCATATAAACCGGTCTACCACGCGGTAGATTAAAATAATGGTAAATAAAAAAGAGGAAAAATTACTAATAGATGTTTTTAATTAAATGCTTAACAAGCTGATAATATGTTGAAAGGCAATGGGAAAAGTTTATGCTGCAGAAGTCACATTTCGCGAGTAGGTATGAGTAGCTATTACGGGCGTTAGTAAGTTCGAATATACCTTATAACGTCAAAATACCACTTGTAAAGGCTTTTTAGCTAGTGATGTTTCTTGTTTACCACCGTAATATCACGTATACTAAACTCGCTTAATATTTATTCCCAAGCCAGCAACTTCTTTAACGTAAATGAGGAAAATCTTACGGTAGTTAATTACGTCGACTGTAAGTACGGGCGCCTATAACGCCTAAGGTTAAGTATATTAACTTCGGCTTTAAACTAGAGACAACAACTATGTTAGCGTTAATAATATTTAGGCGGACTTGTTGACCATGAACATTATCATCATAATAATAGTAAGAGATATTAGATCTGTGGTAAGGCTGGTTGCTAGTTAATTCAACATTTCCTGCCTAACTCAATAATAGAAAAGTAACGTATTACATCTAGTACCCTATTTCTTCAAAATAAAATTACTTGGATTAAGTTACGGATGTTAAATACGATAAGCTGAATGAGGTTGTTAATGCTTTTAAGCAAATTAAGTGGCACGAAAATACTACTTTTGGTACGGCGGCCTATTAACTAGTCGATTATACCTTTCTATACCATTTAGATGGTGAAGAACTTTACCTTTATCTTGATTATGTCTTTAATCCCTTATATACTTTTAACCTTCGCTATAGTTACACGGATTATACGTTTTAAGGTATTATGCCAGATATTAGGGTGGTAAGGTACTTAACGGGAGGCTATTTGTAGTATGTGGTACTGCAGAGGGAAAACATTACAGCCACCAAAATTAATCTTTACGATACTGGTAAGACTAAAGTTAGCTTTAGCTTAGGCGAATAATTATTGTTATTAAGGATAACGGTAGTTTCAATTGTTATAGGAACGATTACATTTTATATCTTCAAGTCTTTTACCCTTTTTTTACTTTAATTAAGAAATATAACAACTTTCGCCGTTAACGTTGACGTTAATATGAACGAACTGATTAAGAACAGATAAAAGTTTTTATTTACCCTTAAGTGGGGGCATCTATGGTTTTATCTTAAAGGCCCGGAAGTAGGGGTGTGAAACCTAACGGAATGGGAAATATATTAATTACACCGGCGTTTTAAACACTTAACTGTTAATAAACTATATAAAATCCTCAAGTTTAGAAGGCATGACGATATAAAAGACTTTGTCCTAAAAGCCATTAAAAGGATTTGTTACCACTATCAAACGTATACTTAAGCCCCCCGGAGATTTAAGTATATATTAAAAAACGACAAGAACTTTTACTGCGAGATTTTTGTTAATTTTTTTTACTTAGATAATAAATTTTTTTTTTACGTTATTAACTCCGCAACCCTTTTTTATGGGACTAAGTTTTTAAAGTCACTTTCGGTAAAGGATACGTGGGAAACATTAAGGATGCTGTAAATTAACACATACTTGAGTTTACTTAACGTTGTTGTTTACAATATCGGTACCAACTTTGAGGTGGTAGAGTTTTAGGAAGATGTTAAAATAATGGATGTTTAGTGTAAACAGGTACCCGTAAAAGCCTATTGAAGTATTGGAAAGTTCAAAAGAGCATACGCCCTACTTCTTTGAACGTATAATATCCTTATATTAACGATCAAAAGCTTTATAAACTCGGAGGAACGCTTATAAATAGCAGTGAAAGGCCTTGATAACACCGTAGGCCCTGACGGCTTAGTGTAAGCAATCCTAGTTTTTAAAGCGTACCTAAGCCTAACGAGTAAATCTTCTCCCTCAGTAAATCCTTAAAACCGTGTTATAGCATATAGCAAAGCTTTAAGGGAACTATGAAGGGAATCGCCACGCTGTTAGATTAACAGCGCCTTTAATACCAGGAACGGTCCTTTTACGATTGACGTATTTACTTTGCCGTTGTAAAGTAAAATTCTAGTATGGCAGGACATAGGTAAATAGAAAAGGCTATATAAGATATTAAGTATTTTAAATTTTAAAGTAGTTTTTAAAAGTATCAACGACCTTATGTCCTTTTGAACCACTCAGATGAAGCATTATATCAGGGGTATCAAAGATAAAAACCCTTAAGCTTTTTAAGAAAAACAATTGAATCAACACGATCCTCCCTCACCCGTTGTTAATAAGTCGATAAAACGCCGCCGGCGCAAACGACCTCCGAAAAAGAAGGAAAACGTTAAAGAGGTAGAATACATACCGTGCCGTATTTATAATACTATTTGGGTAAGCAGGAAAGAGAAGGATAACGAAAACTTAATAGTAAAGCTTAGGATACAAGAGATTATTAAGACTTCCGGCAAACCTTTTAAGGAAAGCGATAAGGTTGAGATCGACAGCTTATTGATTCGAAGAGTTATGTAATTTATGCCGAAAACCGATTTTAACCTTTAAGATCCGAATATTGCGATTTTTAAATCAAGTATTATTTATGAATTCAAGGGTAAAATCATGGGCCAGCCGTATAAAAAATTACGACTAATCGCTTAAGGATACGGTAACAAAGGTAAAAACTAGATTCTTACATAATCTTCAACTATTTAAAAGATTAGTTAACGTTTGGTGGTTACTTTATTAATAAGTTTATTAGCTAGGATTAAAAGCAAGTTTACACTTAATAGCTGTAATATTATGTAAGTCTATATACAGTTAGTAAAGGATTGAAAGCGGATCGTATTATTAAAACTGTTATAAAACCTTTGTATTATATACCTTTTAGGTACTGTAATACATTGTATTAAGCTACTTTACAAATTGGCTAAAGCAGAAATTTACTAGTTCCTAACCTACTAATCGCACTTTAAATTACGGTTGGCGATAACGACTTTAATATACGACCTGTATTTATTAGTAACATAGAAAAAAGACTTTGGGGTATTGGGTATACAAACCAACGATACCTTATTTGTTTGAACTGTTGGATTTGTGATATTAGAATAATAGGCGATTAAAAACTCTAAGTATTAAAATTATAAGCCGGTAATAACGATGACGAAAAATAACCAACTTAACTTTAACGGATCGTTAATTCGTATACTTATTTTTAATGCCGGCCTAAGCTTTCACTAAAAGGGTTAAGGCGTTGTTTTTATTACAATCGACAAGATTAATAAGGCTAAAGTTTAACGGTACTTAAAAAAGAGTATACGAGAAAGATATATTACCACCTTATGTTAACTGGAAGCCTTATACGATTTATCCATTGCTACACAAGTACAAATACCAATATATAAAGCCTTTAATCGATTAAATTAAAGGTTAGAGTAGAAAGTGTAAAACCTGGACCACGAAATTAATATGGTATCAATCGACCTTTTAAAGGCTAAATTGATAATCTTCATAGACGGGTCCTTTATAAATAACACTGATTTATCTTTACAAATAGGCTTTTCAATAACCCTCGTTAACGAAAATAAAGAAAAAGACCAGTTTAGTATTACCGGCAACCTAATCCACTAAACTTCTGTACAGTATAAGAAAATTACACGAAACGTGCTAGCTTCGGAGATTTACGATATAATAGCGGGCTTTAATGTAGGTACAACGTTATGGGAAACCTTTAACCTTATTACCAGGCAGCTAAAGATTCCTATTATCTTAATAGTGATTTATATCGACTCGAAAAACCTCTTTAAATGTCTATTAAAGCTCGGAACCACTAGCGAAAAACGCCTGATAATCAACGTAATGGTATTAAGTAAAGCCTACGAAGGAAGGGAGATTAAGGAGTTCCGATGAATCAATGGCAAAGATAATCCTATAGAAGCTATGATGAAGGCTACGTTGAACAAAGCCCTAGAAAGATTTGTGGATAGTAATATGCTGACCATACAAATCGAAAGCTACGTTAACTGGTTACCCGGAAAGCCTAGATCACGTAATGGTAAAATGGAAAACTATTAGGGAAGTAAAGGTTATGATGGTAATCTATTTGACTAATAAAGTTGAAATAGAGGCCTGTAAAAGCCTATAGCGGAAAAACTTTTTGTGGGAGTTGATAAATTCAGACTTCGAAGAAACGAAGCAATTGAGGTTGAATAGGGTTAATTTGTATACATATGGGCGTAATGTAGTATGGAAGTCAATCGGAATTAATAGGGGGTACGAGGTCGCTGTTTAACACTAACCGGAAAAGATTGGTTAGCTATACTGGCGTGCGCGCACAAACTAAAAAGCCGCCAGTATTGGAATAGTATTACATATAGTGCAGTAAGTCAACTTTACTTACATTAAAGTTGACTGTACTACAAGCAGATTGCTTTGTGAAGACTTACCGCATTGAATATAAGTCGAGTACAATACGTTGCACTTCACTTTAGGGTATAGGCCAAGCAATTGGGCATACAAATTATAGTGAAGAACGGCTAGCGGTCTGCCAAACCTAGAACAATACATCCACCATCTGACCACGCAATACTACTGTTACTTCGACCAATCGAATCGACAACGTTGCAATGTCTAAGGCCTACCAATAAAAACGCTATTTTTACTTTTATTAACTAATATAAAAAAGTTCGGAATCGAAGTTCGAAATACGACTAATTAACCTATTCGCGTTTCGAATAACGTTTCCATACCGCTTCGACTTAAGTTCGGCTATTTGTAGTTTTCCCTTAAAACACGTACAATTAAAGCCGTTTACCTAACGAAACTAAAATTACGGATATTATACCGCCGATTCGGATATCAAGCAACGAAACGATTTTTACGGCTATTTTATGCCGCGGGCTGAACGAATATAGGAAAGGGAATGCTCGAAACTATCGTTTTTTGCCGTAAATGGTAGTTATACTTATAAGTTCTACGCCTGTTTAAGTTCTGCCTTGAAAACGATAGAAATTTTAACTACAAGGGAATTATAAATATAATATACTTTAACGACTGGTTTATATTACAAAATGTCGACTTAATAACATTATTTTAATCCGCGAATTTTACATGAAACGTTTAGGCTACAAATTATTGAAATACTTTAGTTAATTAATAGTTAAATATTTACTTAAGACTTTCGGATTCAATTACCTACGACATTAACACAGCCTTAGACTCTAATAAATGTCGAATTAAATTTAGAATCTCCGGTAACGAATATGAATCAATACCAGTTGAGACACCATAAGAAATTGAAAAATTTAAATGATATTATAAACCGCTTGAAAAGGCGTATACTATATTATCTAAGAAGCTAAAGGGTTTGAATTTTAAGGAATATATCCTATGAATGGCAGTTAATATCGTTAACAATACTTCCGGTTCAAAAAGATTAATCTCTACGCACCTCATTTTCAGTACTTACTCAAAAATGAATAAAAACTCAATACCATCATTAACTACGGTATAATGGGAGAATAGTATAGCGAAAGCCATAATAACGTTACGTTTTCTGCGGGTTAAAAACGATGTTTCCAAGGCGTTAGCCATGAGGAAAAGCCAACAGGAGACCGGTGTTTTAACCCTACCATTATAGTTTAATATCTTAGTTCAGAAAACTAAGGATGGATAAAATAACCCATGAAAAATTAACGGATTACAAGGCTATAATATACTTATGAATTTACTAAATAATACAAGTTCGTTCGGCTGTATAAAAGTATAGGAATATAAAAATGAAGAAAAAAAAATCAAAAAAGCGTCCCAAAACTGTAATCCAACTAGTGGCACCAGCGAAATTACTTTTACGATAACGGACCCAAGCCGCCTTTAAATCCAGTATACTCCTCAGATCGCATTTTCGAATCGTTGCTATCACGCAAAGACAAGCCGCTTATACTAATACCACTAGCACCTCGCCGCCAAAACCATCCACTTAACTTAAAAAACAAAAAACGCCCAAATAAATTTGTCGCTAACTCCTTTATTACTTAAGAGGAAAAAGCAAACCATAAACTTATATTGAATCTTCGCTGCAAAGGTATTATTTCTACTTTAGGTGCACCGTTTGAACATTTCACATAAGCGTAAATCTTTTCCTTAATTAAATAAAACGTCTTTCGTTTCGAAAGGTCCAACCTAATAATTTACAATATTTACATATTTCTTCCCATACGTTTTATATACGAAGTTTAAGATTAAACCGGAAAACCGTACGATAAAAAACTTGCTTTATTATAAAAGGGTATAACGATAACAGGAAAAAGAATATTATAACCTAATAGTTTACCTTATAACAGGTAAGCCGCCGTTTAATTTTTATGTTTATAACCCCCTTTACTACCCTTGAAAACTCATATTTTAAACTTCGTAATATTACATAAAGATTATATAAAATTTGAAGAAAAGAACGGTTTAACAGGCGTATTTACGCCAATATACCTATAAATATCAAATGATAACATTTACCTAAAACGAATTCACGTATTAGGAAACCTCTTTGGGGCTTGATTCAAGAAAATATATATTAGTACAACACCTATCAAAAGCATTATAAAAATGACTCTAAATAATTATTATTTTTTCGGCTTATATTTATTAGTTCGAATGACTCGTTTTAATGGCTTTATACTAATGGGTATACAAACGAATATCACTTCAACAGTATATAACGCTTCGTTTTCCATATCCGAAGAGAGGAAAACTTTCGAGGCCAGCTTCAAGGCAAAACCCAAAACGTTCCAGACTAAAGACTATATGATGTACTTGAACGACGCGACCATTATGCTCCGAAACGACGTTCTAAGCCTTTCGCAAAAAGGCGAATTGGATAAAATTACCCTTATCGCTATAGATAATATAAAAAAGGCCGACAAATATGAATATTAGCGCGTATATAAAACTTAAGTTACTTTGATAGTATATTTGAAAACAGCGTTTAACTTTTTAATTACCATATAATGTCAAATTAACCATTTGGACGACATATATAAGACATTTAACAAACGACTTATATGGAAAATTGTAATGATCACACTAAATACCCGTGAGTAAATAGAAGGTGTTATGGGGTTTATATTAGCAGTAAGGTAGCAGAGGTAACAAAGATGCAATATCAAGAAGATATTTGTTCGTGCTATAGAATGATCACTAGGCGTTGGGCTATTCAAGTATGTAGACTGAATACTTAGATTGACAACTGAAGAGCTATAAAGGAAATACTATCTGTGTGGTGATAACCGTGTCCTTATATATCCGTGCCTTCATACCGTCTTCAGTACTGGACCGCTAAAGTCGATGTCGCTTCCTTCGGTCCCAATGTTTTCAACTGGACCGCGGGCGGTCCTGTCGGTCCAAACCATAACCCTGGGTGCTTATATAAGAGAGATCTCTGGCTTGATGTATTGGACATCAGGTTTCTGATAGCGCAGCGGACCGCTAGCCTATTCCATGACCTGCAATTAGTCCTTGGGTTATAATACAGATGCATAGTTTAAAAGGCAGTTGATATTTTATATGGCTCAAAATACGTATTAAAAATGATTTGTATTTATTAACAGTTCCTTTGCCAATAAATTTCACTGCAGCTCGTAAATAAGGTTTTTTTTTATTTTCGTTAACGAAATACTGATTTAAAACAAATTGATACTTCATAGAAATATTATTAATTAAAGTTCAACTAATTATAAGTGGGTTTCGCGAAACCTTTCGGCTTTAAAGATTTATTAAATAATAGGAAGCTGCGATTTAGGTGTTATTATAATGATAACAGTCCGAATAATTATTTTAAACCTTAGCTTAAACCCTATCCTTTTTACCGTTTATACTAATTCTTTTTTATTATATAAATACCTGGTTAAACTGGGTATTACAAACAAAAAACGCTTCATAATCGATACTATAGACTTACGCGAATCGTATGAACGCCGCGAAATTAAGGAAATAGGATAAATCGATAAAAAATCAAACCTAGCAAACATAATAACTAAGGGTGCCCTGAACTAGGTATTAAAAGCGTTTATATCTATAAGCACCCTTTTTGTTATTATTATTAGGAAGGTTTCACAACCCTTACAAGGCTAATATTCTACTCCTTACTTCTTTTTTTATGTTATTTCTACACGATTATACTACTTTTAACATTTTCGAGCGGTTCGATACCCGTTATTAACGTCGTTCCCTAGATTTTACCACGGTAAATACCTTTTATATACACCGCTTCTACGAATCTTCCTCTGTTTAAATCTACTAATCTGTACTACTTATAACATATTGTTACTCTTAATTTTATAAACTTCAATACTACTAATTTTTTACTTCTTACCTTTTATCTTCGTCACTTACCTTATGATTTTGTTTTTGAAAAAAGAAATAATATTATTATATAACGTATTACACTATAGCCAGATACGCCGGTCCAGCCAATGGAGCAGCTATTGAGTGTTGAAAGGAGAGGGAAAGGGCGACGCCGTTGCGTCCCTACTATCCTCCCTGTCGATCTCCCTCCTTAAACTAACGCTGCCGCCATCGGCGCTACCGAGGAGGTATCCCCACGCCTTAGATCTTATATCCTTAGGCAAAGGCGAGGGGGGGGCTTTACCTTCCTCGAGACGACGTTCAATGTCGTTGTCGAACTCGTCTATGTAATTATACGCAAGCTCCACTTCTAAGCGGTAATAATAGCTGTCAACTCTTTAATCTACCAGTTAACGCCTAGTACTAATTAGTATCAGCTCATTTTGGTTATTAATAAAAGTAATTATTTATAAGGATGCCTTGAATAAACTATTTATAAAAATGGAAAAATGAGATTTGTAGTTGGAAATATAGGATTAAACTTACCATAAAGTCGGTGGCCGTGTAATACGACCTCATCCCACGGCTCCAAAACCACCAAAATAATGGCGTATATGTTATTGATCTGCTTGTAATGGTGGTAATAAGCCGAATAACCCCCGTTCTAATGGTAATCACTAATAAACTTACTCGCGGCTGCGAACGCAACATATGGTACATAAGGTGTATCCATTAATAGCCCGGAGCTATGAACCCGCATAAGTTGCTTCAAGGCTTTACGCGTCAAAAAGACCTCGCAACGTACTTTAACGATACGTAACTCGAGGTAGCGAAGGAGGTTTTCTTCGATAGTTTAGTCTATGAATACGATGAATGACAATATACAAAGAGATTTAATAAATACGGACCGTGACGTAACTTTACTAAGATACATTTTAAGTGTAAAAGAGTTTTCGAAAGTAAGGGGGTTTTTACTCGCGGGGAGAAAGTAAGTTTTATAACTTTAGGAGCTTCCCGATCCTCTCTTTAAAAGTTAGGGACAGGGGGGGAGGGAAAGAGGAGAGGAAAAGGGGTAGTGACTTGGGCGGCGGCGACGAACGGCGAGACGGTGGTCGAGGCGGGGATCGACGATATAGTGCTAGAAAATGGGGGGCTGTATATGGTAGTAGTGGTAGTGGTGGCGGCGGCGGCGGCGCGTTTACGTTTACATATTAAACAGCGCTTAAGGGTCCTGTTTTTACGCGGCATCTATTCAAAGGCGAGATTAAAATATGTGAATTAATTAAGTAACCTACATATTAGAACGGTTTGAATTAAGTAATTAAAATAGTAGATTAAATGTACATATGCTAATTGATTAGTTAGGATTTACGTTAACTCAAGATACGCGTCGTAAAAGATGAAAAAGGAAAGAAGTTTTACCTAAACCGATAACGATACATCCTTTTATACCAACCTCAAAATACATAACGGCGTAATTACCCCAGTAACACCTAATTAATCACGCCTAAGTAACTACACTCCTGTGCAAAATAAATAAAAATGCTATCAATAACAACATCGCTACCAATTAGCAAAACTAACCAAGCCCTTACCACAATTACTACCGCGGCCAGAAACTAATAATAATAACCTTTACAATTTATGCCACGACTATACTATTATTAAAAAATTACGAATACGAACTATATTACAATTGTACTATTATTACTAAACTATGGATACGGATTATATTATAACTATACTATTACTATTAGATCATATATACGAAACGTACAAGGAGAAAAAAAGATTACATGTGTAAATATCATTATATATCCCTATAGTTTGTATACGTAGGCTAAATAATAGTGTAATAGACTGCAAAGTACACTCTTGCAAAGTGTACGATAACGTGTCACGCTACAGGCTTCAATCTTGCAAAGTGTAGGCATAGCACCGCCCAGAAGAGATATTAGCAGAGTGTATAATAAAGTACCACTACCCGGATGATAGGTTTATAACCTCACATCCGTGGCGTACAATCTGTAAATACTTCTTCTCACTTATACAACTTATCCTTACTTACTACAATACCAATCTGACGATTACTTTTCTACTTGTTTACATTCACATGAATAAGCAGACCTTACCGACAAAATCTAAATTTTACGAAGAGATATTTTAATTGATTTGTAACAAAGGACGATATTACTAACAATCTTTTGAACAATTGGAATGGGTTCAAATATACAGTTCCTTACAGTACCGAAATTTCTAATGAGAAAGTTTGCTATAATACTTTCGCCACATGAAGTAATTCAGCCGAGCTCAACGATATAACGGTTCGTTTAATTAAAATATATTAGATATCTATTATAAGACATTTTCGCACTTTTTACAATGAATATATACTTTTCAGGGTTTTTATATAGGTGTAATGTTAATCGAAAGTGTTGATAATATTAAAATTGGGTGATCGGGATTTGTTACAGCCTCGTTCGTAAAACTTCATCATCTTAATTCATGTTTTCTTTAAGGGATTGAAATATATCGTAATTCGTATGATATTATAAAAGTTTATTATGCGGGGTTTCATTAGCAATTAACAAGGCGAAGGAATGTTTAGACGGTCCGTCGCAAACCTTATGACGTTTTTTACCTATGATATCGGATCGGTTTAGAATAAAGTCGCGTTAATACTCTTTTATAATATATAGGAAATCATTGACGACTTTTTTTACAGTCGCTTTATATAGAAGATATGGAAATTAGTGGTTTTTAAATATTTGTTTATTTAAATTAACAAAAATTGTGGAAAGTGTAATAAATGTTCGTCACTAAATAGTAACCATATGATTTATAAACCTTTGTTACCAAACCCTTTAAAACTTCCCCATCTCTCAAATATTATATATAATTCATATATTTAACCTTAATAAATGTTATTTCGGATGTGTTTTTACTTATATCGATAACGTTTCATTGTTTTAAGTATCAAACTTTTGAATAATTCACGTTTTGAATCAAAGAAACACGATGCAAAGAAAAATAACCGATATATAAATAGTAATAAGTTGATGTTGACCTTCCAAAAATTGAAGCTTTAATATATTACTGGGTACTAAAGTTCGATTAACATAACAAAATATGGTACTTCACTTATATTATCTAGTGTAACTCCAGTTAACTTGGTGATGAATCCATTTTAAATACTAAAGCACTATATTTATATAAATTAAGGGTTTAGTTCGATCAGGTTATTAAAAGGCGGGTTTATGTTGAGAAACAAATAGCGAAAGCCTTAAAAGTCGCCCGGCAATATAAGGGATTCTTTTACACTAAGTCTAGAACTTTGTCGTACGCTTTCTAAACAGTAATCGTTTTTTTTTTCAAACTTATACTTACTTATTACGTTGAGAATTAATATAATGGCTACGACTAAAAGGGATTTGAAGAGCAGGTCACAGTATTGTTAATTATCGCAACGAGAGAGGTCGCTTCGTTTCACAGAATTACGTTGAATATAGTCTCTGTTCGAAACACCGGCCTACCATTCGGCAAAATAGCTGTAAAGTAATAATGACTTCAATTTGACTTTCATTTAAGGACTATCCACGTTAGTTATCCCTTTATCCGCCGCATTAACAATTTATTATTTGCTTTGTCTCTAATAGCCACGTACTAAGACTCTACAACTTTAACATCTGGGACTACCGGATCTTATTAATTCGCGTAAGAACCCAAAAGATCTATATGTTTTTTTGAAGCGACGAAGATGGTTTGATATATCTTTAATTTAGGTAACTTACTAAACCTTATTCGTATAGGTCGTAAGAAGAATTACTATATGCTACGTTTAATAATATCAAATGAGAAATTCTTGACCTTTTCAAGACTTTTACTATTAAAGCTACGTTTTTATCCTTAGTTTTTTAAAACCCTTACGGATAGACTAACTCGGTAAAACGCCGCCTCCACATTTCATGGTTAACTAGAAAACCTTAACGCTAGTTACATTACGGTCTTTGCTGATAGATTCAATTAATTTGACGCTGGTTAAAATATATCCAATATAATTACATGGTTTTTCGCAACAGTAATAATATTTTAGTAATGTTTGGCAGCTTTTAGTCCATTATATACGGTTTCTATATAAAGGTCATGGAAGCTTTTCGTGGCTTGAAAGCGGCTATATACGTGTTTATAGAAAATATTACGATGCGCGTCAATAATATCTTTGTAATTTAAAGTTTAAATCCTAACCCAATCACTGCGTCCCAATCGACATTTTATAAATTTTACGTTTCTTCGAAATTTTCCTGGAATTTTTGATTGTCAAATGAAGCTTTCGGTATGTAGGTATTGAAAGAAACGAGGTCATTGACAAATGTGCGAACGATGGTACTAAAACTTACACCCATTTTCACGATGACAATTATGCTTTTTCCAACAAATTGAAAATTGTTTTCCAGTTTCTGTTGAATATAATTGAAAGCATAGGCTATGTTTAAAAGTATAATCAGTTATACTTTGTATATAAGTGATAGTGATTTCGGTATTTGACTAAACCCTACGTTTTAGCCGCCTGATTTCCACGTTCTAGTTATCCTAGGTATTTTTCATTTCGTGATTTAGCGATAAAGTATAGTTATAGAGATTTTGCTTCGTATTATTCGTATTTCAAATTCTTTGATGTAAATAAACGTTGCGTTCAATTTAAAAGGGAGCGAGTCGTTGTATACTTGGTATATTATCTGGGTTTTAAAGAGTTGAGAAGTTTTGGTTCCAGTTACCTAAGAAGGGTTAGGATAGACGGGCTTGTGAAATTTATATAACGAGGTTTTTTGTAAACTTAGAGAATTTTTTGGCCTTTATTTGTGTTACGGATTTCTTTTTAAATTACGAAAAATTGAAATACGATTTCAATAAGCTTACTATTGATAGGCTTTTAGTCGTTGCAATAGTTTCGATTCGAATCGATTTAATTAATAGTAGTATTGTGAAGTCAAGTGGTACTTGTATTTTTCCAGGATTAGCAGAATATTAGTTCGTTTGTACACTAATTTGGGTGTCTAATTGTGTGGCCAGTACCCTAGTGTAGAGTAGATGCATACTATACTTCAATTTACAGAAAACCCAAAAACAATATACTCAACTTGTATTTAATACAATCAATTTACTTATAGTGAAGTTTATTGACTACACTGCAATTACTAATATTTTAAAACTAGTGGATTCTTGTTTTGTATGCGTATGCCAAGTTTGTTAACCAATTGTTTTCGGTTACCACCGAATTATCTCTTCGTTAACTAGCCCGACCCCTGTTAATTTCACAGCCATATTGATTTCAATTGCCTCATAGTTTCGAGTTTCGACTTTATTGGTTTCCACAAACAGATCTTGCGCTATATACTTGTATAAGCTTTAAATTTAATCGTACCATTTAATCAGATCGCCGAATTTATTTCCCGGTCAGTCTTTAACACATGATTTAACCTTTATAGGTAGTATTTTAACGTAGCCTTTAATGCGTATGATTAGCTTATTACTATACACAAACCTCTTTAAGATCTTATTTAACGTTGATTTCGTTATATCATTAGCCGTATTATCTTTTCTATTAATATACTCAATTACTTAATTTCCTTACCTTTATAGGCTTTAAGAAATATCATTACGTCGATTATCAAGCTTTTTTAGCCGGTTATTACGAATGTCAAAAGGTATTCGAATAGATTTTTCCGGTAGATATAGATTAATACTGGAATAGGTGAAATCTTTAGCTATCTAGTACGAATATTAAGGGTTTTTTCTATCGTTATGTCTATATCGAAGCTGGCTATTATACTGTAAATATTTAAATCTAATACGTTTCAAGTACTTTTTTCACACTTGGCAAAGGTGTCATAAATCCGGCTTCTGGTAATTTTAAAGTAGTTCTTTTTTGACTCATTTTTTTATTCACTATCGTTAGAAGGAATTCAATTAATTTCGATACGTTGATATTATTAGTAAAAGAATCGTTCGTGAAGATTATTAACTTAGCCTTAAATAAGTTAATCAAGACAATATAAATCCCCCAGTTTAAATTTCTTATCAACCAATCCACCCTTTTTTTAATCTATCAAAGTCTTCATTCGTTAGGGTTTTTGTTTATACCGTAATCGAAAAATCTTAAGAAGCTTTCAATTGATATAAAGCAGCGATATAGCTGTTTCAGGAGTGTTGTTCTAAATATATTTAAGTCTTTGACACGTTAATCCTATGAACTCTGGCTAAGTTAGAGTCTTAACTCTTTAACGGAAGTTTAGGTAGATATTAGTATCTTTAATACTATATTTACGGATTGACGATCCGTTCAAGTTTAGATATTTGTCCTCTACTATAGTTGCGACTAATTCGAAATTTCAAAACTTTCAATTATTAATCGCTTGCTATTCCGATATCATAGAACTAGCAATTTCAAAGAAAAGGTTATCGGTAATTTATATCCCCACTAAACCGAAATCTTTATTTCATTTACTTTACAAATACGGATCGTATATTAAATATTTCATGTTCAATCTTGACTTTAAACACGATTAGGACGTTAAATACCAATAAACACCTATTTTGATTACTTTATATAGTAGCTTCTTACATTATATAATCGTTCCTGGATAGTAATCGTTATGGAGTTTTTACGGCAGTTCCAACAAAACGATCCTTTGTAAAGTAGTCATTGATTGTGTGTATGTTTGAGTAATATTATATATATTGAGGGTGTGTTTCCTATTAATTTTGGCTGAAAATTTTGTTACTAAAGCGACTACCAAGTTTTAGCTTATCTTTCAAATTGTTAAAGATTGCATAAAGATTTATCTTTTGCCTTTATCACTGTATTATTAAGCGATTGAACATGATTTTTTATACGGCCGTCTCGTAGTCTTGCCTTTGATTTCGTATCTAATACTCGACTTGAAAATCGTAATATTTTGATTTTAGAGGTTAAAGTTGCTTTTACGTACCATTATACAAGTTTTCAAGTAATGAGTTCATTAATATTAACTTTATCGCTGTTTTGAAAATCTCACTAAAGGTTTTGATAATATTTTATACCCGTTGCTTTACAGATAAGTTTCAATTATTTCCTTTTTATTAATGATAATATTATAAATACAGCCCAGTATATCTTCTTCAATTCTAGTATTTCTTCTTTATAGTGGTTGTATGTATTGTTAAAGTTTTATTGGTTTGTTGATTATAGTAGGAGGAGGGTTGTATTAACTAATTCATTCAGCTTGCGGATTTTCATCATTATTTTTATCGTTACCGTTAGTTGCTTTGATATAGAGCTTAATTTGAGTTATGCAAAACGTCGTAGAACCATTAACATATTTAATAACCATTTTACGGTTGACGATATTGAAGATTCTAAATGAGTTGTTTTATTTGCTTCGTTTTTTTATACCCCAACTTGGCATTAATAAATATAATATGTAGATCGCTATAAAATCGTTTTTGGTGTCGAGGTTATTATTGACTTAACGTTGTTCCTTTTTTTTAGTAGTTTCTTTAGAGTCTTTCCATACGCCATAGCCTCTTTTTGGGTACTTCGTAATGGTAGAGATTTATTAGTTATACGAGGATATGCTTTGAACATCAGTAACGTTAGTACCAAGCCGTTGAAACCTATCATATCGTTCAGGTCTTTTACGGCTATTTTAAAACATGTTTCTCGGTTTGTAAAGCTTTTCATCCTTTAAGTAGGTATATTATACGATTTTCAAAGTAATGCATATGCCTTTTCGATTCTCCTAATGCTTTTATAAACTTTAATAGGTATTTGATTGCATTGTATCCCAACTATTTTAGCATTAGTTTTAAACTTTGTTGCTATAAATTTGGTACCGGTATTGCAAACGAAGACGTTTGATCAATTGAAATACGTGTTAATCTATAATATTTTCAATGTTTTTTTACGTATCTTTCGCCTAGGAGAAGTTAAAATATTCGATTTCGTAAAGAGATGGTTTGGTGTTAAGAATAGAAAAACTCTCATTATTTATGTAAAACACGTTAACAAAACACTCGTAATTGAAATTTTGTTGTTTTTAAGCGTAAGTTTTAATTTTTTGGCGGTTTTAGATATACCATTGGTGATGATAGTTAAGCTTTTTATTTTCCTTTAAGGTAAAATATTCTAAATTTCTATGTTTTGCAGATTTGTAGACTTTGTATAGCCTGTAGATGAAGGGTTAATTAAAACGCTAGTATAATTAACCCATATATAATTTCGTTGGATTTAGCACCGTTATCTTGATATTTTGAAGATAAAACCAATGGTTTTCCTACTTCGAGATGAAAAGAAACCTCCAATCATTTTTGACCAGCTTGTTGGTATTAACGTCAAAGTTAATATCAATGATCTTGATGTTTTCTCGTTGAAGAATAAATGGGGTAATGGATTTAAGGATGTAAAACGCAATTGGCCTAATAATAGCTTAAATAGTCGTCGATTTTAATAATGATAGTTATTTGCCCCAGCCGAAGTAAAATTTGAGTTTTCCAATATTTTCACGATTGATTTCTATAGTAGCAGTTGTTTCCTTTCGTAAAGCGCAATACTAAGAATAGCCTTTTATAAAATTCCTGGTTGATTTTGTGTCTAGTATAATACCATCAAATATATGGTCTTTTTAACGATTACGAATATTACCGGTGTGTAAAGATTTAGTTAATTAATTTTTATGGTGAATGTAGGGGTTTTCGATATTTAAATGGTATAGGAGGGCGTGATCGGCTGGTTAATAGGCTACGTTAGGAGCAATATTTTAATTCTACGTAATTTATTTACGTATATCGTTATTGTTACTAACCTTTTTATCGTCGTAACTCACGATAAGATTAAGATAGTTTTACAAGGAAATAGTAGAGTACTGAGTGTAATATATTAACTGTTATCACTGATATTTAGTCGGAGGGTAGCAAGTTAACTAATAACTAGATTTGCTACAGATTTAATATCTTTTACCACTATTACAAAGATAGTTATTACGTTTAGAGGATCCGCCTAAATTGTATTCTAGTTACGAACTCTAGTATAGCTATATCGTTCAGTTCAGAAACCTAAAATAAGATGTTAAAAGTTGGGGTCACCCGTATTTATGATGAATATAGTATGTTCTTGTACGTTCTTTATTATTCTAATCACGTAAGATATTAACTTAAGGATATATTGCTGAAGGTATTATACAAGAAGATATTGTATAGGCTTATAGATTCAAGTTTTCTAGAATTCACATGGACGATTTAATATATGATAAAGTGTATCCTTATAGAGACCTCGAACAAAGTTCGAGACTCTCTACTAGTAAATACTAGTTCTTTTGTGTTAGTAAGTATTAGCTCAGGTGGCGTCTCTATTTTGATCCTCGGTATTAGTTAATATTAGTACTTGTATTGGTAAATACTAATAAACTTTGAAGATATCCCTATCTATGGTAAATTCTTCATCCTTAGTGTTAAAAAGTGTTTAATACTGAATTTGTATCAAGTATGAATTAGCCCTATTATTGAGTGTATTGAGTGACTCTACCTGTTGTATTTTCAACACACCATTTCAAAAGGTACTGTCCATTTGGAAGGAAGAAAACAAGAAGAAGTAAAATAAAAACGAAAGGTAGAGAGTAAGGTGAAGGGGGCGTGGTGTGAAGAAAAGAAAAAGTTAGTAGATGTAAAAAAAAGAAAGACCTGAACACCTTTGTAATCCGATTTAAACCAATAATTTTAATAATATTTCAATATCTCAAAGTTTTTACGAAAACTAATTTACTATTCAATTCATATAATATCGTATAAGGTAACTTGGAGCAGAAATATTTATAAACTATACTATTAATCCAAACTTAAGTTTAAGAAGCTAGGCTATTGTATTATTATTTCGTATCTTGCCTTCAGTAGTTACTTTGTTAAACTATCGGCCAGTTGTTTATCTGTAAATACTCACTTTATTTTTATTATACTATACTTCAATTTATCTCTTACAAAGGGCTTATAAGAGATATGTTGAATATTTTGGTAATATTAAGGGTTCCTAATTAACTTGATAACTCTGTTGTTATTATAAGATATAATAACGATGATAGTAATACGTAGCTTTGTAAATAAGTTCATTAATTAAGGGGTGTTCCAATTAACCTTTATCACTACCACGATTTTAATATCTAAAAAAGAGAGGTATACTTGGAATCCTCGTTTGGATACCTATTTGAATGTACTGTTAATAATTTAAATTCTATATCTATAGTTAAACTTTCTAGTGCTTTGTCCCTTTTCCTGAAAGAATCTTATTAGCTGTTGATTTAAAGTCTTTGAGAGTCTTTATAGTAATCTTAACTGAATTTTATGCTGCTTCAATGCGGAAATATTGATAATTTTACATCTACCTGTAGCCTATGGTCCTCATACCATCTTAAGTATCTGGAAGTATAACTGCCAAGTGAAATGTTTCTATATTAGAAATTGTTGCAAAAGCGTGAGATCATTAACATGACGAAGGCGATATCTGGCACAGTTTGGTATATTACATAGGTATGCATCCCAACATTTTATCAATACTTTTTATTCTGTAATATATCAGTCTAAATTTAATATGGCATGATATAGACGAGTAATCCAATAACGATAGAGATGTAGGCCGGACGTTTATTGAGTTTCTTTACCGTAAAGTCTAGAACCCTTTAGATGTACGTATATTATAACAAAATGAACGTATATATGTCCTTATTACTCAAAAGACGTACACTGAGGAAGTGCTTTTCCTCTTTTAGGTCCTTGTACTTGAAGTGTTTCGCGATGTTTATCTTGAAAGTCTTAATAATCTTTCGGTCAGAACTTATGATGAGAAAGTTATTAACGTAGGTATATATGATGAGTTAATAGAGATAGTGAATATATACTGCGTTATTGAAGCTTAATGTTGGTTGGGTTTTAAATATTGCAACTTTGTCGATTCGATTTGTCTGGTCGAAGTAACCATAGTATTGCAATAATCAAGTGGTGGATGTATTGTTCTAGGTTTGGCAGACTACTAGCCGGTCTGCACAGTGATTTGTATAGCCAATTGCTTGGTCCGTACACTAGTGTAAAGTGGGCGAATACTGTACTTTAATTGCAGCTAATATAGTAGGCCCACATAAAATATTAAATTCAACTTGCAGGTAGTAAAGTTAACTTTACTGTAAGTAAAGTTGATCTACCGCATTGCAATGAATACTATTTCAAAACTAAACCTTTTCAATTTGAATTTATTGAATATTACCTTTAGTTTTTTCATTATTATGTTAAAGTTTGTTTCGGTTCCTATGAGGATGCGAGGAGTCAAAATACTTAGTTAATTATAGGATCAAAACCTATATTATTTTCCTTCAAAGGTTTTTCAAAAAAGTACCTAATTGTGTTTGGAATCTCTATTCATATCAATTTTTAAAATTCATTTTTTAGAAAAGCCAAGTTGATGTTAATTTAGTCGATATTCTCTTTATAGAAAGAAGCCAAAATGACTAGTATCCTTTATGTACAAGACTTTACCACGATTAATACCTTTACTTAAACCCTAGTATTACAATCCTAACTTTATATCTCTCGATCTAACCTTTGAAATTAGTCCTAACCTTGGTAATTTCTCTTACGGCTAGGTTATAACGGTTGATACCCCTCTTAACAGCCTTAAAGACCTTGATGAACAACAAGCTTCGAATCTTATTATGGAGGGCCTTTTTCCAGTGTTCGGTTTCTAAGCCTTCCAAAGTTTTCTTTTTAGTTTATTACTTCTTTTTCTTACTGATTCAAAGTAAAAACTAGACTATGTCTTCATTAATAATAATATTTGCTGGCAAACTACTGGCAAATTATTTGCTATTTTCACTATTATTTAGCGTGTACTTCTTTTTATCTTAGAGCTTGGAGTTTTCATTGTAGTGCCATAAGAGATACCAACCTCTATAGTATCTTTATCCCCGACAATAGACTTCGTGCATCATTTAATGATTCTTTTAAAAACTATCAGACGAAAAGTACTGGCGATTTTCCTAATCAAGTTCCTTGGTTAGTCTAATAAGTAAACCTTGAAGATGTATTAGGGCTTTGTGATATTGAAAAAATGTTATAAAAGAAGGATTTACCTTTCCTTTGTTGGAATAGTTTTCAAACCTTTCACTTGTTTTAAAAAATATATATGAACAATAACAGCACAGTTGGAAGTAAAGGAGAATTCAACTTTAGATTTATGATGGGCATGTCTTTTAACTTCATTGTTAAAAACCCTTTAAAGTGGAGTATACTAGATCTTACTTGTATTTTCAACTATCAAATTAGATATAATAATGGCTTCTTGAAATAGGTAGAGCTATAAGTGATGTGACACCTTTTTGGCACCGGCTTTGGTCTACATAATTAACAATATTACTTTCTTAAAGAGTTTGGAAATCACGTTCTTCAGAAGTATATAATTAAAAAAAATTGAAAATGAATACGTGATGAATAAGTATTTTCTTATTTAAATAGCCAATAAGTTCGTTTCCTCTGTCGAATATTAAAAACTATATGACACATCTAATACGTTTGATAATATTGTTTAATCTACGGTAAATGACTTTTGGTTTTTTTTCAAGAGATATAACAACTGTATTATGAACTCTAAAGCTATACTTAACGTTAGTAATCATTAGTCCATGGCGTTTGCCTTTGAGGCTAGTAATTGTTTCCTGGAAGTTATTAAAGGTTTCAATGAACCCTTCTTTTTCCGTGGTTTCGTATTGAAAGTTTAGTAGCCATCAAATACTTTTGGAAAGCTTACAAGGAGTACAAATGAGGTCGAAACGTTCATTTTCCTAATCCTCATTAAGGCTATCCAACAACTGAAGCAATTTCCTTACTGACTTTACGTTGGTGTAACTCAACCTAATATATAAAAAGAAAGTTTCGAGAAACTTAGACTTAGCAGGAACAGTGGCAGTAAAGTAGTAATAACACTGTTGCATAGTTTGTATAATAGTGTAACCGTTAGTTATAGTAACGAGTGTTTCGTTAGGAAGTAAATTAATTTATGACAAGTCTCTGACCTTAATACTCAAGTTGTCAAGATTTTAATCACTGATCAGGTTTATGAAAAACTTAGGGTACTCAAAATAGTTGTGAAATATGAGGGTATTACAATTGTGGAATTTATTAGATTTAATTTATATTTGTATAATCTTGAGTCTTGTAGGTTACATTGTATCACTACTTTTTTGTAATTCGGGGTAGTTTTCGCCTTATATCTTAACATAAGAGAATCATTTCCCGTTGTTAAAAATATGCTTGGATAAGCCTAAATCAGTTTTTAATAATTCTCGATAATGGAGTTTATTAATTACGAAATAATATATTGGTATGGAAGAAGTAAAATGAATAAGACTTGATGTTAAGTTGTAATAATTTGACGTGGAAAGTAGGATATGTACGATGGTAATACCCGATTTTGGTACGGCTTTTGATTGGTGTTTTTGCGGGCTAACATGAAAAGTGGGGCTTTTGACGTAAAAAGTACTTTTTTGTCGTTAAGAGTGGAGACTTTGATGTTAAAAGTGTATTCTTTGACGTTGAAAGTGGATATTTCAGAGCAGGAACACCCGTATAACATATAGCTTTTAATTGGATAAAATTTTCCAGTGTAGAGTTCTGTGCAAGATTTTGCGTAGTAGACTAGTTTAATTGAATATCTGACTGTGTAATTGTAGGTGACAGTACTATAAAGTTATAATTCTGTTTGTGACGTGAGTTTTTTTATTTTACTATTGTTAATTATGATAGTATCCGTTTTTTTTTAAGATTTATCACAATAGAAAGGCCGTGAGTTTGGGTGAAGTACCTAATAATCTTGTATTTCATAACCTTTGTGAAAACTAGTAAGGTTTTTTTTTAATTGATTGATATTCTAGTTTCGATTAATAAGTTTGTTTTTATGTCTTTTTTGGAGGATAGAATTTGTTGATTCTTTTTCATTTTTGAAGCTGGTTTTCGTTTTGGAAGTCCGATTGTAGTTTATGTAGTAGTAAGGAAACAGATTTTCTCAATTTATCTCGTACAGAAACTGTCTATATTAGAAACTCGGGCTTAATACATATTAAAAACTCAGGGGAATAATCGATATATTTAGACTAATAACCTTGATATATTAAACTCATTTTGGTATTATTAAACGATGCTATAACAAGAGAAGAGGTGAAGTGGTGTGAGGGGCATAAAAAGCAATGTTTTGTGAGAAGATCTTTATATTGGATCGGTTTAATACCTTGATATATGCTAATGAACTTCAGGAGAGCCTTATACGGGTTTTTAATACTAATGATAACAGTTGAAGGGTTTGAAGTAATAAAAAAACTATTTTGTGGGCCTGGATTCATATACATATAATTTTGAAAGTTTTTGTAAGACTACACTAAACAGGTATAAACAAGTGAATATAGTCTATTTCTGTAGAAATTAAATTCAATATAATCATATAAACCCCATTTAATACATAAAAATAGTTATTATTGACAACATATCTCTTGATTGTTGTTAGCTACATTTTTATGTTTTTAAGGGTCAGTTTTTCAGAGTATTTTAGTAATTATAAACCAGGGTTTAAAAGAAGCCTTTTTTCTTTAGCGTTAAACAGGAATTTTTTATATATTCCTCCTCCTTTATTGGTTTGAACGTTATCGATTTGAGTGGTTCTGGCTTTGTTGGTTTTTTGAGACGTTCCTGAAGTTTAGTTGTCAATCTGTCGTATAAATCAATAGCTGACCTGAGTTTTTCTCGTTCCGAATAGTTTAAGGCATAGGTAGCCTTAGTCTTTGGCTTCTTATTAGCAAAATCATTAGGATTAAGGGCTTGAAGTTCTTACTTAGCTTCAGACCTACGGAAAACACAAATTGTCTTTCATCTTTTTTTTATAGAGTTTCGGGGTTTAAAGCCCTTATGACAACAGGAGTATCCCTAAATCGTAGAAACCAAAGGGATGAAGATTCAGATAAAGGAGTGGAGAAACCTGTAGGTCTTGAGGGGCTGGATGCAATGACAGTTCTCTATAAAGCAGGACTATTATTACTAGTACTGCTGTAATACAAACCTGGTAGCGAAAATAAAAATTCAAGTTTTAGGAATGTTAAAGTGTCATCATCAAAGGTATCAGAAGGTCCAGAAGAAGTATATATTTTTTATCTGTACTTGTGTGAAAAGTATTGGATTGAATATTTTGTAATAGAACAGTAGAGAATAATAGTATTGATAATATGTTGAAAGTACTATATAGGAAGATATTGTATAAGCTTGTAGATTTGAGTATTCTGAAATTTATATGAAGTATTTGATATATAATCAAGTGTATCCTTATGAAAATCTCGATTAAAGGTCGAGACTTTGTTTTAGCTTATACTAGTATATACTAGTAAATACTAGTTCCTTTGTGCTAGCAAATACTAGTATAGGTAGCATCTCTATGCTGATTCTTTGTACTAGTCAGTACTAATTCTTGCACTAGTAAATACTAATGTTCCTTGAAGATATCCCTATCTCCGGTGAATTACCCATCCTTAGTGTTGAGACGTGTCAAGTACTAAAGTTGTACCAAATACTGGCTGGTTCTGTTATTGAGTGTGTTGCGTAACTGTACCTGTGGTATTTTCAATATATATATCAACCAAATTCGGCGTACAAGTTATTATAGTTGTAAATAAGGATTGTAATTAGCTAGAGAAACCTTTACAGGTGGTATATAGGCGTTAAAAAGTGTATTCGAACTCGTTAACACCCGAAACTACCTCTCATACCTGTTTACAAAGTGTAGCTTTTTGAATGTAGGTTTTTCAAAATTACTTGCTGATATAAAATCAACTTGCCAAGTATTTGGTAAAAAACATACGTTAGTATTTTATCTTTTTTTAAATTATTATCGTCGTTTACCTTATTTTTTCCCAGTTCATATAATATTGCATAAAATGGATGTTATATTCGAATTAATATTTGATATTATTATTAGTATTTGGGAAAGTTTTAACACTCATTATAAATGTTAGGTAGTAATACTTAGCGTAATTTGTAAGGATTTAAGGAAATAATAAATGAAAATCTGACGGAGAGACCTTTATTTACTTGCGAAAATTAAAACACGGTTTTATTTTTGTATTATATAGATTATAGGTCTTTCCATTATACTTTCCTTCGTTATTACAAATTTTCGCGAGGTTCGCAAAATTCGTATAAATAATATTCATTATTTCTATGGGTTTGAAAGAAAGGTTAAGATAGTTATTCAAATTATCGATAGTGTTTACTACCGTTAACTCAAGTTTTAGAGCCTCGGAATCGCGATAATAGAGATAGTTTTTAATTATCTGGCTTGAGGGGTAAAATTCTGCCATAGAATTTATAGTAGGCTTACATGTTTAGACGTACATGTCATAGGAAGTTTTTTGTTAAGGAATTTGATAATTTGAGGAAACCTTTGACGATTTTGGGGGAAGTTTTTATGGGTAAGGGAAATTTGATAATTTCAAAGAAGGATTTGAGTGACTTAACGATTTTTCTTCATTGACCTATGAATACCATTGACGTTAATACCTTTCATTACATTCACAGCCGTAACCTTACGTGTTTTACTCTCATCAAACGCGTATTTTACGCTATTGCGGGGATGTGTTAAGTTATCGATTAAATCAACAGCTTTCTTTATCATCAGCGTATAAAATTGGTATTAGAAAGAAGTTAAAAGATTTGATTCAATTGAAGATTAGGGGGTAGTCCTTTAAAACGTATGTAAATACGTTAATAATTATTAAAGTATTTCAGTTTTTCTTATAGTTTTCGAAAATTAGGATTTTGAAGGAGGTTTCTATATTGTGCTAGTTCGAAAAGGGTTTGTATTAGCTTTAGTGAAGTCTTTTCGGGGATGTAAATATCATGTTAGTTGACTTTTTTCTTTAGCTTAAATTTGAAACCCCTTTGGAGCATAATCCACATGTTCATTATTTAATGGTTAAAAAATTTACGATAGTGTTGAAGAGTGCTAGCATCGAGACTAAACTTTTTGTCTATATTTAACTTAAGGATATAAAAACCAATGTAATTAGTCAAGTGTTTCTTAATAAACGTTTCGTTAAAAATCCTTCCGCCTCCCATAGTTTTTACTTAAAATAAATAAAAAAGGAATTCAAGGTCTTTAATCTACTTCGGTCACTTTTGATCAAATATCATCTTGACTTGGTGTTTTGAGTAAAGAACCTTGGAGATTTGGGCGGCGTAAGAACTTGGAGATTTGGCGTGAAGTCGAGTGATGTAACTTTTTTGACGCAACTTGGCTATTTTTGGTATTTTAGCTTCTAAGAACGATCTTGATGATGAACTATCCCATGGTCTAGGGGAAAAAGAAAAGAGTAATATAAAGAGAAAAACCTTGATATCAAGGGAAAAGGTTGGTGTATGGAGTATAGTTATTTGTTATTTGTTATTATTAGTTGTAATTGAAGGTTGTAGGCCATGAGCCTTAGTTATTGTTTCAATAGTAATACCTATAATAGTAATACCATGAATAGTACTAAATTAGTCGTTTGTCAACTTGATTATCTTTAAAACTTTTTGCGGTTAATCTCAACGCTTTTTTTTTATGAAAAATATCGTAAAGATTTTCTAGTGTTTTCAATAACGATACCATCGATTCCTCCAGATTACTATAAAAACCAGACACAATTTGAAGGTTTTCCATAGTTAATACCGTGAAAAACCAACGCAATAGTAATGACACTTCACAAAATTATTTCTTCTACCTTAGTATTACATAAAGCATTACCAGAAAGTAGCTCTCCCTTTTACCTAACCAATCTAAGCTTAATCTAATAAGCACTTATCAGTACTAATAGGCTTTGCATAATAGGTCTTTAAATGCTACAATGTTGTTGATTCGAATCGTGGTCGAAGTAACAATATTATTATGTGGTCAAGTGGTGGGTGTATTATTATAGGTTTGGCAGATCGCTAGCCTTTCTGTACACTAATTTGTATAGCAAATTGCTTAACCCGCTCCCTAGTGTGAAGTGAATACACTTGGTACTTGATTTTACAATGAAACCACAAAACGATATACTTAACTTGTAGTTCATACAGTCAACTTACTTAATAGTACAGTTAACTAACTGCACTACAATTACTACCATACCGAAAAACCTAATAATAATTTAAGTTAATATTTCATAACTTAAAGACGGATGAAAACAATATGATTAATCTTAGTTTGATGATTTTTCTTTCGTTTTGGCTACGACATATTGAATAATTGAGTTAATATTGAAAACAGAAACGTTTTGGGGCATAGAAGGACGAAATACGTTTTTGTACGCATAATGGTACTATACTTCAACAATAGAATAAAAGATTATAGCATGTTATAAGGCCGAAAGAAAAATATATCTTACGATATATTTAAGCTCCTCAACTAAGTTGATGCTAGCTTTGGTAACTTATATCATGTAGATACAACTTTAATTTAACTAGGAGAATGACTTATAAACGATAAAAATCTACGGGCGCCATTTTCTATCGAATTCAACATAATATTAATACTATCCGGTAAATTAAATTGACCCTTAACCTTTAAATATAATTAACCCCAATGCCGCGTTTCTTTGTATATCGTGGATGAATACATTACATCAGATGTTACTATCATCAACTATATTATATCCTCGTATAAATATCGTAAATTAACAGATGAACTGGAGCTTTTGGACTTGGAACAACGTTATAAACATTACTTGTCGATCAGTATCCTGGAGTGGCAACCAAATATGGATACTGTAATAATAGGCGTCTATATCACCTATACTTATTCGGGGCCGAGTGAATCGTAGTCGATGATACTGATAGGTTCGTCATACCCAAAACCAAGGCTAATAATGAAATAGATATACCAAAAATCAAAATTAACGACGTCGAAAGACTTAGGTGATAAATAAGAGACGTTAGGCTACGAAGGTTACAGAACATTACCTACGTTACAATGCTTCGAACCACTTTAAATAAAAATAAAACTTTCGCCTAACCATCTACTCAATGTAGGTTTACGTGTTTCAGGTCAGAAAAATGAAAATAAGCTTCCCAAAAATAAGGTAAACATAACGCGTAAAGGCAGTTTGGCCTAAGAATTATGTAACCTAATTAAGGAAGTTATAAAATCGAATAAAAAGGAATTTAGTTTAATTCAAATGCATATAAACGAGGACGAATTCCATATTATTATACTTTTCAAAAGAAAAAAGTTCTTTTATAGATACTCTGATCGATTTCGTCTATAATTATCATTATTTTATGAAGAAGATTTGAAATAACAGTTAAAATTGAAGTATTTTTAATCAACCTATCGATGGAATTCGAAACCAATATTAGGTTTGTAACAAAATATACGAATTTTTCACGTGGCTCAATTCCAAATAGATATTAAGAAATTATCAAGCCCTATATTAGCTTATAATATTCCTGTAATGGTAAAATATATAATTTGAAGCATACCATAAATACGGTATTTGTTGGAATAGTAGAAATTACAGTACAGTAGCTCATCTTTACTTATTGTAAAGTTGACTATAATGACTGTAAGTTGAGTGTCTTTCTTCGTATGGGCCTGCTGTATTGGCCATAAGTCAAGTACAGTATGCGCCTACTTCACACTAAAGCACGAGCCAAGTAATTAACCATACAAATTACTGCAAAGACCGGCTTGCGGTCTGCCAAACCTAGAACAATACTAAAACCACTTGACCACGCAATAATACTGTTACTTCGACCAATCGAATAGATAACGTTATAACGTCTAAAGCCCTACCAAAACTGATCAATGCTTATTAAGTAAAGTATAGATAAGTTAGGTAGAAGAAGAAGCTACTTTCTTGCTACAATTTATGTAAACAAACAGTGGTTAAGATAAAAGAAATATTTTTTTAAGAGCCTTTATTAGTACTGCGCCAATTTACAATGGCAGGAAAACAAAAAAGAATTTTGGGTTGCGTTAGTCCATAACGGAAATTTGGAAGTAAGTAACGGTATCGCTACTTAAAAATACTAGGAAATCTTTACGGATCCTTTTAAAAAATTATGAAGATTAACCTCTAAAAGTCTTAACATAATAAGTCAACAAACGGCTAAGTTAATACTAATACAGGAACTACAACTAAAAAAACTACTAAGTCTTACGGCTGATAACTTTTAACCTTCGACCTTTACCCCTATTTTATTTTTTTCCCTTTTTTACATCAATTTAATCGTTAATATCATTACTTTCGAAAATACTAAAAATCGTCAAATCGCGTAAAAAACCACGTTAAGCAACTTTACGCCAATTTTCCAAGCCCTTACGCTACCAATCTAAGTTTACTTCACACTAAACCAACTAATCTTATCCAAGCCAAAACATTAAGATAACATCTAATTTAAATCAAATAAAGGCAATTAAAGCTTGAAACCCTATTTTTAAATCAAATCGATGAAAATCTTTGTAAATTAAACGTCAATAATAGCTTGACAGAAAAACACCTAGTTAACTTCGTTGGTAAATATATTATCGACGAGAATAACAGCGAAAATCTTGACCGTGGCGATTGCGCCTTTCGAAAATATCGTAACTTTTTTAATAATTAAATTATGAATATGTAAAAAGAAATTCAAAAAGGGATTATTTCAAAACTTAAGTCAAAGCTTAAACGACGAGGGGTTGACGTATTAATATAACGCTCTGCAAAACATATTAAAACTTTCTTCAACCTAACTCAACTTAAAAAATTGCCCTTAAGACCTACGCCTCCAGGGAAATGGTGTTAACAAACCTTAATATCCCTATATGCGTTTTAGAAAACCTTCTTTTTACCCTTAATTAAGTTTATCTTTTTTTATACATTAACTATAAAAAACCTATTAATTTACTCGACAGTTCAACACCTTTACGTGACAACGTAAAGTACGCTCTTAGAGGCGACAGAACGTGTAAAGCAATAGCTGATAAAGCTACAAAAAATATTAACGTTAATGCCCTCCACTGGTTAATCAAGTAAAATTGTCAAATCCCTTAAAACATCTCCTACGGCCAAATTCCTATTACCTTTTAACCTTCCAATCAGAATCGCTAGATTCCTTAGACACCTTACTACGATAGATATACCTATATGTACAAACCTATTATAAGTTTTATCACAGGACTTTACACCTCGGGTCAAGCAATTATTAATTACTTTTAAAACCATAACTTGGAAGCTTTATGGATTAAATTATAAGGAAATACTAATGAAGATTGGGATGACAATTGCTACCTTTCCCCAAAACCTGTCCAAACAGTTAATATTAAATATAAACTTTTAACAAACTTCGCTAGGATTTGAAATAAAATTCAAGGGTATGATGGGAAACCCTATAATTTTTTCGACCCAAAAATAATACCCTGCTCAAATACTCATAAGTAGATAAATGTTCTTTTTTTTGGGTTTCCTTTACTATTCCCCAAAATCTTTATAAGGTATGTTAAAAACTACTACCTAATTTTCCTAATCCGAGTGATTAACCTCCGCGAAATTAACAATAATATAAAAAGTTATATTCAATACTACATCCTCCTTAGGTGTTATCATACGGATTAGGCTACCACAAGGTAAATTACAATAATGGAAAAGATTGAAATAGGATAAATATTGATATATGTGTTAAATGAAATGTTTAATAAGCTCATATTGTATTAATAAGCCATGAGAGAGGCTCACATTAAAGAAGTTACACTTCGCGAACAGGTATGGACAGCTGTTACGGGCTTCAATGAATTTAAATACGCCTTACAATACCTAAATACCACTTATAAAGGCTTTTTTTTAGCTAGATAAGCTCTTCGTTTATAACCGTAATAACACGTATACCAAATTTTCTTGCTACATACCTTAAGTTTATGACTTTCACAATATAAAAGAAAAAGACTGCGTGATAGTTTACTGAATCGATCATAAGTACGGCTATAGGTGTCCCTAACGTTTATAATCTAGTTTAACCGCATTAAACTAAAATCTATAGCTACGTTAGCTTTAAGAAAGGCAAGAGTTAAAAGAACCTGTTAACCGTAAAAACTCTCGTCATAGCAGAGATGAAAAATTAGATTTGTAGTAAATCCGGCGATTAATCAACTTGTTACTATTCTGCCAAGCATAATAACAAACAGGTAATATACCACACCCAATAACCTACTATTTTGAGATAAAATTACTTAGATTATATCGAAAAGTTTAAATGTAAAGTGGTTATGAACAAAAATAATACCCTAAAATAAATCAAGTGGTATGAGAATACGGCTTCTAATACAGCTTAATAACTAACCAATCAAGCCTTTTTATACCGCTTAAACGGTAAAAACATATACCTTTACTCTAACTAAACCTTTCACTTCTTATACACCTTTAATCTTTATAATAGTTACGCGGACCATACGTTTAAAGTATTATTCAAGATATAGGGGTATCAAGGTACTTAATAAAAAACTGTTTGTAGTATGTAGTTTTACGAAGGGAAAACACTAACGCTACCAAATTCAATCGTTAAAATACTAACAAGGTTAAAGTCGGCTTTGGTTTTAACGAACAACTATCGTTATTAGAAATAACGGTAGTCCGAATTGTTATTAACACGGTTAAGTTTCATATCCTTAAGTTCCCTGCCATTTTCCTAATTTGTTTGAAGAATATAAAAACCCTTAGCGTTAATGGTAACGTTAACGTCTATGAACTAGTTAAAAACGGTTAAATATTTACCCTCGACCCTAAGTAAGACTATTTGTAATTTCATCTTTAAGGCCTAAAACTAACGGTATTATATTAAACGAAATGAAATATACGTTAATGATACTGGCGTTTTAATTACTTAGCTATTCACAAGTTATATAAAATCCAAAAATTCGCAAAGCATAAAAATAGGGAAGACTTGATTCTAAAAGCTATTAACAAACTTTATTGTTACTGCCAAATTTATACACAAGTTCCTCAAAAATTTAGGTTTAAACTGGGAAAAAAACAAGAACTTGAATTACAAGGTTTTTATTAATATATTTTACTTAAAAAATCAACCTGTTTTTTCTGTAGTGAACTTTACAATTTTTTTTTAGTAAGTTAAATCTCTAAAGTGTTTATTGATAAAAGATATATGAAAAATATTAAGGATACTATAAATTGATATACATTTGGGTTTACTCAATGTCTTCGTTTACGATATTGATACCAATTTAATAGCGGTGTAATTTCAAGAAAAACCCAAAATAATTGGGATTTAGTGTAATGAAGTGCTGGTAATGGCCTACTAAAGCATTAATAAGGTTAAAAAAGCATACTTATTATTTTTCTATGTATATAATATCTTTACTAGACAGATTAAAGGCTTTATGAATTCAGAGTCATGCCTTTAAATGGCAATACAGAGCCTGAACGATACTGTGGACCTTAACGGTTTAATACTAACATTACTGGTCTTTAAAGCGTACCCACGTCTAATGAGTGGATTTCCGCTATTGGTAAGTACCCAAAAATAAGCTATGGCCTACGGTAAAGCCCTGAAGGAACTGCGGAAGGAATCAGTACGGCGTTAAGTTAACGACGCCTTTAACATCAAAAACAGCTTTACGATGATCGACGTACCAACTTTACTGTTATAAAGCGGATTTCTCATATAGAAGGAGCCAGGAAAATGTTAAAACCTATAAAAAACCCTAAGTATCGCTAATTTTAAAGTTTCTGTTAAAACTACTAACGGCCCTATAACCCTTCGTATTACTCAGGGTAATCCATACATTAGGACTACAAATAATAAAGATCTTTAAGCCAAACGACTGAGTTAAAACAATCTTCCACCATCTGTTATCGACAAGCTGATAAAATGTTGTCGGCTTGAACAACCTTCGAAAAAGAGGAATATTAAAGAAAAGAAATACACATTAGGCTACATATATAATATTACTTGAATAAATAAAAAAAAGAAGGACGACGAAAACTTAGTATTAAAACTTCAGGCTAAGGTATTATTAAAACCTCTAAAATACCTTTTAGGGAAAGCAATAGAATTTATATTAACGGCCTTTTAACTTAAGGAGTTATATAATTTGTATTTAAATCCTAATTTAACTTTTAAACTAAAAAATATTACGATCTTCAAATCGAGGATTATATACGAGGTTCAAAATAAAACCATTGGGCGGCCGTATAAAAAATCATGCCTAATTGCCTAAGAATACGGTCATAAAGGAAAAAATAAATCCTTAAGTAATCGCTAACGATTTTGAAGATTAACTAGCGTTTAGTGGTCGTTTAAACAGCAAATTTACTAGCTAAAACTAAAGGTAAGTCTACACTTAATAGCTGACATATAATGCAAATATACCAATAGTTGGTGATCGACTTATAACGAATCGTTTTATTAAATTTTCTATAAGAATTACGTGCCACCTATACTTCAAGAACGTTAATAAGATATATCAAGCTGTTATAAGAATTAACTAAAGTAAACGTTGAGGAGCTTTTAATCTATTAGTTGTATTTTAAGTTACAGTTAAGCATGAAGTTTTTAACATACGATCCGTGTCTATTAGTAACGTAGAAGAAGGACTTTGGTATTATAAACCTATAAATTTACGATACCGTCTTTATTGAAACGGCTATATTATGACCTAAGGACCAACTGCAGGTCATGAAACAGGCTAGCGGTCGGCTGCACCATTAAGAGTCTAATGCCTAACAAATTAAGTGGGGAACATCTCTTATGTAAGCAATCCAGGGTTAGGGTTAGCCGATGGATCGCTAAGATAGCAAGGAGATCCAAACGATCCATTACTGAAGATAGTATAAAGGCCATAGGATAAAAGGACACGGTCATCACCATATAGATAGCATTTCCTTCATAGCTCTTTAGTTGTCAATCTAAGTATTCAGTCTATACATCTGAATAGCCTCACGGCTTTTGATCATTACTTGAACGGTTGCAATATTGTTCACTCAGCACTTTTGCTACCTTCTTGACAACATAAACCCTCTGACGCCTTCTATATACTCACAGGTATTTAGTGTGATTATTATAGGCTAGCTTTATGGCAATAAAACAACAAACGATCAATGACTTTAAATTTTGAAATCGTAACACGGTTATAACGTTAATAAAAGGCAAAGAATTTAACTTTACTGGATCGTTAAGCCGCATATTTAATACTAATGCTAGCTTGAATTTCCGCTAAAAGGGTTAAGTCTCTAATTTAATTATAATCGACAAAATTTACGTGACTAAGGCTTAACAGTACCTAGAATAACGTGCTTGTAATTTCTATATCGCCACTCTATACCACTTGGAGGCCTTTTACGATTTTTTTTTATGGTATAGGCATAAGACTTAATAGATAAAGACTTTGACTGGTTAAAAGAAGAGATTTGAATAGCAAATACGTAACTTGAACCGAAAGATCAATATGGTTCCAATTAACCCATCAAACGCTAAGTTCATAATTTTTACAAATAGACCTTTTGTAAATAATAGAAATTTATCTTTACAGGTTAACTTTTTAATAATAGTTGTTAATAAAGATAAGCGAGAAATCTAATTTTATATCACCGGCAAACTAATTTATTAAACCTTTATTGGATATAAAAGGATTATACGAAACGTATTGGCTTTGGATGTATATAGTATAATGCCTAGCTTTAATATAGGTAAGGCACTATGGGAAACCCTTAACTTTATCACTAGGCAGATAAAAATTCTTCCCACCCTAGTAGTAATTTATACCAACTTAAATCGCTTATTTAATTTCCTGTTAAAGCTCAAAACAACCAGTGAAAAACGCCTGATAATTAACGTAATAGTACTCCTCGAAGCTTATAAAAACAGGGAGATCAAGTATTTTAGGTAAATCGATGGGAAAACCAAACCTTCTAACGCTATAACGAAGTCGACACCCAACAAAGTCCTTAAAAGGTTCGTAAACAGCAATAGGCTAACTATAAGTATCAAGGGCTACGTTAATATGCTATCCAGCAAAGCCAAATCACGTGTCAATAAAAAAGGATACGCCAACAAACTGAAAAATTGACAGGAAAATAATAATAACGACCTTTTTAATTGACATAGTTAAACTGAAAGTTTATATAAGCCAATAGAGGAAAAACTGTCTATAAAAACCAATCAAGTTAGACTTTGTAACCGAAGGACAATTAAAAGAGGTTTAAACAGTTAATGAAAACGCAATTCAGCGGTTACCGAAACAAATTAGTCAAACATACTAACTTACGTGCACAAAATAAAAAGCCGCCAGTGTTGGAATAGTAATAATTACAATGTAAGAAGTCAACTTTACTTACAGTAAAATCAACTTTACTAACTGCAAGTTAAGTATTAGTAGGGCTTTAGACGTTGCAATATTGTCAATTCTATTGGTCGAAGTAACAGTAGTATTACGTGATCAAGTTGTGGATGTATTGTTCTAGGTTTGGTATACCGCTAGCCAGTCTGCACAGTAATTTGTATGGCCAATTGCTTGGCTCATACCCTAGTGTAAAGTGTGGTGTGCTATACTTGACTTATACCTAGTACAGCAAGTCTACACAATACAATAAACTTAACTTACAGTTCAGTATAGTCAACTTTACTATAGATACAATTGACCTACTATACTATAGGTAGTATTATTCCCACACTGGCAGCTTTTTAGTTCGTATGCGCACGTCAGTATAATGAACCATTCTTATCCAGTTACCGCCGAATTACCTCCTCGTCAACTGGTCAAACCCCTATCAATTCATGTTAACTTCCGTATCAAATTACACCTAATTATACTTAATTGAATACCATTTAGCCTTAATTTCTCCGTGGCCCCGAGGTCCGAGTTTATCAACTCCCACAAACAGTTTTTCTACATAGGCCTTTATAGACCTCTACTTCAGCCGTGCCAATCAACCAAATCGCTATCCTCAGTTCCTTAACAGTCTTCCAGTTCTCCAGAATATCCCTTACCGCCGTCATGTGACCTAGGCTTTTCGGGCGGCCGATTAAAGTAGCCCTCCATACGTATAATAAGTCTATTACTGTCTAAAAACCTCTTTAAAGCCTTATTCAGCAACGCCTTCGTTAAAATATCAGTAAAATTATCTTTACCGTTAATTCATAAAAACTGTTTAGTCTCCCTCTCTTCATAGGCTTCGCGAAGTGTTATTAAGTCGATTATCAGATGTTTTTCGCTAGTAGTTCCGAGTCTCGAAAGATATTCGAGTAGGCTTTTCGAGTCGATACAAATTACCACCTGGATTTAAGGAATCTTAAGCTACCTGGAAATAAAGTTAAGGATTTCCCATAATACCATACCTATATTGAAGCATACCATTATACCATAAATCTCTAAAGCTAACACGCTTATCGTTATACTTTTACATTTAATAAAAGTCTAGTAAATCAGGCTGCCAATAATACTAAACTGGGGTTTCCGCCTATCTTCGTTAACGAAGGTTATTAAGAATCCGATCTATAAAGACATGTCGGTGTTATTTGTAAAAGACCCATACGTAAAGAATATTAACTTAATCCTCGACAAGTCGATTGAAATCATATTGATTCCATGATCTAGGTTTTGCATTTACCACTTAATCCTTTAATTAAACCGGTCAAAGTCTTTACCTATTGAATCTTATACTTACTTCTTGATAATAAGGTTGTCAAAGACCTTCAATTAAAACAAAGTGGCAATATAAATACTACGGGTACGCTATTCCAAGTATCGTTAGGCCTTAGCTACTTCAATCTCATTACTTATAGCCAAATTAATACCCTAGTTTTTTTAATAAAAACTAAAGCCAATATAAACATTAAGTATACGAATTAACGATCCGTTAAAGTTAAGTGAATTTTCCTCCGCCAATGTTGATACAGGCTTATAATTCCAGAACTTAAAGTCGTTAATTACCTGCTATTCCAATGCCATAAAGCCAGTCGTTCTAACGAAAAAGGTATCGTTAGTTGACATACACACCAAGCCAAAATCTTTTTTCAACATTACTAGCAGAAACGGATCGTATATTAAAATCTTTATACGTAGTTGTAATTTAAGGTGCAACTGGTAAGTTTAGAATTAATAAACACCAACTAAAACCAGTACGTATCATAGCTTTATATATCGTGATACTATCTCTAAATGGTAAATAACACGTAATTCATATAGAAACTCCAATAATACGATCCATTATAAATATTTTACTAATTATGTATAAGTTTACATTATATTAAGACTATTTAACATAAACTTACCTTTAGTTTTAGCTATTCAATTGGCTGCTAAAGCGACTCCTAAGCGCTAACTAATCTTTTCAATTGTCAACGACTACATAATAATACAGTTTTTACTTTTATCGCTATATCCTTAAACTATTACACGTGACTTTTTATATGGCCGCCTTGTAATCTTACCTTTAACCTCGTAAATAATCCTCTACTTAAGGATCGTAACGTTTGGGTCTTGAAGATTAAAATCGGCTTTCGACACGAATTATACAACTCCTCGAATTAGTAGACCGTTAATCTTGACCATATCGCTTTCCTTAAAAGATTTGTTGAAGGTCTCAATAATTCTTTATACTCAGAGTTTCAATGCCAAGTCTTTGTTATCCTTCTCTTTCCTGATAATCTTAATATTATTATAGATACAACCCGGTATATATTACTTCTTTTTCATATTATTCTTTCCTAGGGGTCGCTCACGCCGACAACATTCTATCAGCTTATAGATAATAGGTAAAAGAGGTTCGTATTAATACAGTCTTTTAACTTAAGGATTTTCATTGTGAATAACCCTAATATCAAGCTTAACCTAAGTAGTATAAAAAGATATAGGACCATTAACAGTGTTAACAACTACTTCAAAATTAGCGATACTTAAGATTTTATATAGTTCTTCCTATTTACCCGGCTCCCGTTACACAAGTACTTTACTTTACAACAGTAAAGCAAGTATGTCGATTATTATAGGGCCGTTTTTGGTATTAAAGTCGTCGTTAACCAGACAGCGTGCTTCTTCTTTTCGTAGCTTCTTAAATACTTTTCTATAAGTTATAACTCGCTTTTATATACTTGCTAATAGTAGAGATTTACTCGTCAGGCGTAAATATGCTTCAAAGGCCAATAGCGTAAAAATTAGGCTGTTAGGATCTATAATATCGTTCATGCCCTTTATTGGCATCTAAAAACGTACCTTCGGATTCGTAAAGCTTCCAATTTACAACATAAAGATATTATACGCTCGGAAAAATAAGTTGTATACCCTCTTAACCTTTTTAATACTTTAGTAAGCCTTTACAGGAACTTGTTTATATTAAATACCTATTATTTTTACATCTCCCTAAAACTACGCCAACACAAAGTTAATGTTGGTATCGTAAATGATGACGTTATATGGGGCCAGTTACATGTTAATTTACAACATCCTTAGCATTTCCCACGTATCCTTTGCTGCAAAGGACTTGAAAAACTTAACTTCGTAGAAAAAGGTTACAGAGTTAATGACGTAAAAAATAGGCTTATTATCGAAGTAAAATATATCTATAAAAACCTTATAATTAAATTCTTCGTCGTTTTTTAGTGTAAACTTGAATCTTCGGATGGATTAAATATACGTTAAACAATACTGTTAAAGTTTCTTAATATCTTTTAAGGTAAGATATTACACATCTTTGTACCCCACGGGCTTAAGAACTTAGTATAGCTTATTAATAGCTAGGTAATTTAAGCGCCAATATAATTGACGTATCTTCGGCTCAGTTAGGTTTAACACCACCATTTCAGGGCTTCAAAAATGAAATTATAAGTATCCCCACTTAAATGCAAAGGGAAACCTTTAGCCATTTTCAACTATCTTGTCGGCGTTAACATTAACTTTAACACCAAGGGTCTTTATTTCCCGAAACAAAAAATGGGGGTAAGATATTAAAGGATATAAAACGTAATCAATCCTATAATAGTTTCAATTACCGTTATCTCTAGTAACAATAATTATTCGCCTAATTTGAAGCTAACTTTAACCTTACTAACATCGTAACTATTAATTTCAATAGCTATAATATTATCACTTTATAGCATCACTTATTATAAATAACCTCCTATTAAGTATCTTACTACTTCTGTATTTAGCATAATACCTTAAAACGTGTAATCCGCGTAACAATCGCGAAGATTAAAGGAATATATAGGGTTAGGAGCTTAATCGGGGTAAAAGTAAGGTATTTCACCATATAAGCGGTATAGAAATATATGGTCGGCTAGTTATTAGGCTGCGATAAGAGTAATATATTTATAACATTTAATTCTTTTAGGGGTATTATTACCGTGAATTGGTTCGTCACCCTTAAAGTTTGCGATTTAATTTAAGTAATCCTATTTGAAAATAGTAGGGCATTAGATGTGATACATTACCTTTTTATTGTTTCGCTTTGCTAGGGGATACCGAGTTAACTAATAACCTAACTTACTATAAATCCAATATTTTTTACCACAATCACGACGATAATGTTTATGGTTAGTAGGTCCGCTTAAATCTTGGCCCTATCAGTACCAACGTGGTTATTACCTTTAGTCTATAGTCGATAAGCCAGACTTTAGGTGTTGAAAGCACCTGTAGCTGTATTTACGGTAGACGTAATTAACTACTATAAGGTTTTTTTTACTTATGTCAAGGAAGTTGCCAGCTTAAGTGTATATACTAAACGATTTAGGTATAAGAGTCATTACAGTGGTAAACGAGGAACGCAACTAGTTAAAAAAGCTTTCGTAGGTGGCATTTAGGTGTTATAGGATGTATTAGAACTCGCCAACGCCCGTAACTACTGCCTGTACCTATTCGAGAAGTGTGACTTCGCTAATATATACATTCTACATTGCTTTCTGGCATAACATTAACTTATTAATTGTTTGGTTAAATACCTCTATCGGTATTTCCTTTTCTTTCTTTTTAATTATCATCGTTATCTACCTCATGGTAGCCCAATCTATATAATATTATATAAGGTCAACATTGTATTTAAAGTAGCCCTTTATACTGTTATAAATCTCTCGAAACGTAGTTGCTTGGGTCAGAAAGGTTAGGTAATAGTCCTTAGAGTTCCTTATAGAAATTCTGGGAAACAGTAAGTAAAAACCAGAAGGAAAACCCTCTATCCACGTACAAATGTTTAAAAAAAGCGTTATTTTTGTATCAAAGAGGTTATGAAGCTTCCTGTTATACTTTTCTACATTGTTCGAAATCTTGGAAAAATCAATAAAAGGCTTATAATTAATATCAACCATTTTAATAGGTTTTAGAAGTAAGTCGTAATAGTCATTCCAGTCTTTATTAGTAGTGTTTCCTAGTAATTCAAGTTTTGAATCCTTCGAAACGCGGTGTTAAGGATAATTATCAGTCGCTTAGCCCAAAAGATAAAATCCTATAATAAGACCTGAAATTGGTTTTCGTGTGTAGGTAAACCTACCATAAAAATATTTCAAGAAGCTTAACAATTTAAGTACTAGGGTATCTTTAGACTTAGACTTGAATTGAAATGTAAGTTTGATTCCATTACGCTTTAAGGTTTAGAAATGAGTTTTATTATAAGCGCTCGCACTTAATGGTTCTTTTTATTTATTTATTTATTTATTTATTTATTTATCTATCTATCTATCTATTTTTTTATTTATCCATTTTTTCATTCTTTCATTTATTCATTTATCTATTTATTTATCTTTTTATTTTTTTATTTTTTTATTTATTTATCTTTTTATTTTTTTATTTATTTATTCATTTTTTTTATTTATATATTTATTTCTTTATTTATTTATTCATTTACTCATTCATTTATCTATTCATTTATTTATTTTTTTATTTTTTTCATTCTTTCATTTATATATTTATATATTTATTTATTTCTATATTTATTTCTTCATTTATTTCTTTATTTTTTTTATTCATTCATCCATTTATCTATCTATCCATTTATCTATTTATTTATCCCTAAACCATCGATATCTACACTAGTTCTCAATGTGCTTAGCGGAGCCTTTAGCCTTGGACTAGTTTTACAACTACAATTGCATTGAAAGTTTGATTTTTTTTTCATTTTAAGGTCTTGAAAAGACTTTTATTATAATCGTTCGCATTTAAAGGCTCTATTTATTTATTTATCTTGAAGCCATCACTACCTCTACTGGCGCTTCACTCGCTTAGCGGAGCTTTCAACTATACACTGGATGCCTTTCTTTGGCTATCAACAAAAGATTTTCCACGGAATACCAACCGCTTAGTGGTATACCCCTTTCACGATTTTTTACACTTCTTGGGCTTGCGGTCCGTGGCAAAAAAGGTGGCTCGGGTCGCTATTTTTCCACGTGAAGTACGTCTAGCACCGAATTGTAAAGTATATCTTCCTTACCCCCACAAGCTTTCAACCTGTTGATAGGTTTTTATCGTTGCAACATAGTCGATTCGAATCACTGTAGTCGAAGTAACTGGTGCTGTGTTGATATTATTGGTTGATATGTGTAAGTTCTAAGTTTGGCAGACCGCTAGCCGATCTGTGCACTAATTTGTATTGCAAAACGCTTTAGCCTGTACCCTACTTTGAAGTGAGTACCTACTGCATTGCACTTGTAGTGTAATGTATTTAAATCTTACAAACTACAGTCAATTTATAGTACGTACAATCAACTTTACTGTAAGTAAAGTTGACTTGACTGTACTGTATTTGACTGCTATTTCAACAATAGCGGCTTTTTATTTTGTGCCTGTAAGCCAGCGTAGCTTGCTATCAATTGGTGGCAACCTCTGAAATCCCTTTTCAATTCACATGATAGACCCCTGTTACTTCCGATTAATCTGGACTGAAATCAACCTTAATTATGGCCCCTTGTATCTCTTTTGCTCCACCTTTCCGAGACCGTCGTTCCCCAAATCCCGTGCATAGATCTTTCGCCATAGACCTGCGCAAGTCAAGTACGCCACCACTTGCGTATCTTTTGCCAGTAGTTTGAACTACTGTTATTGCCACCATTACCCTAGCGATTTTTCAGTTTGCTAGGGCAACCCTATTCCTTCACGTCACATGCCGGGCGGTTTACATATCCCTCGATTCGTATAGTTAGTGTATTACTGTCCATAAACCTTTTTAGGGCGCTATTGGAGGTAGCTTTAGTTATAACATCGGCAGGATTATATTTTCCGTTAATTCACCGAAACTTATCGATTTCCCGGGCTTTGTATACCTTTTCAACGTTATTATATTTATTATTAAGCGTTTTTTATTGGTCGTACCTAGTTTTGATAGGCATTCAGAAAGGCTTCGGAAGTTGATATACATTATTACAGGTATTTGTAGCAATCCTAATCGTTTAGGCATAATCCTTAATGTGCCGTTCATTACTAAACCAATATCAAAGCCTATTATTATACCATAAACTTTCAAAGTTAATACACTTCGGTTTACGCGTTTATATTGAAAATATATTTAATATAAAAGCTTTCCAGTAATCGTAAATTGTCTTTTAAATCTATTCTTTTCAACGAATATTATTAAAAGGTTGATTGACGATATAAAGTTAGTATTATGAGCAAATTACCCGTCCATAAAGATTATTAGTTTCGTTTTCGTTAGATTTATAAAAACTATATTAACTCTTTTTTCTACGTATTTTATTTCTTAATAAATCCGCTTATTTAACTTATTAAAATCTTCGTCCTATAGGTCTTATATTTATATTATAATAAAAAGGTCGTACGATACTTCCGGTTGACACAACGTAGAGATGTAAGCTATACGGGCCCTCTATTTCAAATATCTCTGTAATCTTGCCTCGTTGGTTTTATCTATAATCGTCAGGCTTATAGATTACTCCTTTAATAGTATGCTGATATTAGTATCATTATTAGTTTTAATAATATAAATCTTAAGTAACGATTCATTAAAGTTAAATTATATACCCTTAGCCAACGTTTCGATTGGTTTACACTTTTAAAGGCTTAACTTTTCGATTGTATACTATTTCACCGTTATAAAACTAACATGACCGGAAAAAAAGGTATCGTTAGTTTATATACCTATGATTCCAAAGTTTTTACCTTTTGTGATTAATAGGCACGGGTTAAAAGTTAAAGTCTTCATGTTAAGCCTGTTTTTAAAGTACGTTTAATACGTTAGGAACTAGTGGACGCCTTCCTCAGCTAATCTGTATAAAGGTTTGAAATGAAGTATTACTGTACCAGCTGGAAACCTATCCCTTAGTGTTTTTTTTTTGGCGACTTTAATAATATAATCCTCTTAAAATCGAGGGCAAACTACGTGTACGTTTACATAATATCTCAGTTATTAAGTGTAAGTCGACTATTTGCGTTAGTAGTTAAATTTTCCGTAAGCGCGACCATTAAACACTGGATAATCTTCTAGATTACAGGCGATTAAGTAAGTATCTAGTCTTTACCTTTATTACTGTATCTTTCAACGATTAGTTATATCCTTTCATACGACCGATCCTTAGTTTTGCCTTTAACTTTATAACTTATCATTCGACTTAAAAATGATAACATTTGAGCTTTTCAATTAGGTTAACGGTATAATCTATATAACACCTTATAATAGTAGGCCGTTAATTTACATTTAATTACTTTCCTTAGAGGGCTTGACTAGTATATTGATAATACCTTTGACGCGTAACTTAAAAGTAAGTTTTCTGTTGGACTTTTTCTTTTAAGATACCTATGCCGTTATAAATATTTTTCCGGGCTTGTAATTCCCGTTGTCTCTTTTTTTTAGTATATATCTTCCTCTTGAATAGTCGTTCACACCGTTAACGTTCTATTAGCGTATTAATAATCGTCTCAGGAGGCTTATATTAGCTAGTTCGCTTGATTATGAGGTTATTAGTGTTGGGATCTTTATCAAACTTAAAGGTCCCGAAAGGTCTTCGGTATAGCTTAATCTATATGACTCGGAAAGTTATGGAGCCGTTAATAATTTTAACTATTATATTTAGATTGTAATATTTATAATCTTATACGCTCCATTCTATTTTCCTGGTTTGTTCCACGTAAGGAATTTACTTGAAAGGGAGAATAAAAGCACGTTTATTATTAAAAGTCTGTTTTTGGTATTAAAGGCATTATTAACCTGATGGCGTACTAATTCCTTCCTTAGTTTCTTTAGGGATTTACTTTATGCTATAACACGTTTCTGGGTACTTAATAAGAGTAACTACTTAGCTATTATACGTAGATAAGACTCAAATACCAGTAAAGTTAATATAAGTCCATTAGGGCTAATAATATTGTTATGACTTTTTACTGCTATTTAAAGCCGTGTTTTTTAGTTTGTAAAGCTTCTGATTTTCAGTATAAGAATATCGTTAGCCTTTCATAAAAGGGTATATGCCTTTTCAACCTTACTAATACCCTAGTAAACTTTAACAGAGACATATTTACATTGAATCCATATTAACTTTATATTAGGTTAAAACTTAATTATAATAAAGTTAATATCGGTATCGTAAATTAGTACATCTAGTAGGTCAAAATACGTGTCAATTTACAAAGTACATAGTGCCTCTTATGTTTCTTTTTCCTTAATAGTCATAATGAACTTAGCGCCGTAGAAAGCTGTAGCGGAATCCATAACGTATAGTATTGGCTTACCGTTCAAGTATAACACGTTTACGAAAACTTTCGAGTTAAAGTTTTAGTCTTATTTTAACGTAAATTTAAACCTTAAAATATCTTGGGAGCGTATTTGGTAATAGTGGTAAAGGCGTTTAAATACTTTTAGTACTGATAAATTCATATCTTTGTAATTAACTTCCTTTAAAACCTTGTAAAGCCTGTTAGTTCCCGGGTAATAAAAATTATGATATAATTAACGAAGTTCCGCCTCCTACAGGTTCAATACCACTGCCTCTAGCCTTTAAAAATAAAACCAGAAATACTTCTAGTTAAAGCTAAGTGAAACCCCTTTTCCGGCTTTAACTTATATGTTCATTAATTTAAACGGTAACGTTAACGCCGAGGTTTTTTATATTTTTTAGGTACAGAAAAAAGGGATAGGATATTCCAAGATATGGAAAATAATAAGGATAATAATAATGTTAACCGTCGTCAATACTAGTAAAGATAACTTTTTTTTAAAGTTAAAGCTAACCTTAGATTTACCAGCATCCGCATGGTCACGTTCCGTAATAATGTTAATATCTCTTCGTAACGCAGTATATTACGAATGATCTCCTATTAAGTACCGTATTACCCCCGTATCCAGTATAATCCTTTAAAAGACTTACTTTTCGTAACGATTTCGAATAGTAAAAAGTTGTATAGAACCAGGGCCTTTATCGTCATGGTGACGGTAGGAGTCTTTACTTATAAGGTGGTATAAAAAGGCATGGTAGCCTAGTTATTACGTTGCTTTCGGGCTAATACCAGTGCCAGTATCTTCGTGCTAACCGATAGCATTGAACTTATTTTTCTCCTCTTCGTTTTTACTTCCTTCAAACTATATAAATTGCTAGATATAATCTTGATTAAAAGTAAAAACGAACTAAATGTAAAATATTACCTGCTATATTTTACGTTCGACAACAGTATGTCGTATTAACCAGTAACCTTATTTACCGTAAATTCAGTATCTCTTAACGCTTAATGTAAATTTTTTTAGCTTTTTTGAAGACCTTGAAGAAAAGGAATACCCTTCTCTATGGGTATAGTATCGAACCTTTCGTTAACCGTACTAGACGAGCCTTTCGTATCGTCGATTAATGTAGTACGAATTAGGAGGATCTCTTTTTTCGTCATTAAATTCCGGAGCTTATGGGTACATACCAGTCGAACCAGAAACTCGAACAGACACGGTCGCCAGCAAGCAACGTAATTGGTTAAAAAATCCTCCGTAAGTGGTATCAAGGAATTAAAGAGCGTATTCGAACTTTTTATAGCCTATACCTATTTTCCGGACCTGCTAACATAGGGTGCTTCCGTTAGCTTCCACGTTTCCTATTACTTATTAGTAAAGTATCAGCCTATGAAACATTTAATTAAGGAAATCTATTTTATTTTCCGATTTTTTTTTGTAGTACATTATATAGGACCACTTAATAATATTCTAGTCGGTGTAGTATTAGGTAATATTGACATTGTATTCCAAATAGCACTTTAGGCTATTATAAATTTCGCGAAAGGAGATACAATTCGTTAGGTATAGGAGGTAGTAATCCTCGGCTTAGCCGGTAAGAATACTAGGAAACAACAATTAAAAACCTAATAGTTTAACCCTTATCTAGCGGCAGATTTTAAAAAATAGGCGTAAATTAAAGTCGAGGAGGTTATACAGATTACCGGTATATTTTTTCTCTCCTCCCTAAATTTTGACGAACGTTGTAATTACCGTATAATCCGTATCCACAATTGAAACACTTCAAGGGAGAAAGGTGATATACTGGTCGTAAAGACCTTTTATATCTCTTGGCTAAGGGAGAGACTAAGGTTGTTATTGGTATTGGTAGGCTAGATAGTTACCTTGAACTAAGTTTTGAGGGAAAAATCAAGTGGTTGTACCCATAGTAAGCTCGCGCATAAAACCGGTTTTTCTTTGATTTTACTTTTCAAACTAGACGTGTTAGAAAGGTTGGGGAAAATGAGCCTAAGGGTTTCCATCGTAAGTAACTTGACGATAATTCTCTTGGTATTAAGGGGTTCATCGAGGTTTTCATTTAATTAACTAATAGATTTAGGAGTTTAGAGATGTAAATTTACTAATTCTTTACATTTATTCATTTGGATTTAAACAAGTCCTTACGAACGTGTATGTGAGCATTAAGGGTTATTATTGCTAGCAATCCTTTTTTATTTATCTTTGGTTTATTGTGGGTTTTCATTTGTAGCTCACTCGTAAAGCATATCGGCGAGGTTACCGTCCTTTTTGACCTTTAAGGGTACTGAAATCCTTCGTTTATATAGGTTGGCTCTTAGCTTTAACTTTACTAACTTTTTGGTCTTCTTTTATACAGTAAAAGTCCAGTCCCTAAAAAACTCGATGTAGTCGAAAAGGGCTTTAACACTCGTATCTTAATTGTTTTGATTGATTTTGAGGATAAAGTGGCCAACGTGATTGGTAAGGTGCTTAGGAGTAAAGTCTTCATCAACTTCCCGAATCCAAAGGTCGTTAATAAAGTACTTGATAAAGGTGATTCCGAGGGCATTAATTGCCTCCTTTCTGGCAGAGTTGTTAATAATATCTAATCCTACGAGCTTTAAAGCCATCTTAATGAAGACTAAAAGGTGTAAAGGGCAAAGAAGTAGTATAAAATAGTAGGTCGTAGGTTTGCCGTCAAAGTTGGTGTAAGTTAAAGCTTGTAGGAATTAGTCATTTTTGCAATTTGTAATAGCAGTACCTATAATAGGAGCCGTAATGATACTAACTTATCCGTTTTCCAACTTACTGGCTTAAAGACTTTGAAGCGGTTAATCTAAACTCTTTTTCTTTAAAACAGGTATAGTAAAGGTTTTTTGGTATTTTCGATAATAATAATAATGTTACCACTTTCAAGTACCTTTAAATAGCTGAAGAACTTAAAGCTTTCCTTTTAGATACCTATAAACAGCTGATGTAGCCTCAGGGTCCTTCGCAAAAATCTTCCCTCTATCTTGCGCAATTACAAAGCGTAACCAGAAATTAGCTTTTTCTTCTACTTAGCCAATCTGTGTTTAACCTAAAAATCACCGATTAGTATTGGTATGCCTTCATTGTTGCAACATAGTCGATTTGAATCACTGTGGTCGAAGTAACTGGTGTTGCGTTGATATTGTTGGTTGATATGTGTAAGGTCTAGGTTTAGCAGACTTCTAGCCGGTTTGCAAACTAATTTGTTTGGCTAAACGCTTTGGCTTATGCCCCACTTTGAAGTGGGCACCTACTGCACCGCACTTTCAGTGCAGTGTATTCAAATCCCACAAACAACAGTCAATTTGCAGTACGTACAATCAACTTTAATGCAAATAAAGTTGACTTGAATGTACTGCATTTGACTGCTATTCCAATACAACCAAAATATAAGTGTTTTATAGGTCTTTTACTCCTTTGAACCGCTGTCATATCCATGATACAAATAGGCGTCGAACGGGAACTAAGAATAACCGCATAATACGGTTCAGCTAAGGCTATAGTTTTCACGCCTTTACAGGTCTCTAAGTTGTAGGATACCTTAAGGGTTTGATTTGAAAGCTAGCTTAAGGTTTGATTTCTAAAATGTTTCCTTTTTGTCATTATATCTTTCTGTTATTTAAATAAAGGTTATGGCGTTAGATTTTTATTTATAAGTATATTCGGTCAAAATCCTTTTTCAAACAACGCAGTGGTACATGCTATTTTTAACGTTGCACGTGGACAAACTTATATAAATATAGTTCATATTTGTAATCCGAATAAGTTTGTACTACGAAGTAAAAACCAATACGGTCGATTATAAGACCCGAACGACATTTAACATATATGTATAACATATTGCCCGAAAATTGACTGTAGGTATATATGATTAGGTTTTCAACCTTTTATATTTGTTTCATTGAGGATGCTTTTCATGGTTCATTCAACGGATTGTACGGTACATTTTAGAAGTAACAGGAATTTTCGAATAAAGTGGCTATTGTAGGGAGGAATACTTGAGTTGCGAGCCTTTTCGCTAGTATATATAGTTATTTCACATTAGCGAGTGTCACATTATACAAGCTATATGGTGGGCATTTCCTAGCGATAGTAAAAAAAAAAAAAAACCTCTTTCTTCAACTTACTCTTAACTATATGCTAGATTATCTTTCATATGTTAAAAGTCCAATAATTGAAAAACTCGCGGATATCTTAAAATGCACGGGCTCTGTAGCCGTAATTGTCATCTAGGTCTGTGTTGATAATATATTAACTAACGTCATTTATCAAGTAAGCCTTAATTGAAATTTCGTTAACATCCGTAATTCAAAGTTATTTGTTATAGTGGTTGAAGAAAAGTTTTACGAAGGCTTTAACTTTCTTTATATATTTTAGCTAAAAGCCATTTTAATGGTTTGATATATGTAGGACTTAGTAGACGAAAAGCTTGGTGATCTGGGGTGTGAGAACTTAGTGTTTTGGCCTAAAGTCGCGTAGAAACTTGACAATTTGACGTTAAGTCGCGCGACGTGGCTTTCTTAGCCCGACTTGGTTTTTTTTGTTATTTTCGCTCAAATTAGCGATCTTGAAGATTGTATCAGCGTAAAAGTGAAAAAAAATAAAGTAGGATTTAAAGTTTGGTATAAAAGGAAAGGTCGAGAGTTATTTGTTATTATAGGTAAAGATCGAAGATTATTTGTTATTTTAGCCGTAAGACTTAGTCCTTTTTACAGTAATAGTACCCGCAATAGTATTACCTAAACCGTTTACGAACTTTCCTAACTTTAAGACTTCTAACAGTCAATCTCAACGTCTTTAAGAAAAATCTATGAAAATTTCTTAGTATTTTCGATAGCAATACCGTCGCTACCTCTAAACTGCCGTGAAAACTGGCGTAGATTAAAAATCTTTTCTACTCACTTCCATAAAAACCGGCGCAACAGTAGGTGCCCTCTGCAAAAATCTTTCTTCTACCCTAGCCATCATTTAACGCAAAACGTAACCGTAAAGTAGCTTCTTCTTCTACTTAGCCAATTTATACTTAACCCAATAAGCACTAATCAGTATTAGTAGAACTTTAGATGTTACAATGTTATCGATTAGATTAGTCGAATTAACAGTAGTATTGTATGGTCAATTGATAGATACATTATTCTAGGTTTGGCAGACCTCTAGCCGGTTTGCACAGTAGTTTATATGGTCAATTGCTTGGCTCGTGCCCTATTATGAAGTGTGGTGTACTGTACTTGATTTACACCCAATACAGTATGTCCATACAAACCAGTACGCTCAACTTGCAGTTCAGTATAGTCAACTTTACTGTAAGTAAAGTTCACCTACTACAATACAGGTAGTATTATTCTAATATTAAGTGTATTATTTTATACAGGCCTAATGTATTAGACGCAAGTCAAGTACAGTATACGCCTACTTCAAATCAGGGTATAGGTCAAGCAATTAGCCATGAAATTACTGCATAGATCGGCTAATGTTCTGCCAAACCTAGAACAATACATCTACCACTTAACTACGTAATACTGCTATTACTTCGACCAACCAAATCGATAACATTGCAAAATCTAAAGACCTATAAACAGTATGAATAAGTGATTTAAAATGTTCAAAATAAGTACATTATTAGAAAAAGTAAAAGTGTATTATTAATTAATATAATTTCAATATTTTTTAAACGGAAGGAAAGTTACAAAATGGTAGGGTTAGTTTGTATTGTATTCGTAACTTGTATGTAACAGGTGGCTAACCATATTAGGGTTAGAATATAGCTAACATTTAACACTAATCTGTACGATATAACCCAGATTTTGTAACGAATAGCATTAAGAACTATTCATAAAAAAGATTTATTACATCTTCTGCCCTAACTATTGAAGTTCGTCGATTTTTTTAATAAGAGAGAAATATCGGCATTGCTCCTACATCAATGAAAATTAATGTACTATATCCATATTAAATGAAGTAAAAATAACTCGGTTCCAAACATATATTATGGTTTGTTACATTTTATTTTATATAATAAACCCTTATAATCCAACATTGAATTATCATATTAGTGAATAAGAGTAAAATACAAATGAATCACTTATTGGCTACAGTAACTACGCCTTAAGTCTCCAAATGAATGGGAGACTATTTGTGAATATTAATTGGAAAATCTTCAACATAATCACTGAATGACATCATTTTCTTCCATTTTAAATGAAAGAAAATTTAACGCATATTATTTAGGTCCAAATAACCAACATGATTGGATATTTGGGCAATTTTTTACCGAATAAAAATAGAAACCAAATAAAATTAATTTATAAGTGTTTGTATTCGTTTAAATATATTCAAATATTTCATTACATCTTTCCACTTATTCGCGGCGCCTTAGACATTCTAATATTATATTAATAATATAATAATGGATATCTTTGATAAATTCGTTACGATATACGTTAAGGTTTTGTTTTCTCTTTGTTTCAAGTTCTAAAAAATCATACAACGTATTTTTACGAAGTACGATATCAATTTCAAGGGGCCGGGTTGAAATTGGATTTGAAAACATGCGGTTTTATGGTATAAGAATTTAAATACATCGGCTCTATCGTAATGAAAATGGTGGGTATTTGCACCAACCCCGAGAAAATTCGAGCTGTCCGTAATCAAGAGTCTCATTATACGATATAAAATGTATAAAGCGTTTTAGGGTTTATAAACTTTTACTTGAACTTTATTAACGAGTTTTCTGAATTGGTTGACTACCTTATTCAACTAAAAAAAAAAAAAAACTCGATAGGTTTCACCTTACTAAGAGAAATGATCTTTTTAAAATTTTAAAGATAAATTTTTATCGCTCAAATTTTGGTATATTGAAACTAGAATAAGTCAACAATTGTGGAGACGGATTATTCGGGGATGGCTTGAAATGGTTATCTTTAATAAAAGAATCAAAACGATATTCTGAAACCAGTAACTTACTTCTTCGCATGTTTAGAGGATATGGAATTTAATTATACTATTTATGTTGATATACTTTCCCTATTCATAGTCTTTTAGATGTTGCAACGTTGTGGATTAGAATCAGTCAAAGTAATTGTAATATTATGTAGGCAAGTGGTGAATATATTATTCTAGGCTTGGCAGATCGGCAGCTGGTATACACCTTAATTTATCCGTGCCCTAGTTTAAGGTGGGTACCTATTGTACTTAATTCGCAATCAATAAAGTCAATCCCACAAGCAATACAATCAACTTATATTCAGTATAGTTGACTTGATTTATATTATAATTAATCTTCTAAAACTAACAGTCAATACTGTTCAAACACTAACGGGTTTCTTTTTCTACGCGTACGTCAGTATAGCCTACCACATATGATAGTCTCTGAAGTCCGTCCTTATCCACCAGCTAAACCCCTGTCAATTCCAGTATGTTTTGTATCCAAATTGACTTCAATTACCTCCCTTTGTCACATGGTTCCGAGTTTCGACTTTATCAACTTCCGCATATAAGTATTTTCTCACAGACTTATATACACCTTAAACTTGATCGTTCGAATCAATAAAATCGCTGGGTTTAGCTCCTTAATAGTCTTTTAAATTACCAGTGTACTATTTATTTTATTTTATTTTTTCCACTACGTGATTTGGCCTTTGCTAGATAGCCTTGCTAAGTAGCCCTTCAATTATCAGATGCATTTGGAGTATATATTTCTACTGCAATTGCCAAAATCCTACTAAAACTATTAGGCTTTCTGGACCTACTAGGTCTTTTAGGTTTTTTGTGTTTTCTAGATATTTTGGGCCTATTGACCTTTTTAGGCTTATACTTTTTTATTAAGTCTATTGAGCTTATTAGGTTTTTAGCGTCTATTTTGCTTGTATTCTAGCCTTTTGAAGATCTTTGGAGGGTAGGTTTTGAGGATTTTGAGGGTCTTCAACTTAAGGATTTTGGGGATCTTCAGTTTAATCTCGAGGAGGGTTCTTGTTTTTGCTTTAATCAGGGTTTTTTAAGGTTGTAAGGTTGTTGGAAGGGTCCTTGTCTTAAGTATCTTGAAAGTTTCGAGGGAAACTTTAAGGACTTTATTAATTTTAAGGAAAACTTTGGAGGACTTGACGATTCTAGAGCAAGTTTTGATGGACTTAGCGATCTTGCTTAATTAACCGTTGGATAGCGCCAACGTTAATTCCTCTTATTATATTGGTAGCCACTTCTTCACATACTTTGCCTTTTGCTGAAGGCGTACTTTATAGTATTACGAGTAGGGGCTAGATTGCCGAGCAGATTAATAGGTTCCTAATTATCGGCGTGTGAATAATTGGTGCTAGTGGGGTTAAAGGGTTTACTTAATCAGGGGTTAAGGGGTGGTGACTCCTTGGATCGTATATAAGGGAAAAAATAATTGTTAATACATTTCTATTTTTCTTGTAAGTCTTAAGGTTAAGCATCTTAAAGGTAGTTCTTAAGTTCATCCAACTGAAAGAAGGTTTTTACCAGCTCTTTTATTATTTTACCCAGTTTGAAAATTTCACGCCTGTTAATATTTGCCTTTAATTATGTTTTAATAGTATGTTGAGTCGTTTTTAACATATTAATTATTCAATAGCTAAAAAACTTACGAAAGTTTTGAAAAGCGCGGTAGCCAGAGCTAAATTCTTCGCCTACATTCGTGTTAAAGATAGACTATTTAATGTTATTGGTTAGGTATTTTTCATTTAAATCCTTTTTAATGTCTTTTAATCAAAGGTTTGCATCATAGTATTTGGAAAAAACAGGTTCGAGGGCTTTAATTTCCCTTATACGTTTCTAATTAGGTTTCATTTCAACTTGGTGATTTGGGTGAAGGAACTTAGCAATTTGAGAGTGTGAGAATGTGGTGATTTGGGTAAGTGAATTTGACTTAGCCTCAGGGTTATGTAAAGTGGATTTCTTAGTACGAATTGACGATTTTTGGTATCTTTCGCTCAAAGTAACAATTCTAACATATTTGTTGACGTATTAGATTGACTATTTCGAAATGTCAGGAGAAGGAAAAGATTGCTGTAGGAGGTGAGGTTCGATGTAGGAAAGTTGTTTGTTATTAAAGTTCTTGTTTGTTGTAATAGGGGTTTTGGACTTAGCAATTTGTGATTTACAGTAATGGTACTTGTAATAGTAGTAGCTATTTAATCGTTTGCCAATTTTGAATTGTTTGGCAACTTGGTGAAGGTTTTTTTGACGATTTGATATTTTAACAATCAATTTTAATATTTTTCATAATGGTTTAATCATGATTTCCTAGTATATTCAATGGTGATATTATGACTACTTTTAGATTGCGGTTTTGAACTATCACAATCCAGAAGTCTTCTTTTACTACCTTTTTAGACTTTTTCAATTCCTAAAGGCATTTCGCAAACAAAATCCTTTACCTTGCAACATAAAGAGTAACCGGAAAGTAGCTTTTTTTTTAATTAGCTAATCTATACTTAACCTAACAAGTATTGAATAGTGTTCATAGACCTTGCTTGTTAATAGGCCTAGTTTATTAATAGGCCTTTATATATTGCAACGTTGTCGATTCGAATCGGTTGAAGTAACAGTAGTATTTCGTGGTCAAGTGGTAGATGTATTGTTCTGGGTTTGGCAGACCGCTAGCCGACCTACACACTAATTTTTATAGCTAATTGCTTGGCTCGTGCCCTAGTCTGAAGTGGAAACCTACTGTACTAGACTTGCAGTCAATGAAGTCAATCCTACAAGCAATATAGTTAACTTACAGATGATATAGTTGATTTGACTGTACTGTAATTGACCTGATACAAATAGCAGTCAATATTGTTACAACAATTTATAATGAGAAGCTCCTATCAATAATATTAAATCTCAGAACATCAATATCAAAACTACGTAATATTCATACCTCTTTCACTATTTTAACCAAATACAAAGTATGAGAATACTTTTCCTTTACCTGTTTGATTTCATAACGCTAGGCTTGTTATGCTAAAATACTATCTCTTTTTAGCTATTATCTTCTTTAACAATCTAATACTAAAGGAACCCACTCAAATAGTTCAACTGTTGGAATAGCAGTCAAATGCATTACAGCTAAGTCAACTTTACTTGCAGTAATATTGATTGCACTGACTGCAAAATTGGCTGCAGTTTGTGGGACTGCACTGCAAGTGCAGTGCAGTAGGTACCCACTTCAAAGTGTGACATAGGCCAAAGAGTTTGGCTATATAAATTAGTATGCAGACTGGCTAGCGGTCTGCCAAACTTAGAAATTACACTTATCAATCAACAATATCAACGCAGCACCAGTTACTTCGACCACAGTGATTCGAATCGACGACGTTGCAACGATAAATGTCTACCAATACTAATCAGTGCTTATTAGGTTAAGTATAGATTAACTAAGTCGAAGAAAAAACTACTTTCCAGTTATTACACTTTACTTTACGGCTAGGGTAAAGGAAAGATTCTTGTGAAAGGCCTTTTACTACTACGTCAATCCATAACAGCTGGAAAATAGAGAATATTTTTCGGGTTATATCAGTTCACAACGGCAATCTAGAAGTAAGCGATAGTATTATTATTATAAACACTAAGATATCTTTATTAATCCTTCTTATAGACGTTAAGATTAACTGTTAGAAGTCTTAAAGTTCGGAAAGTTAGAGAACGGCTAAATCAGTACTATTACAGGTATTACTATTGCAGAAAAACAACTAAGTCCCTACACCAAATAACTTTTAACCTTCGTCTTTTACCACTAATAGATGACTTTTAACCTTACCTTTTACATTAGACCTTTGTTCTACTTAACTTGTTTTACTCCTTACGTCACTTTAATCATTAAGTTCGCTACTCTGAGCGAAAACACCAAGTCACGTTAAAAAATTTACGTCGCGCGATTTAACGCCAAGTTGCCAAGTTACCACGCGATTTCATGTCGAAAACACCAAGTCTTTCCGTTTAAGATTACCAAGTCCTTCGCCCTACACGCTATATACGTACTACACAAGCTAAAACGTTAAAATAGCTACCATAAGTCCTTACTTTTAGGTTATTACCAACTCTAACTGAAAAGAAGTAATTAAAAACCTCGGAACAGCTTTCGCTAAGTATTACAACTACGACCTTTGGCAAAACGAAGTCGAATAAAATTTAACCGAAAAGAATTTAACCAAATTCGTCGGCTACTTTATCTTAAAATACGACAACGGCGGAAATCCTAACGACGTGTTTTACAAGTTTCGTAAATTTTTCGGTGATTGTACAATAGATATATAAAAGGTAACCTAAAAAACCGAGGGGTTTATGTGCTAAAGGAAAACTTTATTAAGCTAGTAGAAATACTCTTCAAGTTAACTTGGCTTAAAAATGCCTATAAGACCTATATCTAAAAGTAAAAAGTGTTAAAAAACCTTAATATCCCTATATACTTTTTGAGGGTTTTCCCCTTTACTCTCAGCTAAGTTAAGCCTCTTTACGTATTAGCGATAAGAAACCTATTAACATGCTTATCAGTTTAACACTCTTACGTAAAAGTGCGAAATACGTCTTTAGCGGTGGTAGGGTACGTGAAGTAACAGCCGCCTATACAATCAAAGGTATTAATATTGGCGCTTTACATTAATCAATTAAGAAGGAATCTCGTCGGGCCCCTTAACACCAAAAGGATTATTACCAATTCCCCTGCGACGGAAACCTTTAAGCTCATTTCCCCTAATCTTTTTAACACGTCCAATTCCAGTAGTCAAATCAAAGAAGGACCGGCTTACGCGCATGTCGACTGTGGGCACGACCACTGGCTTTTTCCCTCCAAACTTAGCTAAAGGTAATTATCCTGCCTATTATTACTAATAACCTTAGTCTTTCTACCAACTAAATGATATAAAAGGTTCCTACAACTACTACATCACTTGTCTCCCTCAATGTATTCCTATAATAGATACGTATTGTATGGCAATTACCATGTTCGTAAAGATTTGTGGAGTGAAAAAAGGTATAACAGTAAGCTTTATAACCTCCTTGACGTTAAGTTGCGCTAATTTTTTAATATCTGCCTCTAGATAAAGGTTGAATTACCAGGTTTTTACTCGTTAATTCTTTAGTATTTTAACCGGCTAAGCCGAAAATTAATACCTCTGGTACCTAACGAATTGTTTTTCCTTTTACGAAATATATAATAGCCTAAAGAAACATTTCGAATACGATATCAACCTTACTTAGTATTCCACCAACTGGAACATTACTAAGTGATGTTATATATTATATTATAAAACAAAATCGGAAATCAAGATAGACCTCTTAATCAAATGTTTGAAAGGCTAATACTTTGCTAATAAGTAATAAACAACGTAAAAGCTAGCGAAGACACTCTAAGCCAGCAGGTCCGGTAAATAGTTACGGGCTATAAAAAGTTCGAATACGCCTTTTAATGCCATAATGCCACCTATAAAGGGGTTTTTCAGTTAATTGCATTCCTTGTTAGCGACCCTAATTGCTCGAGTTTTCGGCTCGACTAGTGTATACCCTTAAGCTCTGGAATTCAGTGACGAGAAAAAAACCCTCCCTATTCGTATTACATTAATAGGTAGTATAAAGGCACGGCCAATACGGTTAACAAAAGGTTTGCATCTCTACCTATAAAAGAGGGTATTCCTTTTTCATAAGGTTTTCAAGCCAGCTAAACAAAATTATATCAAATGCTAAAAGATATTGAATTTGCGGCAAATGAAATTACTATTTAGCACGCCATATTACTGCCGAGCGTAAAGTAAAACAAGTTATATATTATACGTAATTCCCCTACACCTTTCACTATAAATTACATCGAATAAGTTATACAATTTAAATGAAGTAAAGACAAAGACGAGGAAAACAAACCAAAGGCCATCGGTTGGTACGAAGATACTGGTACCGGTATTAGCCCAAAATCAACGTAATAACTAACCGATTACGCTTTTTTGTACCGTTTTATAGGTAAGGACCCCTACTGCCGACATAAAGATAAAGACATTGGCCCTATATACCTTTTCACTATTTGAAACCGCTACGTCAAACAAGTTTTTTAGGGGATTATACGGGATACAAAGGTGGTACGATACTTAATCGGAGGCTATTCATAATATATCGCGTTGCGAAGAGATATTAATAATATTATGGAACTTAACCACACGGATGCTAACAAGGCTAGGGTTAACTTTAGCTTTGTAAAAGAGCTATATTTATGGGTATCAACAATGGTTAAGATTGTTGTTAGCCCTATTGTTTTTCACATTTTGGAATCACATACCATTTTCCGACTTTTCGTAAAAGATATGAAAAACCTCGGCGTTAAAGTTAATGTTTGAACTAATGAATTAATATAAGGCAAAGCTAGTAAAAGGTTTTTATTTAACTTTAAGTGCGGGTATTTTTGGTTTTAAGTTTAAAAACTAAAGGTAGTAGTATTAATTCTAAAAGAGGCAGAACTTTGTTAATTATATCGTAGGTTTAATTACCTAACAATTAATATGCTTTATAAGTTTTCAAAACTAATTAGCTACGAAAATATAGACTTATTAGCGATAAAATCAGTCTAACGGCTTTACTACCACTGTTAAATACACTTTTAAACCCCTTGAAGGTTTAAGTTTACGTTAAAGAAAAACTATAATTTCAACTCAGAAGTTTTCGTAGATGTGTTTTATTTTAATGGTAAGTTAACATTATATGTTGTGGAACTCGTTAGGGCTTTTTACGATGTTAAGTTCCTTAAAACTATTACGAAAAAGGAAATATAAGAGTTATTACGTATTTTATGGATTGACACGTACCTTAGGCTATTAAACGTATTAGTTTACAATATCGACACAAATTTTGATATGATAGAGTTTTGAATTGATATCAAATTAATAGGGATTTAGTGTAAATAGGTCCCCATTAAAGTTTACTAAAGTATTAGTAAGGTCGAAAGGGTATACGCCCTTTTACAAAAGTCTTACCATATCTTTATATTGGAAATTGGAATCTTTACAAGTTAAAAAACACGACTTCAAATATCGGTAAAAGGTTTTAACGATACTGTTGGCCCTAACGGACTTGTACCAAGTTTACTAGTATTTAGGTCCTACTTACGTATGATAGCTAAATAGCCACCCTCGTTAAATATCCTAAAACGTATTATAACATATAAAAATTCCTTAAAAGGGCTAAAAAGGGAATCGGCACACCGCTAGGTTAATAGTACTCTTAAAACTAAAAACGGACCTTTAATAATAAATGTGTTATCACTCCCCCTTTAAAGTAAATTCCTTACGTGGTGCGAGCTAAGTAAATGGGATAAGCCGTATAATATCTTAAGTATCACTAACCCAAACGTGGTGGTTTAAACTGCTAACTGCCTCGTAACTTTCCGAGTTATATAGGTTAAGCCGTACTGAAGACCCCTTAAGCTTTTCAAATCGAATAAACATCCTAACGTTAATAGCTTCCGAGTCGAGCAAATCATTCAGTACAACCCTCCGGAACCGATTATTAATAAATTAATAGAACCTCAACGGCGTACATAATTTCCTAAAAGGAGGATAAACGTTGAAGAGTAAAACGGCGATAGGAATTACAGGCCCGAAAAGGTGTATACAACGGTAAAGATATTTTAAAAGGAAAATTTTAACATAAAACTGGCATTTAAGTTACATGCCGAAGGCATTATTAATATATTAGGCAAGCCCTTTAAAGAAATGAATGAAATACAAATTAACGGCTTTTCATTATGGGGGATTATATAATTTATATCGTTAACGTAATTGAAAGTCCAAAACATCATTATCTTAAAATCGAATATAATTCAGGAGGTTAAAGGTAATATTACGGATCGGCCGGATGAAAATTTACGGCTAATTGTTTAAGTGTACAGTAATAAAAGTAATTATTAAATCTTCATTTAATCGTTTACAATTTAAAAGTCCAACCAACGTTTGATTGTCATTATTATTATTAGTTTGACTATTAACGTAAAAATTTAGATTATACTTTATGGCAGGGGTATTACCTAAACGTATATGCAGTTTATAATCGATTTTTAATGGATTTCATTACTGGAGCTGCTAAAAAAACAAAGAGATAAGTTTTAGGCCGGAACGATAATGCGTTGTATTACGCCTTTTTACGAATTTGCTCAAGCAAGCGTCTATTGGTTTCTAAGGTATCAGGTGAACTTGAGAAATAGGCTCGGTATAAAAACTTTAACTTTTAATTTATAACTATTAATTATAAAGGGTAAAGACTTTGATATCGTAGGTATATAAAGAAACAATACCTTTTTCTCCGGCGATATTAGATTTATAACGGCGAAATAACTTGTTATTAAGAAGTTAGGCTTTGAAAAGTACAAGCTAGTTGAAACGTTAACTAAAAACTTATAATATAACTTTAATAAATCGTTATTTCTTATCTATAGTATTAAAGCTAAAAACTATATTTATATTAACTTATATTAAAAGGTGTAAGTTATAAGTCCAACGATTATGGAAAAAACTGAAGATGTAAAATTACAAAAATACCTAAAATAAAGAGCCTATACGGCATATATTATTACATTATATTCACTGAAAAGATCATACGATCTTTTTATTACAATATCAATATAATACCTATAAGACGAAGACTTTAACAGGTGAAATGAGCTGATTGAATAGAAAATGGACTATGTAGAAAGAGAAATTAACCTGGTTTTTGTAAACTTAATGAAGGCGAAACTAATAATTTTTGCGAAGGAGTTATTTATTAATAATACTAACCTTATATCGCAAATCGACTCCCTAACATTTTTCGTTCACGAGGATAAGTTTGAAGGGTAATATACAATTACTGGAAAACTTATATACTAGATATCTGTAAAGTATAAATGCATAACCCGGAATATACTGGTTTCGAAAGTTTACGATATAATAGCAGGGTTAAATATCGGTGTGGTAACTAATAACATATTAAGGATTATCACCAAACAGATAGGATTTCCCCCGATACCTATGATAGTATATACCGACTCCCGGAGCCTTTACGAATACTTATCAAAGTTAGGTACAACTAATAAAAAACACCTAATAATAAACGTAGTAACTTTAAAAAAAGTATAAAAACCCCGGGAAATCGATAAGTTTCGGTGTATTGATAGCAAATATAACCCTATCAATACCATAATGAAGGCTACCCCTAATAGCGCTCTAAAAAGGTATATGAATAACAATACGCTAACCATACGAATTGAGGGATACGTGGACCGCCCGGTACATAACGTGGAGAAACAGGGTTACTCTAACAAACTGGAAGACCGTTAGGGTAATGGTAGCGGTGTTAGTAGCTTAAACTACTGGCAAAAGGTACGTAAATGGTGGAGTACCTAATTTGTATAAGTTTATGGCGAAAGATCTGTATACAGGAATTAAGAAACGAAGGCCTCGGAAGGGGAGAGAGAAGAGGCTATAAGGGGCTGTAATTAAGGTTTATTTCAATACAGATTAATCGGAATTGACAGGGGTCTGGCTTGTGGAATAAAGAGGGGTTTCAAAAGTTGCTACCAATTGATGGCAGGCTACGTTGGCATGCTAGCACAAAACAAAAAGCCGCTAGTGTTGGAGTAGCAATTAAATGCAGTATAGTCAAGTCAACTTTACTTATAGTAAAGTTGATTGCATTGACTGTAAAATTGGCTGCAGTTTGTGGGACTGCATTGCAAGTGCAGTATAGTAGGTACCTACTTCAAAGTGGGGTATAGGCTAAAGCGTTTGGCCATACAAATTAGTATGCAAACCGGCTAGCGGTCTCCCAAACTTAGAACCTACACACATCAATCAACAATATCAATGCAGCACCAGTTACTTCGACCACAGTGATTCGAATCGACTACGTTGTAACGACAAAGGCCTACTAACATCAACACATACTTGATAAAACGAACCCAGAATCGAAGAATATAGATTATAGGTATTTTAACCTATATTTATTATCATAGCGAATGTCGAGGTTCTCAATTCATATATTATAAAGATATATATAGTAATAAAACATTCGGATAGGTTCGTTGAAATGAATATATAGCTATGAATCCGAAATTTATTTAATTCGACAGACGGTTTTCAATACGGAGGGATATCAGCAATTAAGACTATACAATAGGCCGAATTTGAATCCGCTCTGTTAACCTCTTTAATACTAAATATTTACTTGATCGTCGGATAGAACATTTGAACTAAACTTCAAAACTAGGATATAATAAGCTACCCGTTGTATATTATTCGATTATCAGTAGTTCTAGAAAGTATATCGAGGTTTCCAGTCAAAATTAAGCACTAGATAAGTATCTCCGATTATAATATGAACCAGAAAAACGCGTTGCAATATCGTAATCTTTTGTAATTTCAAAGTTCGAAATTGTGCATAATTAATATAATATAATAACAATATAATTCGCTTATAATTAAATACTAAAAAAATGTTTAAAGTCTTGTTATATAACTCATATGAAAAGAGGATTATCGCTAATTTCTGGTAACTTCATTGAATATATAGATAAAATGACAACACGAAACCTGGTCTTACCTTACAACAAAACTTTTTTTTACTTTTATCTATTTCAAATCGTTATTAATATTATATCTTAATCATCATTATAGTTGATTTACCTTCTACCAATAAATGCTTGCGTTATGTACAAATTATTACGAATAAACTTTTGGAGTTTATTGAATTGAAAGCGATACAGTTTATAATAACCTAATCGTATTTAAAATGATTTCGTGATATATGGTAGAAATTTCATAAATTCTCCCTATTCATTAATAACAATTGTATATTTCAATAACTAGATATATTTCAAACGACATTCCATTCCTTAGTTCGGCATTAACTGTTTTATTGTTAGCTTATTACCCTCGAAGGAATGACGGGACAAAACGAGTTAATTAGAAACTCTAACACATTTTATAATTTTTTCGCGATTTTTCGGAATGTAAGTAAGTTATATACCTTTCATTATGCTAATTAGTACTTAATTACTGCGAATTTATAATGACCAGATTGAATGAAAATAAAGAAGTTAACAAGCAAGAAATATATTTAATCCTTGAGGTTATTAAAGATACGAAATCTCAAATTAATTTAGCTAGACGACTTATGGTGTTTCTTACTTACATATAAAAAGGTATATATATCGCTCAAATTATAATAACGTACATTTAATAACAAGTCAAAAAACGCTAACCGAAATAAAAACTAACAGAAAGGTATTAGATTAATGATTATATTTCGGTAAATTTAGGTAACTGTTGGTAGGTTTTTAGATATTGCAACGTTGTAGATTCGATTGGTTGAAATAACTATTGTATTGCGATGGTTAAGTGGTTGATGTATTATTTTAAGTTTGGCAGACCACTAGCCAGTTTCCATACTGATTTTTATGGTCAATGGCTTGGCCCGTACCCTAATATAAAGTCTGCGCATACTAAATACTTGATTTGCAGTCAAAAAGGTAAACCTACGAAATAATACACATCTTATCATCAATATAATCAACTTGACTATAAGTAAAGTTGATATATTGCACTGTAATTACTATTATTACAACACTATCCACTTTTGATTTTATACGCATACACTAGTGAGGTCGACTAATCTTTTCTGGTTACTACTACACTACCTTCTTGTCAACTCACCAAACCCCTGCCAGTTCCACCGCTAAATTAACCCCTAATTGCCTCCATTTTCTCTATAAGTCCGAGTTCCGACTGAATTAGTTCCTATAAAAGCAATTCCGCGACAAACTAATAAAAACCTATAATTTAAACGTATTAATCACACAAGTCACCGGCCTTAATTCCCTGGAAGTTTTTCAATTTTCCAGGGTATCTCTATTCACCAGTATGTAACATCTTGCTTAGTGACTTATTAATGTATCCCTCAATGCGTATGGTTATTTTATTACTATCTAGAATCCTTTTGAGCGCTCTTTTTAGCAAATTTTTCGGTATAGTTTTCGCGTGATTATCTGTACTGTTAATTGATCTAAAAAAATTAATTTTACTATCTTTGTAGGATTTACAGAATATTATTACATCGATAATTAAGCGTTTCTCGCTATTGGTTCAAAGCTTTAAAAAACACTTAAATAGGCTCTTAAAGTTAATACAAATTACCACTGGGATAAAAGAAATCTTGAATTATCTGGTAACGATGTCAAATTTTTTTCTACAACATTATACTTATATCAAAGCTTACTAATATACCATAAACTTCGAAAACGAGCACGTTTCGCATAATTATTTAACATTTAACGAAAGTCTAATAAATCAAGCTTTCGAAAATATTTAACTCGTCTTTTAATTTATTTTTAATGAGGGTTATCAAAAAACCGACCTATAACGATAGGTTAATATTATTTATAAAGAAGCTATCCATAAAAATCATTGATTTGATCCTCAACAAGTTCCTCGGGACTATATCAATCCCTCGGTTTAGATTTTGTATCTATCACTCTAACCTTTTTTTTATCTGGTTAAAGTCTTTGTTCGTTAGGTTTTATACTTGTATTGCAATCAATGAGTTGTAGGAGGCCTTCGGCTATAATATTGTAGCGATATAATTGCCACGAGAACGCTGTTTTAGGTACCATTAAGCCTTAATATTGTTAGTCTTATTAATTGAAGTCAAGTTATCGGTAAGATCTCTATTGTACCAGGTACTTTAGAAGAGTAATGGTAAAGATTGATGTTTTTATTGAAGATAGATAGTAAAATAGATAGAAAGAATGGAGAAGAGGCATCTAGAGGGTGCATGCCATAGGTAAAAGGTTATAACCTTTTTCCTAGGCAGTAGTACTCTACCATCCACTCTGCTAATCACCCTTCAAGGCAGTAATACTTTACCGTGTACTTTGTCAATACCACTTCTAGGTAGTGACAAGCTATCTTGAACTTTGTTGGAATGCACCTTGTAAAGTAGCATGTTACCATATACTTTGCAAAGGTGCAATCCATAATGAAGTTGCTTACTAACTATAAAGATATATGGTAATATTAACACAATTAATCTTTTACTTTCCTATTACAAATAGTATTCGTATTTCAATAATAACAATACAAATTATAACATAATTTATATCCGTAGTTTAGTAATAACAGTTTGGTTGTAATATAGTATATATTCATAGTTTAGAAATAAAAGTTTGGTTGCCGTACAAATTGTAAATGTTTAGACTAGCAGTTTTAACCGCGGTAGTAATTGTAGTAAGGACTCAGTTAATTTAGGAAATTAGTGGCGGCATAGTTATTAATAGCGTTTGTCATCAATCCTTATAAGGGTATAGTTATGTAGGATTAATTACGATGTTATGTGTCTTGGGGTTAGTATAAAAAGATATATCGTTATTGGTTTAGGTAAAACTTTTTTTCCCTATAAAGAGCTCATTTAACCAATGTAAATCCTAATCAATTAATTAACTCATATAAATTTAACTTACTATTTTGATTGCTCATCGTAAACCGCTTTTATGAATAGGTTACTCAACTAACCTTATATACCAACCTCGCCTATAAATAGATGTCACATAAATACAGATTGGCAAAGCACCGTTTAGCTCATCTACGAAAGAGAGAAGAGGCGGTTACAACCGTTATCCGCCGCACTGTCATCGCCGCCACCTCTAACCATACCTCTTACGGTTCGATGTCGTTCATCCTTATATTTATCTTAGGCTCGCCCTTTGCCATCGCCGCTGCCACCGACACTTCCACCTCTTCTCCCCTTTTTTTCCTCTCCCCTTCTTATCTATAACTTTAGGGGGAGGAGCGAGGGGCTTTTAAAACTATAAACCTTCCCTTTTCACTATGGGTAAAAACCTCTTTACCCGTAGCGGTTATCTCTCCCCGCCGATATAAACATAACCTAATTATTTTATAATGCAGTTTGTATTATTAATCATCCCCGTATATTATATCGTATTAATATACACATAAATGAGATAGTAAAGGCCGACTTAATACGTTACCTCAAGTTACAGCTCGCTAAGGTACACTGTAAGGCCCTTTTAATGCGTAACTCATTAAAACGGCATACATGGGTCCATAAACTCAATTTGCTAATAAATACGTCTTACGTATCGTATATCGTATCCGTAGCCGCGAGTAACTTTATTGACGATCATTATTAAAACTGGGGTCGGCCGACATATTATTACCGCTATAAACGAATTAATAACGGATAAACCTTTATTTCGGTAGTTTTAAGGCTGTAAGCTAAAGCTCTATTACACGTCCACCATTTTAACAGTAAGTTCATTTGAAATTCTTAATTTAACCGTAAATATAAATCTTCTATTTATATTAATATATCGTTTAAAACGCTTTGAAAAATAATAACTTTCGTAAAACATTTTAATCAGTTGATATTGATTATTAAAAAACGTTGATCCGCTAACTAAAAAGACAGCAGCCGCTATCTCTATCTAAAAGCGGGGCCTACATATATATTAAATAGGCGAATTCAACGATGTTATCGCGTGTTACCATAAAACGGATAAAACCCCCCCGTGTCTTTGTCTCAATATATACGGCCCAAGACACGGCGCTACACCTTCGGTAGCGCTGTTGGTAGCATCGATAGCAACGATAGCGGTAACATTAGTAACGAGTGGGAGGGGGGTAAGGAGGAGGATGGTAAAGACGCAGCGCCACCATCTTCCTCTTTTCGGCAACGATTGGCTACCTATTTTTATGCCCGGACCAGCGCTCCCAGCTATAGTTCAGTTTTCTATACAATAATACAATTCTTGTTCAAAAGATTCGTAACGCAAGTAACAAATATAAAGTGAAAAAATATGCTGAATGAAGTTATAAATAGTAAAATGAAAGTGATAATATATTCGAAGCGGTACAAATGGTAAATCGAAATATAAAAAAAATCCGAAAAAGCAGTGTAAATCTTATATTCGAATCGGGATGAAATGTGAACAGCGGTGTAAATAACGGATTTCAACCGTAGTAAAATGCGAAAGACGGTGTGAATAGCGAATTCAAACCGTTACAAAATAACAAATATAATTTAAGTCGTTTAACTAGAGTAAAGTTGTCAAACCTTTCCAATAATCCTAACGAAAAGTGTATTCGTCAAAACGAGCGTTTTCAACGCTTTATTTAAGAGGCTTTGGTAATTATATCCATTAGTTTCGATTTTCCGTCAATCCATATCATGTTTTTAATTTCGCGATATTCGTAAGATTTGTTTGAAGTTATAATATTCATTATGAAACGTTTTCTATTCATAACACTAAATTTAATGAGGCACTTGTAAAAGAAATAAAAGTTAGTATAAACTACTAAAAAAAGGGTTTTGAATTAAAATTTGAAATGATTATTCAGACCGTTATTATTATAATAATTCTGAAGTCGAAGCCTTTAACTATATCATAAATTTCCTAAACTAAAACTCTTTGTATAACCCACTTATATTTTCTCAAACTTTAATGAACAATATTACTATCAAAGGTAGATTCGTTTCGAATCGACGTTTTGTTATGAGAAAGAGACGAATTCAATTTACAAGTCATCATTGGTATGATTAACGAAGGAATTGTTGATTAAAACAAAAGACTTTATAATACGTACATCGTACAGTATAAATTGTAAATCGCGCTTTAAATCATGTATTTACTATACCAAGCGTTTATCAAACGCCTTGTATATATTTTCTAAAAGTCCAGCTTAAGATTACGTAAGAACCGAAAAGTTAAATGCCACCTCCGGTTATATTACTAATATAACTTAAACACTGTATATAATCTAACATTCATATTCTTCAACTCGTTTTACGTTATCCAGGTTTACAAAAACAACTTTGCTTAATTGCCCTTTTTACGCAAAGACCAAAATTTCATTTCGAAAAGTAATTATCACCCCGTTAAAGTCGATTATACGGTCCTCCGTCAAATACGTCTTAGTTTTTATATTCAAAACGGCCTCCTAAAGCTTCCTTTCTTTAGCTACGAAAAAAGAAGCGTTATTCAAAATCAACATATTATTCGTCTACATATCTTAAATGTAAAGCCTTTAAACCGTATTATTAGGAATAATAAAAACGTATAAAAAGTCGAATAAGTTATCTCGATTAGTTTTTATAATTCCTTTAGTAGGTGTTGTTGGAATATTATTGCACGCAGCGTAATAGATCAACTTTACTGTAAGTAAAGTTGACTGTACTGCAAGTGAATGTCTTTGTAGAGACTTACGGCATTGGGTGTAAGTCAATTTCAGTACACTGCACTACATTCTAGGGTACAGGCCAAGCAATTGGCCATAAAAATTATAGTTTAGACCGGCTAGCAGTCTGCTAAACCTATAACAATAAATCCACCATCTGACTACTGAAATACTACTATTACTTCGAAGATCAATCGAATCGACAATGTTGCAACGTCTAAAGCCTACCAACAAGTGTTATATTAGTATATACTAGCCTTAATAAATCCGTAAAACGGTTTAATAATACATAAAATCATTTCAGGTCAATAGTATTTTGGAAGGTCTGTAGGTATATAAGCATAAATACGCCATTGAAGCTTCTCCTCCGAATATCTATAAGCCTGTATAATATCACAAAACATAATATAAAGGTCGTAAAAAGTAGTAGAAAACGGTAAATTCCAAAATTAAATAATGGCTCGCCCGTTAAAAAGTGGGCAACTAAGTTATAATATCATTTTTAACCTCGTTATTATATCATTTACCTATAAAACGACACTTTTTATAAGACTTACCGGCTTTATCTTTCACCTCGTGGATCAGGCATATAGAAACCATCATTTAGGCGTTATAAATCGTTAATTTAAATCTTTTCAAAAGAAAAAAAAGCCTTAGTCAATGAAAGTAAAATTTTACTTTTAGGTAAACTCTTTGAATAAGGTACCTGAGATAGTGATAATATCTTTTCGACGAAGTTTAAAGTTCAACTTACGGTTTTTCCTTTCTTTTTATGTAATAAAAGAGCCCTTAATGAAGGTTTTAAAACGTCTTTTGTTTTTAAAGCTGAATAAGCACCCTAAAAAGCGTAGTACTAGTTTTATTAGTATATATGTGCTAGTTTCATAGGGTAGTAAAATCTATAAAAAGTTATCCGGCGGGTATATATGTTTAGGGACAGCTTGGATTCGTTATTTTAAAATTGATTTTGTGAATATCACGTCTTTTATTACGGCTTCGAGTTACTTTCGTCTATCTTCTTTATTTTGTATTCCTATACTATTATTTAGCGAAATAAACACATATTATTTACAAGTTTACGGATATATTGTAGCCTTTCAATCCGTTCATATTTTAAAGTCTAGTCCATCCGTCTTTCGTTTTCCAAACTAGGACTTCAAACTACAATAATAAGTCCAAAGCGCTAGTCTTACGTGGTCCGTTTCTTATAGCTAATGCTTTAGAAACATTATTCCTAACCAGTGAAAAAAGTAAAACTGCCGTGATATTACCACAATATTTACCCATTATATTGTGGCTGGCGATATTATTGAATCTATATAAACTTTAACGTAAAAACTGAAAAAATTAATGTTAAAATGAGTCTATGCGGATTGAATATATTATTTACGACGCTAACCACCATTTACACGATTGATTCCTTCAAATCAATACCTTATAGTTCCTTGGATATTACCATATACAATTTTCAAACGGTTCATAATACCGTTTATACTTTCTAATACCCTGTAATACTTTTATCGGTATTTACTTACACTTATTACCGGTAATTTTAACCTTACTACGTTATTCAGTCGAATGAAAAGCCATTCCAACATCGTATATAATCCTGTTTAAAAGTCCTAAGTAAACGTTTCACCACTAATTTACCAAAATATCCTAACAATCTATAACGAAAACGCTTCGCGTAAATTTCGCGGCCTAAAATTATATTTCTACGTCGATAGCGTATAATACTAACTAGCTGTTAAGGTACATTATATCCTGAATTACCTTGTTATTAAATTATATATTATCCTAGAACCAGAATTCAAATCGTTGTGAGGTTCATAAATATAGTTAATACTCGTAACAAAACTTCTCGATAACCTTCAACGATTTTTTCCCCTATATTAATATACTTTATAGCGTAAAGTAGCCGTAAAAAGCGCTTCAAAACTAGATGTCCCAACTGGTGGTGTTGTATCCTTAGTTTTGGTTACTTTAAGTAAAAGACTTTGATTATATACTGTTTAAAGAAAAACTAAAAGTAGATAAACTTAAGGCGAAACGTTATTAATAGAGTATCTGAAACGCAAATCAGTTGGTTAGATGTATTTCGAACTTGGATTCTGAACTTGTTTATATAAGGTAACTATAATGAAAATAATGTTTCAAAATTTATTACATAAAAATTAACCGGTTCGAGTTGCTTATTCACAACGATTACGTCAAACGACAACGTCTTGCCTTTTCAGAATAAAACTTCCCGGTAATTTCCTATTCGAACGAGTTAAAATTTCCTAAATTTCGCCGCATTCGCCTTAAATCATCGTTTTCCACCTGTTTATATTTCAACTACGTCGGTATTTAATATGATGCCCTAAAATAAATTGCCGTACTTATTGAAAATCGTAAATTACGACATTATATATATGTTTAACTCTCTGGTTTTGTAATTCAAGCCTAAAATATGTAGAAATAAGACATATTATGAGCTTGCAAAAATCTGTTAGTCGGTTTCCTTATTTTAAGCTATTAAATAAGTTTTGTCGTTTTTAAAGTATTCCTATTTCAAGGTATACTTGTTAAGGTTAATATCAAATTGATTCTTTACGCTTGTATAATCAGTTACGTATATTACCAAATTTAATTTCGTTTGGTCTTTAAATAGATAATCGGCACAAACTTAATATTTAATTAGAATTTATTCGTTCATCAGGTAGTTAGTCTATTAACAGCCGACTTTACCGCATATAATATAACGTTTTTAAAAACCTATCAATCTTCTAATATTCCTTTATAGGTATTATTACGTATGTAATAAATTCCATACTTAGCCATAAAGTCGTTCTTATGTGTAACTACTTTATCTTTAGTATACGGGGCTTCCTCTTTAATATCTCTCATTTTGGTAACTGTACTTAGGGCGCTTATTTTATTTCTGGTACACTTGAAACTGTCGCTCTGAAACATAATGAATTATTTCGACGAAGTCTACTTTAGTAATTTGGTCCTCAATTTTAGCCTTTTCGGCTACAAATATTGATTTAAAACTTATTCATCAACGTATTAAGATTTAAAACGATATTTTAACACTTACACAAAAAAAATCCAAATCTTTCTCCGGCTTAAATAACGCAAGAATAAAATCTGGATTTTAGCGATACGTTTTTATAACTACTTGGATAAATATTGTATCTCTCTTATATTTAGATTCAAAAGCTGCCCCATACTTTCGCAACTTTGCTAATAAGGCGGTAAACACTTCTCATACGGTTTTAATCCCATTTTTACGCTAAGATTTTACGGATCTTCAAGTAATATCAGTCCAATTCTTATTGTAAAGCTCGTAATTTACTTCCGTATCGAAGTAAATCTTTAACGATTATATGACTTCGAAAATTAATCTACTTAGGTCAGGTAGTATATATACTATTTTCTTATGTACGCAAATAATATACCAAGTGAAATAATATAAAATTATAACGACTTAATATCTAGTCTTTTACACGCATTGGACATTACATGTATTTTATTGTGGAGGATGTTATACGATTCGCTGCTATAATTCTTTTCCTTCTTTTCTAAACCGGCGAAGTTCGTAAGTTTTAATAGATTACTTTTATTAATAGGAAAATGGTATAGTAAAAGATTTCGGTATAAGTCATGGTTATTAGACATCGGTTCGTAAGGTTTATATGATCATTTTACGCCGTTCATAGTATTTACGGTCGGGCTGTTTTCCTTATTCGGACCGCTTTTATTTCGATAAATTGGGTTATTTACTATATCCAGAAGTAGTCTTATCATTATGTTTATTGAAGAGTACATTTCGGAAAAGATCTGTATTCGACTCGAATTATAAATAATCGTTATAGCTCTTTCTTCTCTTCTATTAATTCCTACATTTCCTACTATACTTTTCGAAGTACGTTCAATCTTACTAAACGCTTCACTTCTTGTTTTTACGAAGTCTTTTCTCGTTCATTATCTGTTATTTCAAAAATCTGGTTTTAGCGTTTTTCCAATCAATATACCTTTACGAATTTCTCGTCTATTACTTTATCGTCGGTCTATTTTAACATTCAAATAAACCGAGCCGTTACCGAAAATACTTCTAGTTTACACCTATTATTATTACTAGTTGTATTATTACCTTTACTCCGTAATTATTTACGTAATATTCTTAAAATCATACCGTTCACTATACGCTATATCTCGGGTATATAGTCCGTAAAGTCCACCTTAAAATTATCAAACAAATCGCATCTTCTAATATCTCCGTTACGATAGTTAAAAATCATAATTATAACATATGTATTCGCCGCAAAGAGGTCCAATTCCTCCACCAAAGCTTCTATTTTACAATTTTATAAGTTAAGGACTGGAAATTTAAGAATGTTATTACGAAAGAATATATTTTCAACAAATAATACATATATTCGTTAGCTTTATTTAAGTTCATTCATGCTGAAGTTATAGTTATAGAAACGCGACGTGTATAAAAGCGGTCAAAAGGCTGATTTGTATGTATACCTGAAATATTGAAGCGGTACTAAGTATAATTTCGCATAATTTATAACATTCGAGTATGCGTAAGATATATTATTTAAATCGGTTTGGTTAGCGTTTAATAAGAAAAAAATTCAACGTATAAAAAAAGACGTCTAACGCTTATTAATACTAACGAAATTTAAATAAAATAGAAATAAAACGTAATTATAGTGTAGTTAAATGTTCTAATTTAGCATTTTAATGCTTTATAAACGTTGTATTTGGAAAATATCTAATAAACTTCAATATCTTAAGTAATGAATTCAAATGATCAGTGTAATTTAAGGCGGATAAAGAAAGGAGAATGGGGTAAAATAGAAATAGGGAAAAAATAGAGCAGTTAAAACGGAACAAAATATGTTTAAAAGTATAAATGTAAGGTTTTGTTAAATCCTAGTGACGTGGTAGACGTTTCGAATACTTTATTTAGTACGTGGTGTGTGTTTTATAGACGATTTACATATCGTTTCCTAATCGCTTTAAGGTTTATAAGTAATTTAGATATTATATTTTGACCGCTTTCAAAGTTTGTAAGTGGTTTGAATACTGTGTCAGCCTCTTTCAAGGTTTTTAAATTGTTTGGATATAGCGTTTAAATCGGATAAGTCTTAATAAAGGGTTTCAAAACTTTTTGGTTTTGTTTTACATGACTTGATACGTAATAGAACATTTTTTAAAAAGGGTCCGGGTACGTCTCAAGCGCTAAAACAAGTTGACGGATAAAACAATGGAGCTTTTAGTAAATAAGTTACTAATCTAATTAATAATATTGTATTAAATTTATCCTTTTTGAAGTTACTTTAGGTCTTATAGTCTTTTTACGTTTCTGGTTTCAAAGGCGTTCCCGCGTATTTCTACACTTTCGTATGGTTTTTATAAGTTGTAATGTTAAAACACGGATTGTTAAAACTAGTATAAAATCTAGTAATCAGTATTTAAATTATTTTCATTTTTTTCTAAGCTGTCTTTAGTTAACCAAGTTAGCTACTAATTAGCATCGGTCAGGTTTCTATTATACCAGGTACATTAAAAGATCAATCGTAAATATTGATGTTTATATTCAAGATAAATAGTAAGATAAATAGATAGAAGGGAGAAAATGTATCAGGAGAATACACGCTACATGTGAAAGGTTATAACCTCTCACTCAAGCAGTGGTACTCTACCATGCACTTTGCTAATCTCACTTCTAGGCAGTGTTACTTTACCGTGCTCTCTGCCAATGACACTTTTAGGCAGTTACACGTTATGATGCGATCTGCAGGAATGCACCTTGCAGAGTGGCACGTTACTGTAATGATCATACTAAATACCCGTAAGTATATAGAAGGTGTCAGAGGGTTTATGCTATCAAAAAGGTAGCAGAGGTGCTGAGCGAACAATATCGCAACCGTGAAAGTAATGATTGAAAGCCGTGAGGCTATTCAGAATATAATGAGACTGAATAATTAGAGTGACAACTGAAGAGTGTTCCTTATATATCCAGCTCTTCAGTCCGGGATCATTTGCCTATATTGCTAGGCGGCATAGGCGGTCTCCTGCCTATGCTACCTATGTCCTGCTTCTTCTTAGGCGTAACCCTATACCTAGGTTACTGACATAAGAGATGTGTGTTCCCCGCCTGATATGTTGGAAACTTGGCTCTGAGTGGCTCAGCTTCCTGATGGCTTGTTTCCTGACCCAACCGTTATCTGGGTCATAACAGTTACCATGCATTCTACAAAATTGTAATCTGCAACGTGACCGCTTACTAACTATAGAGATATATAGTAATATCCACACAAGTCAACGCTCTAATCCTTTTAACTAAAATCAAGGTAAATATTAACATCAAGTATACTGATTGATGATAAGTTAAAGTTAAATTAATTACCCTTCACTAGAGTTATAACCGGTTTATTATTCTAGAACTTTGAGTTTTTAATCGATTGTTATTCTGATACTATAAAACCAACAATTCCGACGAAAAGTATATCGTTAATTTGAATACCTATTAAAACGAAGTCATTCCTTTATATTACCAATAAACACAAGTCATATATTGAAAACTTTAAACCTAGCTGTAATTTAAAGTGCAATTAACAGATTATGAATAGATAAATACCTGCTTTAATTAATCCGAATAGTAATTTAATATATAGTTATTACCGTCTCCTAAAGGAATTTGGCATGCAATTCCTATAGTAGTTGAAGCAATACAATCCTCTTTAAATCGGTTGCTCATTATGTATACTCTTACGTTATATCATGACAATGAAAGATAAACTTTTCTTTAGTTTTAATTAAGACTCTTTACTAAAATAATCACTAAATATTAGCTGTTTTTTTTTTCAATCTTTGATGACTACGTAATGATTGATTATTTTCCTATTACCCTATCTTTCAATATCTAAACGTAAATTTTTGTATAGCTGCCCCGTTGCCTTACTTTTAATCTCGCATATGATTTTCGATATGAAAATCGTGATATTCTGGTCGTAGAGGTTAAAATCGACTTTAGTCACGAATTATATAACTCTTTGAGCTAAAAGTTATTTAATCTCGACTTCATTGCTATTCTTGAAGGGTTTTCTGAAGGTTTTGATAATAATTTATGCCTAGAGATTTATAACCAAGTTTTGATTGTTTTTCTCTTTCCTACTTACTCAAGTCCTATTGTCAATACGACTCGTTATATATCTTCTGCCCTTCACATTACTCCCCTTTAATGGTCGTTCGTATCCCCAAAATTTCATTCATGTATTGATAAATGGAGGAGAAGAGTCGTATTAGTTTATTTGTTCAACCCAAAAGTTATTATTATTGTTGTTAGTTGCTATGATATAAGGTTTTACCTGTGTTATATGGAATGTTGAAGAGCTGTTAGTAGTTTTAATAATTACTTTACGTTTATCAATACTTAACATATTGTATAAACTATCTTATTTACCTGGTTTCTATTATACGAGAACTTCATTCCGCAACGGCAAAGTAAGTACGTCGATTGTAATAGAGACGTTTCTAGTATTAAGAGTATTATTAACTTAACGCCGTGCCTATTCCTTCCGTAATTCCTTTAGTGTTTCGCCATATGTCACGGCTTTCTTCTTAGTACTTACTAATAGCAAAAATTTACTTATTAGACGTAGGTAGTCTCCAAAGACCAGTAAGGTTAATACTAGGTCGTTAGTATCTATAGTATTATTTAGGCCTTTTATCGACATTTAAAGGCGTTCTTTTTAATCTGTTAAGCTTCTAATCTCTAGTATAAGGAAATTGTACGTTTTTTAGAGTAGCACGTATGCCTTTTCGATTTTTCCAATATTTCAATAAGACTTAATAGGCACCTGTTAAAAATAAATTCCTATTATTTTATTGTTCCCTTGAATTTCGTCTCTGTAAAGTTAGTTCCAGTATCATGAATAACGATAGTAGCTTTTCATAATTACGTATCAATTTATAATATCCTCAATGTTTCCTACATATCATTTGCCGATAAGAACATGAGAAATTTTGACTTATAAAAAAAAGTTACAGAGTTCATAACATGAAAAACAAGCTTGTCATCCAAATAAATTACGTTGATAAAAATATCGTAATTAAATCTTTTGTTTTTTGATATAAACTTAAATTTTTGAGGCGCTTTGGTATATGTTTGGCAACGGTAATAAATATTTCCAATAGCCATTAGAGTAAAATATTCCTCGTTTTTATACCTTATAGATTTAAGGATTTTATATAGATCATCTACGGTTAGACAATTGAAACGTTGGAGTAGTTAAATTCTTTCTTTCTCCGTTAAATTAAATACTGTTGATTTTAGGGTTTAAAGGTGAAATTACAACAACCCTTATTTGAAGGTAAGGGGAAACCTTTGACCGTTTCAATTTAGTTTATTATTGCTAGTATCGACGTTAACACCGTGGGTTTTTATATATTTGATATGAAGGAGAAAAGTTGTGGAGGATTTGAAGATGTAATGTAGAACCTAATCAACATGATAATAATTTACAAAACCGTTATCCTTACTGACGATAATTTTTTGCCTAAACGGAAGCTAATTTTCGTTTGACCAATATCTTAACGATGAATCCCCGTAACAATAATGCTTTCCATTCTTAATACTATATATTACAAATAGTTTACAAATAATTGCCTTATTATCTGTATGTGTAACATAATACCTGAAAACGTATAATTCGCGTAGCAAAAGCGAAGGTGAAAAATATATAATAGATTAAGAGATCAGTTAGGGTGAAGGTAAGGGGTTTCGCTACTTAAATGGTATAAAAACGTGATCGGTTAGTTATTAGGCCGCGTTAGGGATAGTAGTTTAATTCCATTTAATTTAGTTAGAAGTATTGTCATCGATAACAGTTATTTCATCCTCAAAGTCTGCGATATTGGTTTAATAATCTCACCTGTGAGTAATATGATACTGGATATGGTATATTACCTGTTTATTGGTACGCTTGATCCGAGGGTATCGAGTCGATTTATAACCCGATTTACTATAAATCCAACACATTTTACTACTATTACAACAATAACTCTTAAGGTTATTAAATTCCATATAAGTTTTACCCTCGTTAACGCTAGTGTAATTATGGTTTTAAGTCCGAAGGTTTTAAATCAAATTTTAAACGCTAGTGTCGCCTTTATTTGCGATCGACGTAGTATATCAATATGAGGTTTTCTTTATTCACATTACAAAAGTTATCAGTTTAGGAATACATATGAAGCGAGATCAGCATACGTACCATCAAATTCGTAAACGAGGACCATAATTAGAAAAAGAATCTTTCTGGGTAGTATTTAAGCGTTATAAAGCGTATTCAAAATCGCTTACACCCGTAACTACTACCCTAATTTACTCACAAAACGTAGCCTCACCAATATACGTCTTTCATATTACTTATCAACAAAGTATCATCTTATTAAACATATAATTAAGTATATCTATTGGTGTTTACTCCTTTTTCTTCTTAGTTATCATCGTTGTCCACCTCGTTGTAACCCAATTTGTGTGGTATTACGCGAAATGAACGTCGTATTCGAAATATCTTTTCACACTGTTATAGATTTCATGAAAAGTTTTTGCTCGCATCAAAAAGGTTAGGTAATAATGCTTGGTGTAATCTGTAAAACACCTTATGAAATAGTGAATGAAATCCAAAAATAGAACCTTCATTTACTTCAAAATACTTTAAAAGTCTATTAGCTTCGTATTGAAAAGAATATAAAGCTTACTGTTATACTTCTATACGTCATTCTAGATTTTCACAAAATTTGTAAGGAGTTTGTAGTTAATATTGAATATTTTGGAAGTTTGGGGGAAATGTTTCAATAGTCTTTCCAGTTGTTGTTGGTGTTTTTTGCCGTCAATTTAAGCCGTAAAGCCTTCGAATTGTGCGAATGAGGGAAATTTCCAGTCGCCTAACTCAAGACGTAAAATCTTATAGTAAAATTTGTAATGGGATCGCGCGTATAAGCATATATATCGTAGGAAGTTTCGTTTCAGGAGATTTAGCGATTTTAAGGGGATAATTAAGGGGAAAGGGGGGCTTGGCCGTAGGAAATATTTTGAAGTACTTGACGATTTTTTTTAATTAACCGAATAACACCAATCTCTATTCATTTTACCGTGTTGATAGCCGTTGCTTTATACAATCTACTGCCGCCAAAAACGTACTCCATGCTGTTACTTTAGGGTGCTAGGCTTTCTAGAAAATTGATAGGTTTTTTATCATCAGCGCATAAAACATCTTAACTTAACTGAAAATTCAAATGAGGTCCCGTTAAATTCATATATGGGTGTTAGGTAAAAGATTGTTAATACCTTTGTCTTTCCATCGAGGATCTTCAAAATAAGAATCTTAAAATGGGTTTTCTCGTTGGATCAATTTAAAAGAGGTCTTTACTAGTTTCAATAGGTTTTTGGGGGGGGGATATAAATTCTACAGCGAATGATTTCCTTTTTCAACTTAGACTTAACCGTACGTTGAATTATCTTTTGCAAGTGAATCATCAAATGGTTAAAAAACTCACGGAAGTCTTAGAAGGTACGAATATTATAGTCAAAATTTTCGCCAAAATTCGCGTCGAAAATGTACTTGCTAAAGTAATTTATTAGTTAAGCATTGATCGAAAACTTGTCGACACTTTTGATTCACAGTTTTTTATCATAGTAATTGGCAAAAATAGTTTCAAAGGCTTTGATTGTTTCTTTTTTAACAGTGTCGGTGAAAAAGTCGATTTTATTACTTTCGGTAGCCATATTTCTGTTTGGGCTTGGGTAAAACTTGTTGATTCGGTGTGGAGTAAACTTGGTAATCTAAGACTTGGTGTTTTGGCATTAAGTCGCACGACGTAGATTTTTTGACGTGACTTAGCGATTTTTAATGTTTTTACTTTATATAGTAATCTTGACGATTGAAATCTTATAGGGGAATAGAAGAGAATAAAGTAAAAGGAAAAATTGATATTAAAGGAAAAGGTTTTAGTATAAATCGTAAGATTAGAGGTCGTTTATTATTAGTGGTTACATAGCGTAGGACTTGATTGTGTTTATAGTTCTATCACTTATAGTAGTACTGATTTAGCCGTTTGCTAACTGAGTGATTTTTAATAATTTTAACGGTCAATTTCAACGTATTTTTTAAAAAAAATATCGTTACTACCTTTAAATTTCCGTAAAAAACGACTTAACCTAGAATCTTTTCTACTTATTACCGTGAAAAACGACGCAGTTTGTAGAGGCCTTTCACAAGAATCTTTCCTCTACCTTGTTTTTTCACAAATCGTAACCGGAAATTAGTTTCTTTTTATATTTAGCTTATCTGTGCTTTACCTAATAAGCATTGATTGGTATTGGTAGGGCTTTAGACGTTGAAACGTCGTCGATTCGATTGGTCTAGGTAACAGTAGTATTGCAATGGTTAAGTAGTGGATGTATTGTTCTAGGTTTGTCAGACTTCTAACCAGTCTAAAAACTAATTTATATGACTAATTTCTTTGCCCGTGCCCTAGTGTGAAGTGTGCGCATACTGTAATTGATTTTCAGTCAATACAGTAGACCCACAAAAACATACACTCAAATTGCAGTCAGTATAGTCAACTTTACTGTAAGTAAAGTTGACCTAATACACTGCAATTACTACTATTCCAATAGTAGCATTGATATGAATCGTACAAACAAAAAACACGAATAACTTTATAATCAATATCAAATTATAGCCTTTGCAATCTCGATAATTATTTTTTCAAAAATTTCTAATGAATATCCTCATTTTAATGTTAATTAAATTCAACGCAAAAATATGAATCTACTCTGTTAGCAAACATTATTCAAAACCTATCCAGGAAACATTCTTATTACAAACGACGCCGGAGAAAAACCGTATGAAATTATAGAGTTCAAAATATTTCAATGGGGAAGATTAGGCAGGGTTTCGTACTTTTTTGTTAATGAAATAGAGGGGATATAATATACCAAGAAACAATTATTTAATATCAATAAATATACAACGTCAAAAAAATTTACAACGGAATGAAAAGATGACAAAATTCATCATAATTTGAAATTACGACGTAAATGTCATGAATACTTTAAAAATGATACTAGTTACGTTTTCTTTTATATAAGTTAATAGAAAAGCGGTTATTAAGAGATATTCTTCAATTACTTTTTTTGGTTTTATTTTACTTATATTTTAAATAAAACTTAGTTTTGAATTCCTAGTTATTTCATTGTTAATTTCAACCGTAAAAAAGCTTTCCTAGTAATACTCTTACAAAATATTATTCTTCCTATTGGCTTTGTCACAACGGGAGCATTAGCAGCGTAACAACTTTTAACGTCTCGCATCCCATAAATTAAATAAACCCAAACAGTGAGGAACCCTATGACTTGTATGCTACTATCAGCGGGTAACGAAAAAACGTATAATATTTGTTTATGTTTATGTAACTCATTCAGTAGTAACCTTCCTAACAGCCTATTTCTTATTAACTAGCTCGAATCGTTTTGATTATAAATTAACAAATGAAATACAAAATGAAAATAGGAATTTGATGGTTATATTTTTACTATAAGACTTTACGCTTTGTAAGTCGTTACTAATATTAACCATTGACGATAAAACTTACACTATAACATCGTTTTAGTTACTTTAACAACTACTATTGCCCAAAACTAGGGCAGAATTTAATAAGGATAGGTGTGAAAACGATGGTATTCAAGGTATGACTTTATGAAAGGGCGATAAAACGGCCGGCGAGAGTCGAAATCAAAGGAAATATAGGAGAGGAGGAGGCATTAAGGAGGGTAGAATGGGGGCGTATAGATTACTACGTGGTAGCCTAGATAGCCGCGATTATCGGCACGCTTAAAACGTATAAGATATCGCATAAACAGGTACACTCTTTTATAGAGTTATTTAAAGCAGTGATAAAGAAGGAACAACAACCAAAAAGGCTTTCAGTTTTTTTACGGGCCGAAGTTACAATAAAACCGTAGTCTTGAATTCAAGAGACAAACTGATGCAACAAAATGAGTAAAACCGAAGATGTAACTATAAAGTACGTTTTTGAATGAAAATATGAACCTTCATATATACATACAATTTATTATCAACCTGCGGGGAGGATAAAGAAACCTTCCTTAATTTATAATATATCTTTCGATAAACGCGGAAACCCTATATGTAATGAACGCGCGCATACTTCAACTAGACGCCAAGTTGAAGAAAAAAAAACCAATCAAAGGCATACATGCGTTTTATATCCATATAAGGGGTCACTCCCCTTTGTCGTTAATATTTCTTAAGATGAGCAAATCGCTCATAATGTGATTATGCTATATATGATCTTCTCACTGCAAAATGATATTGAAAAAACATATCGCCCGCTTTTCGCGACGACTCGTCTCTGCTATCAAGGACTTTATAAATATACAACCGATTTTTTGTCCGTTAAATATATCCAACATCATAACGTAAAAGTAAAGGGGTTAATTTATAGTAGTGGTAGAATAAAAAATGAGATAGTGAATAAAGGAAAACAATTAGTCGTAAAAAAAGAAATAAAAAAACATAAACGATTAAAACTTACCTAAGAATTAGCCTATAAAGTGAAAGAGTAAATAAGGGTATACGAAATATTCGGGTATAGCTTTATACACTTTGCACTCAACCTAGATTCAATTGATATGCAATTTGTTGATAGTGACTTTTTTTATTTTTTACAAATATGATATATATTATAAACTTATAATATCAACTACTAAATGTATAAGTTATTTAACTATATATTAAATTAGCGATATATATATGAAGTATGAACCATACCAAGTAAGCGCTCAGTTTAGGCACGGTTCAATAGAGTTATATAATCAAGTACTTAACAGATTGCATACTTATATTACAAGCTGAGATCTGTTTCATATTTATCGAAACTACCTTGATACCTTGATCGATGATACTATTTGGAACTTACTTGAATCTCCATTATAAGTTGGAATATAACAATATTAGATATTGAGATAATTTCCACTATAGAGCGATACTAATATTGCTATAAATATTAACTATAGAGATTTATTTAGGGTTAGTGTTAGTTTTGGCCTTGGAAACGGTTTTTCGATTTGGTTCAACGATTATTACTATAGTTGTTAGGATTTTTGTTTCGAATATTTTCAAATCCACTGCTCCCTTTCCATTTTTTGGAGAATTGAAATAATATTAATCTCAAAGTCAAAGTTCAAATTCATAAACTGATGAAAGATAACGATTGAACATTTTCACTCATTTTAAAGTAGAAGACTTAATGACCTTGCAGATGATAAATGATATCAATTCCTCAAAGCTGGTGGTTTTAATGATATATGTTTAGTTTCATTGTAAAGTTTTGAAAAACTTTGTCGTTACTTCTAAACGTATATATAAATGATACTCCAGTTTAAATTCATTTGAAAAAGAAATCGAAACTTTAATTCTACAATGTTCGTTCATATATTTCACACAAGTAATAAGTATATGTATTATATAATTAATTCTGCATAGTTATTTACTAACTTCAATATTTTTGCAATAATTACTGAAAAGATAATATATGAAATATTATGTATGTTATGAATTATCATGTATATAGGACCCTTCAAAGTATTAGTTCACGATGGTATTACAACCTTTGCTTCAACACAACTTGAATTAAATATCAAATAGATGTGGATTCGATACAAATCAATACCCATTAGAATATAATAGGTTATCGATAACGATATAAAGATACACGCGTTATTATGTAAAACTCAATAGTTTCGCGAAAGAAAAAATACAATTACCAATGATAATGAAATACCTTAACAATATTATTCCAATCAATATCCTAATATTAATACTATTTCTTTTCAGTACGTATCTATGCATCATAAGTAAATCTACACTATTATCTAAAATTTAGAAGTAGATCGATATATATAGTAAAATGTTGAAAAAGTTAAGGGGAAAAAATCCGTAAAACGGTCTGTTAATGACTGATTCAATATTAAGAATAGATTGAAAACGATGTATATATTCTCTTTAACATTGTAAAGTAACATACTCATTTTTTTTTTTTTTTTTTCAAAAAAAAGAAACAGATAGATTAGAAGATCCTTGAAAAAATATTAGTATCTACATCTAAACATGGAGGTCAAAACTATTAACGATTCTGTTAATTTCTATATAACACATGTTTAACTGTATAAAATGTGACACAAATGTAAAAATAATGAAATTCAAAATTTTTAAGTCCAGCGAACAAGTTTATACCTCCCATCTAAACGGATCATTGACAAATTATTACAGTTTCAACTTCTGACACAACCGTTCAAAATTGAAATAAAATAAGAATTCAAATGATAATAGAGATTATAAACTTCAACAAATATACATTTCTACCTAAGTATAATGAACGAAGAAGTTTTATATCGAAATAAACTTCAACTTAAGTGTTAAAAGCATTATTTAAACATAGGTTAAACTATTTTAAAAAAAAAACGATTTAAAATCGATGGAATCTTTACTCGCAACGTAGTACAACTTACACTACTGGTATACTGTACGAAGAAGATGGTAAATATTTTCAAATAAAAAAATGATCCACGAAATTGAAAACAAAACCATTAATAGGCCATTTAAGAAATCGGGATTGATCGCCTAGGAATACAGTAATAAAATCAAAAAGTAATCCTTACTGAATCGACTATAATTTTAAAAATCAGTCAACACCAGATCGTAATAATTGCGTTTAATTTAACTACTATTTTAAGCAGTAAATTCACCTCAAATAACCGTAGCATTACGTAAAACTACTTCTCATCCGCTAATAATCCTAAACGAATTGTATTAGTTAATTTATTCAAAACATTAAGTAATAAATCTTTCCCGATAACAATTATACATTATATTAATAATTTTTATATATTGTTTCAAATAGGAATCGATTACTTTCTCACATATAAACTATGATTCAAAATAGATTGAACATAAAACTATTATTATTTTACCAGTAATTGATAATCATAAGATTTTAACAGTTTTGATTTTATTGATAAACAAAGTAACGATACGGCTCTCTTATATATATAAAGTCATATACCAACTCGAAAAAATTCAATAAGGATTTCAGTTTCTAAAAGAGTAAATGGATCAAAATACTTACTAAAAACACACAACTGGATTTCAATTAATTGTTAATCAGAATTTATAATATTAACAGCGAACGAGATACATATTTAAAAATACTTTAAAAGAGCTGGACAAAACATTTGGTAAAAATCAACAAAATCAACAATATAAAAGCCAAATAATATCCTAAGCCAAGAACTCGAAAAACTTATATCGTAACGATATATCAATCCGAGGCATCCTACAATCTTTAAATTACGAAACTAGTTTTAAAACCATAGAATAAAACATATACCAGGTGAAATAGGAATATCTAATAATGAATAAACAACCGAAAAAAGAGCGTTAATATGATACCAGTAAATTTCAAGACGATGCAATCAATAATGTTTACGAAAAGTTGTTGAACTAATAATAACAACGTAACTTTCAAGGTCAGGTTTTTGAGAATACTGGTAAACAAAAACAAATATAAGTTAAATTTTTAATTTATCAATTTTTCCAACCTTATCCACTCTTCATTCATGATATATAAACGTTAGGAACAAAACCTACTAATATCCACAGTTTATAATATAAGGAATTGATTAGACATCTTTATAATAACTAATGATATACTAAGAATAATCGCAAAATATCTAGGAATACCTTAGATTCCAGTGATTATCTATACTAATTATTGTAACCTTAATAAATATCTCTCTAAACCTAGAATAACCAACTAAAAACATCTAATAATTGACGTGGTAACGTCAAAGAAGGCATACAAAACTCGAAATATCGACGAATTCAAATGGATTAATGGTAAAAGCAACCCCGCTAACGATATAACCAAAGCTACTCCTAATGATTCCACGCAAAAATTTGTGAACAACGAGTGAATTATTCTTATCAAAAAAATATAGACCAAACCATACGGAATATAAACAAATATAAATACGATAACAAACTAAAAGACTACGAAAGTGATGTAAATGAAAATTTCATTCAAAATTAATAACAAAGGTTATAAGATTAGATATACATAGATTCGTAGTATTGATAGAAACGAACGAAAATGCGGGAATAAAAAAAGTAAATTACTAGAGTTATAGGCTGGATACCTAGAATATAAGCATAATTTACATACAAAACGTATTGAAATTCAAAATGAAATACCCACGAAAAATGGGTAGAACGTTTAGGTTTATCGTTAATTATTCAATTAAAATACGAATATGTGGGGGGAAAATGAGAAATCGGTAGTATCAAGATAGCAATCAATTGCTATTAACTACGAATTCCAAATACAGTATACAATTTAATATAGGGCATGAGCTAATCTGTTTCCCACAAAACCTAGCGTACAGACAAGCTAGTGGTCCAAAAGAAACTTAGAAATAATAAGCATTACACCACTTTCAATACAATACAATACCTGTTACTTTAACTAAAATTAGAATCTACTTAATTGAAAGAATAAATTCATGCCAACATCAATTTTGGGGTGGGAAGTTATAAAAGCCATAATAATGCTAATAAATACAAGTTCTGCCTTAGAGCTTAATAGTTAATAGAAATATACTAGCTTAGCGAGAGTATAACTTTCTGGGTTTTTTTTTCTTAGTTATATTTAATATTTTGAGAGAAGAGTATTCATTTTCTGGCTTCAAATAGTCGGTTTTGAAAGTACTAGTGTTTAGAGTTACGTATCAAATCAATCCTTAGGTTTTCAATTTGATTATGTAGAAGAACATCGTCGATTTAGGGTAAAATAGTTATAAATCAAATTTTGTTATCTCGGTATTCACCTTCTAATATTATCTTTAATCAATTTGGGTTTTTTTTGTAAATTTCAAGACTTTTATTTCAATAATACGGTCATAATGAAAGGGATTTCAAGAAACTCAGAGGTTTAATAACGAAATGTGGGATACGGTTTGGGGTTTATGGGTAAATAAATATTTGAGTATGTTAAGGTACGGGTTTAAATTAAAGGATGAATCAGTGGATAAGAGTTTAAGTAGGTTATAAGATGATTTATCATGTATATTTTTGATATATTACTAACAGGAAAGTATTATGCGGTTATTTACAGTCGTAATACTATTATCAACAGCTCTCTGGATATGAACTTCGTTAAAAATTTCGTAAACGATTCTGGTCTATTCATATATCATACATTCAAAGAGAATAATCATTTACAATGATTGGTGACATTCCTATAATTAGGAGGTAAAGTCGAAACCTATATAGATTTAATTAATGTAAAGGTAATAGCGATAAAGTTATAGTAAGCTAAAAATTAAAAACGTATTATATATTGAGTTAGTTGTATAAAAAAAAGCTTTTTCATATATTAATTATGATGAATTTGAAATATTCTAAATGTCGTAATTATATTGGTAACTTTATCATATATTCAATGTAAAACTTAAAATTTAAATAAAAATTCAATCGAGATCTATAAGGGGTAAATGAAACTTTATTAGTGAAATCATACATTATATATTTAAAGCTAACGAAGTCTATGCATATTATAATTTTTTTGTAGGAACAATATCAAGTTCATTGGGATAGCAGTCGATTGCTATATAGTTAAGTTTATTGTATAGACTGCAAGCTAATTGTAGTATGGTGTCTAATTTAATTCAAGGGATAGGCCATGAAGTTACGGATACAACTTAATATATAGATCGGTTACTAGTCTAATGAATTTATAAGAATAAATTTACTCCCTAACTATTTCGAAAATATTTGTTATTTCAACTACTATTCGAATGGATAATGTTCCAACATTTAATAACCTACTAATAATGATCATTTGTTAACGGTAACTCAAATACAGATTACCCAAGTAAAAGAAGAAATTATTTTCCGGTTACTTTCTATGAAAAAAGAAGGTAGGGGAAAGATTTTTTTATAAAATCCCCTATATAATTCGTTAATTTTTACAACTATAAGTATAATAGATCTTCAATATTACGCTGGATTCTATAATATTCTAATTGATGAAAGAATTATTGTAATCAAAATCGTTGTAAAATGTTGGTTAAATGAATTTTGAAATGAATGTTTCGAAAATTAACCATTCAAAGGTATTTAAATTTTAAGCCAAACGAATTATACTAATATTTTCAAATCCCTCAAAAAACATGTTAAAATCGCTACTTCGTCGTGTACGATAAATCGCTAAGTCGTAAATAAGAGCAAATACTTCAATTTGATAAGATAGTTAAGTTATGGAAAATAAGTTAAATCTGCATAGAAATGGGTTAATATCGCTAAATTACAATGAACAAGTCAATTTCCAAGTTATAATATACATTCAATTTGCATTCAACTCGCTAAATTCGTAGTTTTCGCATGAAATTGACGTCTAATTACTAGCCAAAACGTTAAGATCGAAGTCTAAAACGCGATATCAAGGCAAATAAAGGCATTCAAACCTATTTTTGTTAAATAATACAATGAAAGCCAGTGTTTGAAAATTTGAAATAAAAACTACATAAAAATACTTAATGAATAGCGTTGGACAGTATATACAAAATACAGATATGAGTGAAGATTTCGGTTGCGCCGTTTAGGCCTTCCAAGATTTTTGCAACTTTTTCAGTACAAAGACTATTATAATGTAAAAATTAATTTCCAAGAGTGTCACATTTGAATTGAAGGCGAATGTTTATTGAAAATAAAACTTTATCTTTAAAAAAGTTATAGTAAAATTGGTAAAGATCTTTTAGAATGAGTGAGAATGAAGCAATGCCTTTAAGATCTCTAAGTCTAATATCTCTAAGCTTAAGACGTGTAAGTTTAAAATTTTAATTTTTTTGAAATATAAGCAGAGATACCAATGATAATAATCAACGTTTTTATATTCATTTCATAGGTCCACCGTTTTACTATTAGATAAGTTTAACCTCCAATATACTAGGTACCAATTCTTTGCACTTTAGTCATAAAAACAAACCTATTGATTTATTCGGAAGTTTACTCTTTGAGTATGTTAAAGTTGAACAAGCGTTTGAGGAGAAGAGAAAGCGTAAAAAGTAGCTTTTACCAAAATGGATCGAGAAATTAATATTAATATATTCAAACGATTACTGAAAGAATATCATTAAAGTTGATAAGGAAGTAAATAAAGTCATTAATACAGAGGCAGTGTGCGATATTCAACTATATAAGAACTTTAAAACTATTCAACTTATCATGATATCGAGCGATAAAATGAAAAGTATGCCTATATACAGGACTCGAGTACAGTTTCTAATATAGAAGCTTACATATACGGTTAAATCACTGGTCATTACCTTCATAACCGAGATTTTAAAGGATCGAAACATGATTTAATTGCTAAAAATACCAATAACGATTGGACCAATTATAGAAACCTGATTACCAAACCAGTTAATATAGTTAACATTGATTATAAACTCTTTACGGATTTCTTCAATATCTGGAATAATATAGAGAAGTATGACGGGAAATCATATAACCTACTTAACATGAAGATAATTCCATTCTTGAATATTTGTAAATTAATAGAGACTTAACCTTTAGGTTTCGAATTATTATTCCCATAAATCTTTACTTGTCATGTAACTAACTACTACATGATACTCCTAATCAAAACATGTACTTTTCATAAAATTCATAATGGAATGAAGACTTACTTCAAATAAAACATACACCTTACTTTGTACTATACATACTAGATTACAATGCAATACACGAATATAATATCTAAAAAAAAAGGAAACATCATATATTTATTTAATAGAATTTATAATGAATTGATATTTTGGAAACAGATCATAAAACAAGCGTATCTGCAGGACAATATGTTACGCGAGGAGGTTCATGTAGTTATTAAAGGTTTAAACGAGTTTTAATATACCTTATAATACCTAAATAATATCTGTTAATTTTTTTCATCTAATTGTAGTTTTTTCTCACGATTGTAGAAACATTTTGGTAAAGTTTTATTGGTATGTTTCTCCAAGATGACGAGTTCTCTGTTTAAAACTATAAATAATTTTGAATTTATATTAGATCGATCGCATGTAAAACAAGTTGAAACACTTCAAATATAGCTATAAAATAAGAAATTGGAAGTAAACCTAGTAATGCGTATACCTATTTAGCGCATTAGGTAACTTTAGAAATTATCGTTGTAATGATAATGAAAAATATTGTATTTGCGATAATTTAAGTTATTAATAAAGTTGTCATGTCGTCAATATAACTTACAAACAATAGTTTATGTATTACACCTATTATTTCATTTCTTAAAGAAGGATAACTCCTAGTGCGTCGTAAACTGCAAAGGTAAAAACATATTAAACGATACAGATAACATATTAAACTAAGTTGCATAGTATAAAATACTGCTTTTATAGTAATCTATTAATTAGCTAAACACGCCTTTTTGTATAGTTTTATAGGTCAAGATCGTTTTTAATATTAATATGACCAGAACTTTGATTCTTTTTACATGTTTAACTTTTGTGGTAGTTGAGTGGAGTATACGTTTGAAAGACTTATTACAAATATTAGAGCAACGAGACACTTAATGAAAGACTATTGGAAATACATTAAATTTCTATATAAAAGTATTATTGACGTGGAAATTTACTATTAGGACGCCGGAAAGGTTAAAGTTGGCTTTGATTTAGATGAGTAATTATTATTACTTGAATTAACGATTGCAATTATAGTTGTTGAGTATATCGTCTTTTATATGAAAAGAATCAACCCTTTTCCTCCTTCTTAGGAAGATATAGTGACGCTTATTGTTAAGGCTATTGTTGATATTAATGAGTTGGTTAAAAATAACAAGACTTATCTCTTAGATTGAAAATAGGTATACCTGTAGTTATATCTTCAAAAAATGAAATTGATGGTGATAAACTTAATAGAATTGAAGATATTTCATTTATACAAATGTTTAAATTACCAAGTTATTAATAATCTATATAAAATGATAAAGTTCACAGGGTATAGAAATATTAAATATTAAGGATGAAAACTTATCAAAAAGAGTTATGACTATTACTAAACCTACACTGAAATACCATAACGATTGAAATTTATTTGAAAAAATGATTAAAGAATCCATTACGTGACTTCAATTAATATTTTTACGTGGATAACACACCTAATCAATATGTTATAAATTCTAAATGTTTTGATTTCATTGAAAAGTTAACGGCGAATAAAATTAAGAAAACCTTAAAGATTTTATCAATTATAACATACTAGGAATCACTAAATTTTATTGTTTACAACAAATTTACCAACTTGACAACAATATAGTTACAATCTAACATTAAAACAATAAGGGTAAAGTATATATATTTTCAATTACAGCCCCAAAAAAGCATTGAGAAAGTCGAATAGATCCATATACTATCTTATAAAACGTATCAAATGCTTATTCTAATAATAGGCTATTTGACGAACTGAAAGGCAATTTTTAAATAACCGTAAAGAATTTAAATAATATTGTTGGCCTTGATAACCTTGTATAGATCCTATCATTTTTTGGTGTATATTATCGTTCAACAAGTGAATCTGGTCGATCAGAAACAACTTACAAAACGCCTACAGCATACAGTAAAACATTTACGAAATTGTGAAGGAAGTTTATAAAACGCTACGTAATTATTTTATTTAATACTAGAAATGATACATCTATAATTGACGTACTAAATTTCACATTACAAAGAAAACTTTTCTTTTTAAGTAAATTAAGCAAATGAAATAGCTTATTTTCGATACTAAATATTGTAAACTTAGAAATATTAGCTAAAATCGGTAATAGTTTGGCAATATTCTATATAACTTAAGTTTAATCTCATATTGGGGAGAGTATTAATAAGGATATTTTATACTAATAGATCATCTAATATAATCAACCTCTATTGGTAATCAATACGCTTATAGAACGACGGCGATGCCATGAACTGCTAAAAAAAAACTATGAGTGATACAATATGTAATATAAGTCTTGAAATTAATATATAATAAATTGTTTTAGTAGAATATAAAACGAGAACCAATAAATTGATATTAAATTACGAATGAAAAGAATTATTAATATAACAGATAAATATTTTAAAGAAGTTTATAAAGATTGGATTAATGTATTTCTCATAAAAAATGTGTTTACTTTATACCTAAACGCGACTTTAACCTTGATAACTGTAACTTAAAAATTTTTAAGTTAAAAATAGTGCATGAAACCAAGCGTTAGATTTTAAATAATGCGTACGAAAAGTCCAAACTAATTGTTTAAGGGAATAGTAATCAAAGCAAAAACTAGATCTTTATATAATTTTTAACGATTCAAAAGATTGATTAACGGCTAGTAACCGTTCTTACCACAAGTAACCGTTCGAATAGCTGGTTTAGTAACATATACTAATGGAAATTTCATGTTGAATAATCGTGATATTACCCATATATACTTATAATCTGCTTTCAGTTTGCAAAGGATTTTCTTACTGTAATTGCGTATGAAACTTCGCAACAATTACTGATTAGAAACAGTTATAAAATATGTTAAAATTTTATATGAATTGGTATAAGTAGTTAGTTATTGGTTTCTGATTAACTAGTCGCACTTTCAATCTAAAACAGGTATTAAATTTTCAATTTACAACCCGTATTTATTAATTGCATAAACGGGTAATAAAGATTTCGTTATAGTTAATACGCAAATCGACGACATATTTTCGTTGAAATTGTTAGTTTCGTGATATTAAAGTAGAGTACAATTAATTATTCGAAGTTTTCCAATTACAAATCGATCAAAAATTTGGCTAAAGATAAATATCTGCATTTCAACAAATTTTTAATCAGTATATATAGTATTGACTATTTTAATTTCAAATACCCTGACTTTTGGTAAAGAGAGTAAATAATTTCTTGATTAAAATCAACAAAACCAACGCCATTAAGATCCTAAAATACTTTAAACAACGAATTATTGGTAATTACATTGCTACCTTTACTAGCTAGAAACATCTTACGATATTTCAATTACGGTTTAAACTTAAAATACACTGAATGAGGACTATAATCGTTTGAATCAACGTTTGGAATGAAAAATAAGGAATTTTTACTCTGAAATTAATAAGGTTTCTATTGATTTATTAGATACCAAACTAATTATTTTCTACAAAAGGCTTCTTTATTTATAATGTCGACTTATCATAGCAAATATGATTTATTATAATGCTAGTCAATAAAAATAAATGGTAACATAAACAGTTGTCAATTCCGAGTAATCTAATCTACCAAACGTTTAGAAAATGTAATAATATTATGGGAATCGTGTTTACTTTCCAAGTCTACAATATAATAGCAGGATTTAATATACGTATTTCTATATAAAAATCCTGAACATTGTTACCAAACAATCAATGATTTCATCGATTAAAGTTATTATAAATATAAATATACGAAGCTTATTAAAATAGCTTTTCAATTAAATTACAACTAATGAGAAACGTGTAATAATTTATTTAATAGCCTTTCTAGAAGCTTACGAAAAATGAGATATTAAGGACTTCCAATAAACCGATAGCAGAAATAATCCAACTAATACCATAACGGAAGTTATACTGAATAAAGCCATTGAAATATTTTAACTATCAATAGGCTAGTTATCCAGATTGAAAATTACGTTAGCCGGTTACCTATTAAAGATAAAGCACGTAATAATAGAAAAAAAAAAAGGTAAAAAAGTTTTTCTCAAATAGAAAACTGTTTGTTTGATAATTTTGACTTTATTGATCAATACGGTTGAGTTTTTGTATCTGTACAATTAAAGGTGAATTAAAAAATGATGAAACACTTGTTTTCTGGGATTTCAGGTGGTAGTTATTAGAAATACTATACAAATAGTATAGGAAGAATAGAAGGATACACTTTTATTACCGGTTGATTATATTTTAGGATTGACAAGTACTAAAAAAAAAAGTCGCTAGTATTGTGAATTATTTTAATTACATCATTGTAAAATTGACTGTATTGACTTCAACTCAAATGTAATATGGTGCCTAATTCAATACGGTGTATGAGATAAGCCGTTTCTTATACAAATTAGTGCGTGGAACAGCTATCAGTCTACTAAACTTAGAAGAATACATCTATCACTTGACTATTACGATACTACATGTTATTTTAACTATGATTCGAATTAACAAAATTGCAACATCGAAAAACTTATCAACAAAGTTGAATAAAAAGATATTATTATTTACATCTGGAGGCGAAAAGTTCAATCTTTGTCATGAGTTATATATTAGATGGATAACTGTTAAACGCGGTGATATTTAAGGTTTGATTTTTTTAATCAATGATATGATGCTGATAAAAACGCATCTTGAATATTTACATCATTGTTATTGTAAATCGAGTCAATAAAACTTGAAATACATTAAAAATACTTAATCTATTATATAAATATTATCTATTAATAAAGTTATATTAATTGTAACATCGCTCGAAAGATTAGCTGATATTTTAAATTTGCGAAGTAGAAATGAAGGTAGGGTTATAGGTGTCTTTACGGCCGCAGATATCGATAAAATAGTCATAGCCGTATTAATTACCTTATGTTATACCAAAGCGAAGGTTGTAAACAATGCTTTTAGTGTGGACGGAGAATTTATTATTTCGATAATTATAGGCTTTGTAATAGACTTATTCATTATAATTTAAACCGAGACGGTGGATTTCTATAAAGTCTTTTAACAAAGTGTTATATTGTGGTTGAGATTGAAATTATAATGAATATTGATAGTTGAAAGCAAGCATAATCGTAAATTTATGATAATTAATGGGTTTACGAATAGAAAAAACATGTTAAACACGTTTTTTTACCTTGAAATGATTGATAAAAAGTCGTTCAATCCGGTTTTAACCCATAATATTTTTGTTACAACCTTTTTAGGTAGGAATATCAAAACGCTGATAAAGGTCTTAGAAATGGTATTAAAGGAGTCGACTGATTATTGAATCGTTTTACCTTAATATACAATTGAAAATATACTGCTCTACATTGTATTTCATAAAGTGTATACCTTATTTTAGCCTTTTTCTTAACTTTGACGAAAACATTTATTATTATATATTATTCGTATATGAACGTAACAAGTATTAATTGGTTTCAAATTTCCTGGTTTGGTATATAATACTTCCAAAAAAATCCACTACCACTCATATATGATTCACACGTTATTATAAATTAAATTACCAATGTATTAATATTTAAGTAAATCGGCCAGAAGGTTCGTGGAATCCGGAAAAAAAGGTGAAAATTCGTAATTGGAACTTCATTAGTTTACAAATTAAGATTGAAAGTTTAGGAAAATTGATAAGCGGTTCATTATCTTTTTTTCCCAGCAAACTTCAACGGGTTTTCGATAACGTAACGCATTAAAGCGCAAGTAAATTAAATCGGATAAGCAGCAATAGCAGTGGTAGCAATGGTTATAAATCTATGGCCTTTGTGTACTTTAAAGAGACACGTGTTAAAGTTTTGATTCGAGGCCTTCAAGTTACGAAATCAATAAAAGAAAACCGACTATGACGAATTAAGAAAGTAATACAAGCTTTTTATCGATAAAGATAAAATGGAGTAACTTGTGTGAAACGATCAGATCGTAAATTTAGAATATATCATTTTGAAGAACATAACTTTAATTTTATATTCAAGACAAAATTTATCAGTTATGATGATACAATACTTATAAGTTTTTTTTCAAATATGTAGGTAAAAGCGTTCGTAGTGATAGTGACGGTGGAATCAGTAATTACAGGCGTATTATTTATAGTAAAAGTAAATCGAAAAATAGGAAACGAGTAGAAATAGATATTTTGAGTCGATTTTACAATAGGAATTGGCGCGGCGGACGGTTGAATTAGGTGAATGCAACTTGAAAAGTTTTCTTAGGTAAAAAGTCAGCAAATAGGGTTAGCAAAATGAGGTAGAGATGAACTAAATCTCAAGAACACAAATTAAAACATATAAAAATTGAAATAATCACGATCTGTATTAAAGATAAATCCAACTATTACCAGTTGAAAAATATGACCTTAATATATATGGATTAGTTTATAGAAAAGAGAAAAGAAGAAACTTTAGCGTATGTCAGTATAGTTTGTACTAGTGGGTCTCTAGATTAATTAGTCAAATTTGTATCCGTAACATTACTTTAGTTATATACAAAACATAAGTTCGCGTCTTGAACTTATGGTTTATAATAGAAGTATGACTTTAAACTTTACTTAGATTAAAAACTAGCTGTTTCTACTAATTTTCAATTCCGTTTAAAAGTATAAGTGTTAAAGAACGATATGATATCTCTATTATATTAAAGGGCTCAATATTAAACCCTTAACGTAAATAAATGTTAAAATACAACACAATTAGTTGTATAGCATAACCAAAAGTATTTCACATTTTAATATTTTATATTGAACAATAATATAATAAAATAGTGGTTTCTTAATGTATGGCGGAACTTATAACTCCACAAACCCAGGTTTTTTTTTGGTCAACCCACGTTTACAACAGGGACTCGAAGGTAGAGTAACTCTTGGTAAGCTGTAATTGTTGAAAGGGTTTTGCCTAATATATTTGGACCCCTCGGGTTACAATTATTTACGCTAGCGTTTACATATTATAGGTAGCAGTACTGTTGTGTGGTGCCTGGTGAATGGAACCATAAACAAACAAATAATCAAACCCTAATCCAATGCACGGCGATTATAGACCTTTCATGCAGGTGTAAATAAGCTAATTAGTCACGATGGTTCCTGTATAGACTAGGGAGAATCAAGTTTACGTCAGCAAGCTCCATAGGTACTTCTCGACAAGGCACGCTCGGCGGTGAAGCACCCTGTGCCATTTCTTTGGGACCACATAAGGGTAAAAAGATGTGAAGGAAGCAGACGGAGGAAGACGAGAGAAAAAGTTAACGTCTAAGCCCTGCTCCAAACGGACTCTTCGCCTACCAAAGACGACATTCTGTTTATAGGAGAGACCAGCCGTTGAAACAACCGAGGGTGCCGAGTCTTACCCGATATGCTTTGGACCTTAAGCTCGTGCACCGGCACGGAGGTGGCCTTCTGGAAGTCCACTGCAGGTGGCAGGATCGTACGATTTCCCGGTCGTATTTGTGCTTGCATATTTCGAATTTGTGCGGTATGGTTTATGAATCTGATGAGCTTCCTACATGGACACGCGAGTGTAACATCGCTGCCAGTAGGTAGTCACATAGCAACAACAGTACCTACCTGTTGCTGCTTCTTGTCGCATGGCACATCTCGCACCAGCTGCCTCCTCTATACGGTGTCTCTACTGATATTATATGCCACGAGGCCAATACGATACCGGGCCCTTGGCCTGGCACCCAGTTGTCTGACGGTTCGGCGGCGGTAGCGCACAGGGCGTGGTTAACAGGGCATATGAGTACATATTAGTACATATGAGTACATATTAGTACATATTAGTACGTATTAGTACATATTAGTACATATTTACTGTTTTTGCCCCCAAGTCGCATTATCATCCCAAACGGGATCTACCAGGCCTTATTCTACTCACACACCTATGGTCCCAGCCCCTCTCATCGGGGTCTTACGTACCCAGCCTGTCGCGTCGTTGAACGCTGTCACGTCTAGCGTTTTCCCAGTTATAAATGCCTAGTCTTCTCTTCACTTTGCAATGCATGACCGACTTGCTTCGTCGTCCTATTGATCGTCCTATTGACGTCGCCGAATAGTTGACCATCGCCCATCACATTTCCTCCTCCTCACTTTTACCCCCTTCCTGCGGCGTACAAGCACTTTAACGATACTTTCATGCACAAGCAACGAAACTTCCGCTATGTGTAACGTCACCAAGAACTACTACATTTATGAGCAATGCCAGGACCCTGGCCTCCACTTCGTTCGCACATCAATGGACGGAGCGGGCATACCACCATGTCCGTCTGGGCCGCATGAGAGATACATAGTGCAACCAGGCGCATGTCCTCTCTGTAACGGTTGAGCCAACACCCTTCGAGACATCGTCTGCGGGCGAGGACTTGAAGCCCAACCGCCTCCCCGTGATGAAAAGATAATGGGAGGCCAAGGGGTGCGGCCTATACAGTAACACACCGAGCAGCCAGCATCGGCGCGAACACCGCAGCTCCACCTGCACTCTTCTGACGGGAAACGGAATCTGTTCCAAGACGTGCTGGGGACATTCACAGCTCTGCTCGTCAGACGGCCCCGAACGGCACCGGACGGCACCGGACGGCACCGGATGGTCCAAGAAGCCTCAGATGGAACGCACAGACCGGTTCACGGCTTCTGCCGTTGATTTTCGCCTCCAACTGATTCGGGAACGGGCGTTTTTCCGCCACCACAGTAGCAGACATTCGTCATGTCCGCTACGACCAGATTTCACCTCTGACGGGAGCCGCTGGACTTGGGTTTGCACAACTACCTGGCTTCATGTTCTTCTTCATGTTCTCAAGCGTTTCGGCGCGGAGTTGGGGTGGGACGTTGCTTGGATCTCGGGGTTGGAAGAAGGATACAGAAAAGCTTGTTTCTTTACGGTGGGGCTTGTGCAGGTACCTCTTGGTCAACCACACGCGCTTTTAGGTTTACGGACCTAGGCAGATAGAACCGCGGCCAGACGAGGCGCTCATGCAAGGGCGTCGGGACAATGAGATGCAAATTGCTCCACCATCCTGCAACATGCGAATTCGGATCAAATCCGCTGGTGATATGATATATCGCTTTGGATACGACCTTGCCTCCCTGCCTCTTCAGCGTCTCAGTACCCTGGGTCTTGCAGCGTTTTGTTGCGTACCATGGTTGCTGGTGACAGGCGCAACTTTCGAGTCGGGACTTCTGACACGGCGTCACGGTATTGCGGTCATCTCCAAAAACACCGGGGTGGATCCAATGCCAAAGCGTATTATGTACAGTGGCGGCCCGATTTTGACCCGCTCAACCACAGCGTGGCTGTAGTAGTCGGGGAGGACGGACGGCCAACGTCAGGAATTGAATATTGGATTGATGTTGATGTTCAGGTTGAAGTTTGGCCTCGCTGACCGGTTCGCTTCCAAAGTCGATTCCTCAGCAAGGTCGCCGTATAGACCACAGCGACGGCTATTTGAACCCTTCCGTACCAATAGCACCTTCCCCGCCTACACAGCACCCTCCTTCATCATGCATAGAGCATCGAGATCTTAAGTCAACTCAACTGAAACGAAATTATTTTAGTATATAAGTACGTATACCAAACCATAATAGGGTGTTATTTTGGAATCTAATATTTGATGCTTGAAAACTATTTTGAAATTAAATTGAAACCTGTTGGTAGGGCTTTAAACGTTACAACGTTGTCGATTCGATTAGTCGAAGTAACATTACGTGGTCAAGTGGTGGATGTATTGTTCTAGGTTTAGCAGACCGCTAGCCGGTCTGCACGCTAATTTGTATAGCCAATTGCTTGGCCCGTGCCCTAGTGTGAAGTAGGTGTATACCATACTTAACTTGTAGCCAATATAGTAGGCTCATAAACAATACACTTAACTTGCAGTCACTATAGTTAACTTTACTGTCAGTAAAGTTAAACTATTGTAATGTAATTACTGCTATTTTAACACTGGCGGTTTGTTATTTTGTACACGTACGCTAGTATAGTCGACTAAACTTTTCCAGTTACCAACGAATTACGTCCTCGTTAACTAGTCAGACCCCTGTCAATTCCATTTGACTTCCACACCCAAATTAACCTCAATTACCTTTATTTACTTTACGGCTCCAAATCCTTGCTTTACTTATTCTCGTACACAAGTTTTTCGCTATAAACTTGCGCGTACTAACCTATTACCATAATTGGCTTTTTTAACCAACGTAAATTAAACTACCTTTTAATCCTACTTAATTCACATGAGTAAATTAACCTATTGCTGCCTTTAATTTAATTGTATTATTTAAAAGAATCGCTATCCCCATAATAGTTTTTTTTAGTTTACCAGCATATTCCTGTCTGCTAACACGTAACTTAGCCTTACCAGGTAGCCTATAAACATAGCTTTCGATGCGTATAGTTAGTGCATTACTATTAATAAACCTTTCGAAGGCCTTATTTGACGATACCTTTGTTATGATGTTAATAGGATTATCCTTTCCATCGATCTATCAGAACTCCTCGATTTTCCTGTTTTTGTAAGCTTCGCGAAATGCCATTACGTCGATTATTAAACGTTTTTTACTGGTAGTTCCGAGCTTTAAAAGGCATTTAAACAGGCTTTTTAAGTTGATATAGATTACCACTAAAATAAAGGAAATCTTGAACTACCTAGTGATAACGTTAAGGGTTTCCTATGAGGCTATACTTACATCAAAGCTAGCTATTAAATCATAGATCTTTAAAGTTAATACGTTTCGTATAATTCTTTTACATTTAACGGAAATCAAATATATTAGGTTACCGATAATATTAAACTGATCCTCCTGCTTGTCTTTATTAACAAAGACTATTAAAAAGCTGATTTGTAAAAATATGTTGGTATTATTTGCAAAGAAACCGTTTGTAAAGATTATTAACTTAGCCTTCGATAAGTTAATTGGAACTATATTAATCATTCTGTTTGAATTTCGCATTTGCCACTCGAGCTTCTTTTTTAACCAGTTAAAGTCTTTATTCGTTGGGTTTTATACTTATACCGTAATCGATAGATTATAAAAAGCTTTCGGTTAGCATAAAGTGGTAATGTAGCTGCCATGAGCGCGTTATTCTAGATACTATTAAGCTTTAGCTACGTTAATCTTATCGATTATAGCTGATTCAACGCCTCAGCCCATTTGGCAAAAACTAAGGCTAATATTAACACTAAATATACGGATTAACAATTCATTAAAGTTAAATTGATTGCCTTCTATGAGAGTCGTAACCGGCTTATAATTTCAAAATTAAAAGTCCTTAATCGTTTGTTATTCTAATGCTATAAAGCTAATGATTCCGATGAAAAGAGTATCGTTAATTTACATACCTATTAAGTTGAAGTTCTTTTCTTACGTTGTTAATAAGTACGAATCGTATACCAAAGACTATATATCTAAACGTGATTCAAAATACGATTGATATATTAAAAATTAATTAACGCTTATTTTGGCCAGTTTATATAATAGCTTAATATACCGTATTACCGTTTCCGAAAGGTAAATGGTACGAAATTTTTATAATAACTTTAATACAACGATCCGTTGTCAGTCGATCATTAATTACATACATGTTTGCTTTATATTTAGGCTATATTATGTTAATTTACCTTTAATATTAGTTAGAAAACTTATTATTAGAAAGACTATCAAATGTTAACTTATTTTATAAATCGTTGGCGATGACGTAAAAATTCAATTCTTTCCTTTATTACTATATTCTTAGGAAATTAACCGTAACTTTTTGATGATTACCCCATGGTTTTACCCTTAACCTCCTATATAATCCTTAATCTGATAATCATAACATTCGGGTCTTGAAGGTTAAAGTCGGTATTAAACACGAATTATACCACTTTTTAAATTAGAAATCTATTACCTTTAACCCTATTTCTTTTTTTAATGAGTTTATCGAATGTTTTAATAATATCTTATACCCTGAGCTTTAATATTAAGTTTTTATTGTCTTTTTTTCCTACCTACCCAAATCATATTATAAATACGACTTAATATGTATTTATCATATTTATTATTTCTTTTCTTCGATGGTCGTCCATGTTGGCAGAGGTTTATCAGCTTATCGATAACAGATGAAAAAAAGTTGTATTAACTCAATTGTTTAGGTTAAAATTATTTATCGTTAGTTGCGTTAATACAGGGCTTAACTTAAGTGGTATAAAACATTGTAAGATCGTTAATAGTTTTAACAACTACTTTAGAGTTGACGATATTTAAGGTTTTATATAGTCTATCCCATTTAACTGGCTCCCTTTATATGAGAACTTTACTTTATAAGGGCAAAGCAAGTATGTTGATTATCGTAAAAGCGTTTCTAATATTAATGGCATCTTTAACTTAACGCCATGCCGATTCCTTCCGTAGTTTTTTCAATGCTTTGCTGTAGGCCACAGACATTTTCGAAGTACTTGCTAATAAAAAAGATTTACTCGTCAAGTATAGGTATAATTCAAAGACCAATAGCGTTAGCACCAAACCTTCAAGGCCTATAATATCGTTTGCCTTTCACCGCCATCTAACAGTATGCCTCTTAGTCTTTAAAGCTTTTAATCTCTAGTGTAAGGATATTTTATATTCGGTGAAGTAATGCGTATATCATTTCGATCTTTCCAATACTTTAATAGGCCTTTATAAACACTTATTTATACTTTTTTATTTTATTTTAACATCTGCTTGAAATTCCGCCGCCGCAAATTTGATACCAATATCGTAGACGATGACTTTAGGCGAGCCTAAGTATGTATTAATTTATAAAATCCTTAGTGTTTCACACGTATCTTTTAATGATAAGGACTATAAAAGCTTACCTTAGTAAAAAGAAGTTACGGAATTTATAACGAAAAAAACAGGCTTATTATCTAAATATAATATTTTAATAAAGACTTTGTAATTGAAGTCCTTGTTGTTTTAGTATAAACCTAAATCATCGAAGGGCTTAAGTATATGTTTAATGATAATAATAGAGTTTTCGATAACTTTTAAAACAGAGTATTCCATATCTTTGTACCTTGCAAACTTTAGAACTTTATATAGCCTATTAATAGTTGGATAGTTGAAGTGCTGGTGTAATTTAAGTATTTTTTTAACTCTGTTAGATTGAATACCGTTAGCATTTGTGATTTAAAATGAACTTTAAAGTGCCCCCATTTGGAGGCAAAGGAAAACCTTTAGCTGTTTTAAACTAATTCGTTGGTATTAACGTTTATGTTGACGCGGATGGTCTTTATATCTTTTAAAGAGAAAAGAAAAGAGGTATAAGTCTTCAAATTATAAAAGGTAATCAAGTTAATACCAATATAAACTACCGTTATCCTTAGTGTTAATAGTTGATCATTTAAGCAGAAGCTGACTTTAACTTTGCTAGTATCTTAACGATTAATCTTGGTAAAAGTAATGCATTCCTTTTGTAATACCACATACTACAAATATCCTCCTATTAAGTACCTTGTTACTCCTGTATATGAAATGATACCTTAAAACGCATGGTTCGCATAACGAATACGAAATTTAAATATGTATCAGGGGTTAAGGGCTTATTTAGGGTAAATGTAAGAATTTTTACCATTTAAGCGGTATAAGAGGACGTAGTTGGCTAATTACCGGGCTGCCTTTGAATTAGTATCTTTAGACCACTTAATTTACTTAGGGGTATTATTTCCCCTAATAGCATTTTATGTTTGAAGTTTACGATATAATCTAAGTAGTTTTACCGGGAACAATATAGTACTAGATGTGGTGTATTACTTATTTGTCATTACGTTTGGCACAAGGGTAACGAGTTAACTAATCACTAGACTTTCCACAAATTTAATATCTTTTGCCACTATTATAACGAAAGTTTTCACGATTAATAGTTTCGCTTAAATCTATTATTCATTAACACTAGTATAATTATAGCTTTTAGTCCAATATTATTAAACAATATTTTAAACGCTAAAAGCGTTTATAGCTATATTTACAATCGACATAATTAACTATCGCCTGATCTTTTTCATCCATATCGTAAAAATTATTAACTTAGAGCTATATACTAAACGAGTTTGGCGTACATACTATTACGGTCGCAAACGAGAAATGTAACTGGCTAAAAAATCCTTTGCAGGTAGTATTTGGATGTTATAGGGCGTATTCGAACTTGCTAACACCTGTAATAGCTACTTGTATTTGTTCGCGAAGTGTGGTTTCGTTAAGTTAAGCTTTCCCCATTCCTTACTAACATAATATAAGTTTATTAAACATTTAATTTAACACGTCTATCAGTATTTTCTCCTCTTTTACTCTATCATTATCGTAGTTTACCTCGTAGTAGCTTAATTAGTATGGTATTAGGTAAGGTAGAAATTTTACTTAAAGTAACTCTTTATACCGTTATAGATTTTGCGAAAGGTAGTTACTTATATTAAAAAGGTTAGATAATGGTCCTCAGCGTATATTATAAAGATTTCAGAAAATAATAAATAAAAACTAAAAGGATAGACCTCTATTTACTTGTAAATATTTAAAAAAGGTATTATCTTGGTATCAAAAATTTTATAAGGCTTTTTATTATACTTTTTTACATTATTTCAAATTTTGAAAAAGTCCTTAAATAGATCGTAATTAATATTAACAATTTTAATATATTGTAGGGAAAAATTGTGATAATCATCTCAGTTTTCATTGGTATTTCCTAATAATTCAAGCTTTAAATCCTTTGAGTTGCGGGTTTTAGAGTAATTTTTAATCGCTTAGCTCAAGGAGTGAAATCTTATAATAGGATCTATTATAGGCTTACACGTATAAACGTACCTGCCAGAAAAAGCTTCGACTAAACGAACTTGGCTATTCTGGGTAAAGGGTTAGGGAGAAATAGTGATTTAGCTGTAGAAAGAGGTTTAAATTATTTAACAGCATTGTTTAATTAACCGATGGATGAAATTCACGTTAATTCCTTTTTTCGCATTGAAAGCTACTGTTTTATGCGCTTTACCATCGCTAAAAACGTACTCTGTATTGTTACATAAATGTGTTAAGCTACCGAACAGGTTGACGAGTTCCTTATCATTATCGTGTAAAGAGATTTAACTTAAATAGAGTTCAAAGAGAGGTCTCTTGAAACTTATATAGGAGCGTTAAGGTTTTTTAATACTCTTTTTAAGGCGTGGGTCTTAAGAGTGTTTTTCAAATTAGGACAATTCGAAAAGAGGTTTTATTAACTTGGTTAAGTTTTTTTGTGGCACATATATCCTTCGATGTTCGAGTTCTCCCTTTAATTTGAACTCAAAACCCTTTCAAATTTTCTTTCATATATTAATAGTTGAGTCGTTAGAAATATTACGGTATTTGGAAAAGGCGCGGTTATCGTGATCAAATTCTTTGCTACCATCTTAATGATAAAGTGGTTGAAGAAGTCAACCTGATAATTTTCGGTTAAATACTTATCGATATCTGATTCTGAGAGATATTCATCATATGACTTTGAAAAAAAGATTCGAGAGCTTTAATTCTCTTTCATAGTTCCTAAGTATTATCTTAACATTTTTACTAGCATAGGACTTAGTGGACAAAAGATTTGGTAATTTAGGACTTGTGGACTTGTTGATCTAGTATAAAGTCGCGCGATGTGGTTTCCTTGGCGCTATTTAGTAATTTTCGGTATTTTCGCCTTCAAGTAACGATTTTAACGATTAAATTAGAATAGGGGGAGAAAAAAAGAGTCAAGTAAGAGTAAAGGTTTAGTATAAAAGGCAAGGTCGAAGGTTATTTATTGTGGTTATTTGGCGTATGGTTTCATCGTTTTTGTAAGAGGAGTATATATAGTAGTATTAACTTAGTTGTTTACCAACTTGTCGTTTAAAATTTTTAGCGGTTAATCTTAACGCTTTTTAAAAAAGATACGTAAAGATTTTTTTGGAGTTTTTTATAGCAATACCGATATTACCTCTAGTTTTCCGTAAAAACTGGCATGACCCAAAGATCTTTTTTACTTAATACCGCAAAACTTAATAAAGTAGTAAAAGCTCTTCGTAAAAATCATTCTTTTGCCTCAACTGCTGTTATTAACATAGGGCATAACCAGAAAAAAGCCTTTTTTTTACCTAACTAATTTATACTTAACTTTATAAATACTGATCAGTATTGGTATTGATTTGGACGTTATAACATTATCTATTTGATTGGTCTTAGTAACATTGGTATTTCGTGGTAAAATGGTATATGCCTTGTTCTAGATTTGGTAGACTGCTAGCTGGTTTGCACACCAATTTTTATGGCCAATTACTTGGCCCGTGCCCTAGTCTAAAGTAAGCGCATACTATATTTGACTTGCTATCAATATAGTAGGTACACAAAAAATACACTCATCTTGCAGTCAGTATAGTCAACTTTACTATAAGTAAAGTTGGCCTACTGAACTGCAATTACTACTATTCTAACAAAGCCTAAATATTACTTCAATAATTGTATTTTGTCAATATATATAATAATTTGAGCTTAAGATGTTGAAATTAACTTTCAAAACGCTTTGAATAAATTATTAAATCGAGTTTAAGCTTATGTTATATCATTCTGTGATTAGGTTTACATTAAAGAGTTTTTCATATTAGTATTTATTTGTTTTTGCTATAGTATATGAAATTTAACTTATGTGTTATTCTCTTTTTGCCTGATATGAAAAGAAAAATTTCCAACTTTTCATAAAAATATATACTGTATACATTATTAATGATGTATGATTTTCTATTGAAGCTGGTAATATTAATCGTATAAATCGCTTTTACACTTTAATTTGCTATTGGATACACAGCTGTATGTATAGTGATTGTTGACGTTATAACTGTTGAGATAATTCTAGCATTGGTAACAGTAATGCTATAATATATTTTTACAAGAAAAAGATTATATTAACCCCTAAAAAGCAATTTTTCTATAAATAACTTGAAAAAAAATGCGTTAAAATAATTCATTGATATTCCAAGTATAGAGAAATCAAAGGTATTGAACTGAATCTCAACCCTTCATTAATTTTAAAAATTAACCATTTATTGAAAAGGAAAGAATGTGAAAACAATAATAAAATAATTTACAAATTTTTGGAATAGAAGTCAATTACAGTATAGTTGAGTCAACTATACCTACAGTTAGTTAATTAAACTAACTTCAAAATAACTTTAATTTGTGGGATGTGACTGAAATGACTGCAAGTCAAGTGCAGTAGGTGACCACTTCAATGTGGAGCACGATCTAAAACAGTTAGCTATACAAATTATTGTTTAGACCGGCTAGCGGTCTGTCAAACTTAGAAGTAATAAATCTCCACTTTCAATGTAGCACCAGTTACTTCGACCAGAGATTTAAATCGATTATATTGTAACGATAAAAGTTACCAATACTGATTAGTATTTGTTAGGTTAATTATAGATCATTTAGGTAAAATAATAAGAAACTATTTTCCAGTTGTTAAATTTCATTTAGGCAAGGTAGAGGAAAGGTTTTTTCGAAGTACCTCTGTAGTATTATATCAGCTTTCGCGGAAATAAGTAGGGAAGACCTCTAAATTTTGTTAGTTTTTACGGGATTTTAGGTGCGGCGACGGTATTATTATCTGAAAACACTAAGATTTTTTTACAGATTAAGTTTTAGAAGAAAAGCGTTGAGATGCACCGCCTCAAAATCTCAAAGATCGTTAATTCGTTAAGTTGACAAACAGTTGAGTTAGTACTATTGCGGGTACTACTACTGCAAATTTCAAATCATAAAACTGATTAGCTCTTGAGATTTTGAACTATAAATAATAATTTTGATGGAAACTAACTTATAGCTTAACTTCCTTTTATATTACTTTTTTCTCTATATATTTTGAATTTCGTCATAATGGTTTTAGAATACGCTGGAATCGATGCTATTAATAATACCGAAAAGCAAGAAGTAATTACAGCCCTTGACACTATTTTCATAAAGTATTACAATAATTTTTTTTGGTGAAATAACGTTAACAAAAACTTAACCCTCAAATACTTTACTAAGGCAATCGGTCATTTTATTCTTAACTTAGAATCTACTGGAACTAATTAAAATCCTATTGATTTCAACAAATTTTAGGAATAGTTGAGCGATTGGATCTTGTAAATATAGAAAGAGATATATAAATACGTTAAAATGAGAATGAAGATTAAGCTGAACAACCAAAGAGTTGATCTCCTTGGAAAGAATGGTAAAGAAGGAAATCTGGTAAACGTACTCTATGAATATATAACAAATTTAGATCATCAATAGACTAAGGTCAAGTGTAAATGTACCGTTAACAACAGCTTTACTTAACGCCCTTACATATATTCGCAAAGTTCTTTCTAAACACAAATAAGGTTTTTATACCATATTTCTTAAGATCTTCAATAGGCTAGTGTCTCTAGCTGTAAAGAATCAATAAGCCCATATATATGAAGCTTTTAGGTTCACTAGTCAATTAAAAATGAACTTCGGCAAGAATTTTCACATTAACAAATTATCATTAAACCCCTCGCGGAAATCTTTAAATTCCCCACCCTTAAGACCCTTATTATGTTCAGTTTTGATATATCAATTAAGTAAGGAGCGGTTTCATACACGAATCTACTATAGGTACAATTACCAGCTTATTATTTTCATATTCTGCTGAAGGTAACTATCCTATCTACTAATACTATTACATTTACCAGAAACTTTCCCAATACCAGTCGAGAGATATACAGGGGTTTTACGACTAATACATTACTTTCCCCCCTCGAGATGTCCTCATAGTGGATGCAGATTTCATGGTAATTATTATTTTCATTAAGATTTATGGAGGAAAGAAGAAGTATAACAATAAGTTGTATAATGTCCTCGACGTCAAGTTACACCTGTTTGTTAACATTTACTACCAAATAAAGATTAAATTACCAGGGTTTTCCTTGTTGTTTCCCAGTATTTTTATCAGTTAAACCGAGGATTATTATCTTTGGTACTTGATAAATTGCTTGCCAGTTTAAGAGATTTACGATGGTTTTGAAGTTTATTTTAAATACAATATCAATTTTGCCCAGTATTATATAAATCGAACCATTTTTTAATATTTTTATATGTTCAATCACAAAAGAAAATTGGAAAGTAAGATGGACCCTTTTAATTGGATGTTTAATGGGCTGATATTTTACTAATAAGTAATGAGGAATGTATGATTTCTTGAGGTTGTATTACGTTAACAAGTTTTTTTTAGCTGTGACGGGTTATAACAAGTTCGAATACGTTTCATAGTGCCTTAATGCTACCTATAAAAGATTTTTTTTTAGTCAATTAAAGTCCTTATTTACAACCATAAAAACGTGAGTATAGAGTTTAATTAATATATACCTCTAAGCTCCTAAGTTTAATGACGACGATAAAACCTCTTTTATGCGTATTAAATCGACCGTAAATACGGCTAGCCTAAACAATATGGTTGATAAAAGGATACCTGGAAGTATAACCACTAAGTTATATAAAAAGGAAGATATTCCTTTCTACTAAAATCTTTAATTCAATCACATAAATTCCTTTTAAATACCAAAGAGTATTATATTTTCGGTAAATTAAGATATTAGTTAACTATTTACATTATTGTTAAACGCGAATAGAAGTTAATGATATATTATATGTAATTTCCCTCTATGTTTAATTAGGAATACATTAAACGCGTTATAGATTTTAGTGATTAGGAAGTTGAATATAAGAAAAACAAGTTTAAAGTTATCGATTAGCATGGAAATACTGATATTAATTCGAAATTAACGTAAAAATTGGCCAACCACGCTTTTTCATACTGCCCAAAAGGTTAAAACTCCTATTGTTGTTATAATAATAAAGACCCTAGCCCTATATATTTATTTGTTAATTTCGATCATTACGCTAAACAACTATGTTAAATTATTTCATCAAATATCGGTGTATTACGATGTTTAATAAAAAGTTATTCGTAATATGTTAGGTTATAAAGAGATATTTATATTGTTGTAGAATTTAATTATACGTATATCAATAAGTTTAAAGTTAGTTTTAACCTTAAAAAAGAACTTTTTTTCTAGGATCAACGACTATTACCGTAGTCATTAGGCCTATTGTTCTTTATATATTGGAATATCATATATAATTTATTATTTGTATTTAAAACATGAAGGATTTCAGTGTTAACTTTGATATTTAGATCAACGAATTGGATAAGGTTACGTCCAGCTAGAAGTTATCACTTAGTTTGCAATGAAAATATTTCTGTTGTTACATTTAATGGTTGAGAGCGATGGTATTAAATTTAATGCAGTTAAACTTTTGTTCATTACATTGAAAGTTTAACTATCCGGCAACTAATAGACTGTATAAAGTCTTTGAAGGGATTAACTATAAGGTTATGGACTTGCCAGAGTTAAAGGTAATTGAATGTTTTTGTTATTACCGTTAAATATACTTTTAACCCTACTTAATGTTTAAGTTTACCTTAAAAAAGGACTAATATTTCAACTTTAAAGTTTTTGTCAACGTATTTTACTTAGACGGTAAGTTAATACTTTACTTATTGGTTTTGTTATAGCGTTTTATGATACTACGTTCTTTAAAGCTATTATAGCGAAGGAAATATAGAAGGTATTATATAATTGGTTGATTAATACGTAATTAGAACCCCTAAACGTATTGATTTAAGATACCGGTACCAACTTTATTATAATGAAGTTTTAAACTATTGTTAATTTAATTGAAATTTAATTTAAATAGGTTTATATTAAGGCTTATTAAAGTATTAGTAAGATTAACATAGCTAACTTATTTTTTCAGAAGGTTTATAATATTTTTACCTTAGAGATTCAAAGTTTCATAAGTTCGAGAATACGGCTTTAAATAATTGTAAAAATTTTAAACTATATTTTGAGCCTTAATAGTCTTATACTATTTTATTAGTATTTGTAACTTGCCTACATTTAACGATTCAATCTCTACTATTATCAAATATCTCAAAGAGAATTGCAGTATATAATGAAGTTTTGAAGGAATTAAGGAAGAAATTGGTACACCGTTAGATTAATAATTCTATTAATATCAAAAACGGATTATTGACAAGAAACATGTTATTTTTGCGTTTTCAAAGTAAAGTTTTCACGTGGCGAAATACAGGTAAATGAGATAGACCCTTAAAATATCAAGTATCGCAAATCCCAATGTAGTAGTTCAAACCATCAATAATCCTATCACTTCATATAACATATAAGTCAAACTATAAAAAAATACTTGAAATTGAATAAAGATTCTTAAGCTGAAATCCCTCAAGCCGAGCTGATTATCTAATAAAATCCTTTCGAGCCAATTATTAACAAATCGATAAAACATCAACTGCGTGAAAGATTACTAAAGAGGAGGATATATATTGAAAAAGAGGATCTTAAAAACAAATAGAAGCCTAAGAGGGAGTTTATTACAGTGTTAGTATTTCAAAAAGAGATGTCTAACGGAGATTTTCCCTTTAAGTTACGAGCTAAAAGCATTATTGACACATCAGGTAAACCTTTTAAAGAAAGAAATCGAGTGGATATCGATGACTTCCTTATACGAGAAGTTATTCAACTTATATTATTGACGTAATTGAAAAGGTAAGACATTACAATCTTCAAGTCGAAGATAATCTTCGAAGTTAAAGGCAAAACTAAGGACCGTCTATACGAAAAATAACGGTTGATCGCCTAAAGATATGATAATAAAGGTAAAATTAAAATTTTTACTCAATGATTTATAACCCAAAAAATCAACCAACGTTTAATTATTGTAACTACTATCAATTTCATTATTGTAATAAAAAATTAGTTCATTCATTATAGCTGTAATATGACGCAAAAGTCTACGAAATTCATCACGAATCTTGAACAATTTATAATATTAAAACTACTAAAAAAAATGAAAATAAGTTTACAACCGGTATAGTTATATGATAAATTCAAGTTTTATACGAATTAACCAAAGTAGGTATCCATTTGTTTTGAACGTATCAAATGTATTTCAAATCTAAGTTAGGTATAAATACTTCGATGTTAAAACTATATTTTTCAATTATATAGGACGAAGATTTTGGTATTATTAATATATAAACTTATAATACCCTTTTCGTCTTCGAAAACTCTAGGTTTATAACGTTGAAATAGCTTATAATAGAAAAGTTAAGGCTTTAAAAGTATAAACTGATTGAGATATTCATTACATTGCCTTCAAGTCAAGTGCAGTAGGTACTAACTTCAATATAGAACACGGACCAAATCAGTTGGCTATACAAATTAGCGTGCAAACTAGCTAGCAGTCTGCTAAACTTAAAAGTAACACATTAATAATTTTAATGCAGCACCATTTACTTCGACCACAAAGATTCGAATCAATTACGTTGCAACGATAAAAACCACCCAATATTTATCAGTATCTACTAGGTCAAGTAAAGATAAAATAGGTAAAAGAAAAGGTCTAATTTCTAGCTACTTTTTATATAGGCAACGTAAAGGGAAATTTTTGCGAAAAGACTTTATACGTTATGCAGTTATTCGCGGTAAAAAGTAGGGAAATTTCATAGATTGTAAATCTATTTTCAACGGGTTATAAATGGAAATAGTATCGCTATTATGAAAAACACTAAGAAATTCTTTTTAGAACAGTTTTGAAAGCGTTGAAATTAACCGTATAAAAGTTTTAAAGATCATTAAGTTGGCAAACGGCGAAGTCAGTACTATTGTGGCTACTGTTATTACAGATATCATTACTGCGAATTTCAAATCGCAAAAACAACTAAATCCAACCACCTTTAATAAACAACAACTTTAATAGTAAACCTACGACATAAATTCCAGTTATACCACTCTTTTCCTCCTTATATTCTTTAACCTTCGTTGAAACAACCTTGAAAAAAAGGCAACATTGACATTATTACTAACACTACTTAAAGAAAAGAAATTATAATTTTTGGATTTACATTCGTCCAACATTTTGATAACGACCTTAAGTCAACGAACGCTAATAGAAAATCTACCCGCGAATACAAAGTAAACTACATTAGTCATTACATATTCGATTCAAACCCTACTATACATAATAAGGAACTTATTGCCTTCGACAACTTTTACGAATAATTTAACAGGTATACCTTAAATATATAAAAGATAATAGTTAGATTAGTCAAAACTAGGCTTAAAATTGAACTATTCAACCAAGGGATCGATCCTTAAAAAGAGGGGAAAAGACAATCTAACAAACTCATTTTATAAATAGGTGACAGATGAAAACCCTTAATAAATTCGGGAAAAGGGTAGAGATACCGTTAATGACAACATTCTTTAACGCTTTTACACACGTTTGTCAAGTCTTACCTAAGCTTGAATAAATTCCTTAAACTTTATTACCTAAAATTCTGAACGGGACATTATCGTTGGCTGTAAGAAGTTAATTAACTAGCAAAGAGTAAACCTTCAAATCCATCATTTAATGAAATAAAAATCTTCACAAGCCTCTCAATATCAAAAGTACCATTACCCAATCCTCCGCGAAAATATTCAAATTACCTTCTCCTAAAACCTATAACACGTTCAGTTTCAGTAAGATAATTAAAGCGAGAGTGGTTTTACACGCGAGTTTATTATAGATACAATTACTAGCCTTTTCCTTTTAAACTTTGCCAAAGGTAACTATCTTATACATTAATATCAATATCTTCCCTAACACTTGCCAAAAGATCCAACGGGTTTATATAACTAGTACATTACTTTCTCACCTCAAAATATCCCCATAGTAAATATGAATTATATGGTAATCATTACATTCGTTAGGATCTGTGGAGGAAAGGAGAAATATTATGGTAAACTATATAACTTCTTCAACGTCAAGTTATGCCCGTATTTTAATATCTGCCACTAAATAAAAAATTAAGTTGCTAGGTTTTCACCCGCTACTTCCTAATATCTTTACCGGCTGAGCTGAAAATTGCCACCTTCGGTACTTAACAAATTCTTCGTCATTTAGAAAAATTCACGATAATCTTAAAACTTACTTCGAATACAATATTAATTTAGGCTAATACTATATAAACTGTAATATCATAAAATAGTTTCATATATTGAATTATACAAAAGAGTCGAAAAGTAATATATATCTCTTTGATAAGATACTTAACAAGTTGATACTCTATTAATGAAGAATATAGAATGTAGGAGTTAGCTAAAGTATACTACGCTAACCAATTCGCTGAGTCATTAAGGGCTATAAAAAGTTTCAATATGCCTCAGGATATATTAACGCCACTTATAAAAGATTTTTTTACTAATTGGGGTCCTTGTTAACAACTATAATGACTCGAGTACCGAACTCAACTGATATCTACCTCCATACCCCAAAGTTTAACGACAACAATAAAAACCCGCTCTACGTATATTATATCAACCGTAAATACGGCCGGCTTTGAGAATACGGTTAATAAAAATACACTTGAAAACATAACCGCTGAGCTACATAAGGAGAAGTATATTTCTTATCGTTCAAATCTTTAAGTCAGATAGATAAATTCCATTTGAATCTAAATAAATATTGGATCTACGGTAAGTAAAGTTGTTGGTTAACATATTATATTTTTATCGAACGTAAATAAAAATAAGTAATATATTACATATGATTTCTCTCTACTTTCAATTATGAATACATTCAGTACTTCATGAACTTTGAAGGTAAAAAGCTCAACATAAGGAAAATGGCTTAAATTATCAGTTACTAAAATATATTGATACCAATCTAGAAACAATATAATAACTGTCTTATTACACTTTTTTATACCACTTAACAGGTAAAAACCCTTTATCCTCGTTATAACGATGAAAATCCTGTCCTTATATACTTATTTACTATTTGTAATCGTTACGTAAAAAAAGTCTTTGAAGGTATTATGACAGATATTAAGGTAATACGGTACTTAATAGGAGTCTATTTATAATATGCTATATTATAGAATAATACTAATATCACTACCAAAATTTATTATATGGATATCGGTAAGGATAAAGCTAATTTCAGCTCTCAAAAATTCCTTTTACTGGGATTGACTACTATAACTATAATCGTTGGAATTATTGTTTTACACATTTTAAAATCAACTACTCCCTTCTTTTTTTACCTTAAAACATCCAGAATTTGAACGTTAAAGGTAATATCTCAATTAAAGAATTTGTTAAAGTTGAGGGTAGCTAGAGGTTCCTACTCAATTTGAAATAAAAATATTTTTGGTTCTACCTTTACAGGCTAAACAAAATGACGTTGAACGTAAAGAACTTAGAACTTCGTCAATTATACTGACAGTTTTACTACTAGGTAATTAATAGGTTATAAAAAGTCTTTAAAGCGGTTAGCTATAAGGATATGAACTTATTAGCGCTAAAGTCAATTAAACGGCTCTGTTATTACTGCCAAACACACTTTCAAACCCTTTTAAAGTTTAGGTTTATATTAAAGAAAAACTTAGACTTTAACTTTTAAGTTTTGGTATACGTGTCATTCATGGATAGTAAGATAGTATTTCATGTTTTTAACTCCACCGTAGCTTTCTACGGTACCAAATTCTTTAAAACTATCGCAGCGAAAAATATAAAGAAGGTATTACGTATTTCATAAATTAATACGTATGAAGAACACCTAAACTTATTAGTTTACGATACCAGTAGGAACTTTATTACGATAAATCTTTCAGTTAATGTTAAATCGCTAGAGATTTAATATAAATAGGTTTTTATTGAGTCCTAATAAAATATTATTAGGATTTAAAGGGTTTGTATACTTTTACGAAAGGTTTACGATATTTTTACCCTAGATATTAAAGACTGTATAAGTTAAAACAAGGTTTCAAATGGTCATAACAGGTTTTAACGATATTGACGACCTTAAATGTTTTATGCTAATTTTTCTGGTATTTGGATGCTATTTATGTAGGAGAACTGAATTGCCATTATCACCAAATACCTAAAAGTGAGCTGTAACATATATCACAGTTTTGAGAGACTTGAGAAAAGAATTGGTACTCCCTTAGATTAATAATGATTTTAATATGAGAAACGAACCATCGATAATAAATGTGCTATCATTACCCCTTTAAAGTAAAATCCTCACATGGCAAAAGCTGGGTAGATAAAATAAGCCTTATAAGATATTAAATATCGTCAACCCAAATGTAATAGTTAAAACCGTGAACGGTTTTATTATTTTTCATACCATACATATGAAACGGTACAAAAAAGACCTTGATTCCAATGAAAATAATTGCGTTAATGACCCTTAAACCGAACAGATTATCCAATATAACCCTTCCAAGCTAATTATTGATAAGTTGATGGAACGTCAACAGAGTGGAAAATCACTAAAAAGGAGAGTACATATAAAAGAGGGGGACGGTAACGAGGATTATAGGCCTGGAAGGGTATATATAATAATGTGAGTCTATTAGAAAGAGATGTATAACAGAGAACTTGCCCTTAAGTTACATGTTAAAAATATTATCAATACACTAGATAAACCTTTCAAGGAAAGAAAACGAATGGATATCAACGGTCTTTTTATATAAGGAATCATTTAACTTATACTGTTGGCTTAATTAAAAAGGTCAAAAGTCACAATTTTTAAGTCGAAGATTATCTACAAGGTTAAAGGTAAATTTAAGCATCGTTCATATGAAAAGCTACATCTAATTGTTTAAAGATACGGTAATAAAGGTAAAAACTAGATTCTTACCCAATTTTCTTTAATCCAAAAGATGAGTTAATAGTTGATCGTTGTAACTACAAATAATTTGACTATTATCTTGAGTAGTATATTTACCTTTAATAGCCACAATATAAGTAAGTGTATGTATCATTCTCTATGAATATTTAACGAATAATATTATGAAAATTACGGAAAACGTTAAAAATAAGTTTTCGGCCGGTATAGTAATACTTTATACCAAACCTTCATTCCAATTAACTGATGAAACCATTGATTAGTTCATCATATATTAAATATATTTTCAAAATGAATAGGTATGAAAAATTTTAATTTTAATTTATATCTATTTATTACATACGTATAAAGGCTTTGATATTATTGGCATATAAAGTAATATACCATCTTTTTCGGAAACATTACGTTTGTAGCCGTAAAATAGCGTACCATCGAAAAATTAGGCCTCTAGAAGTGTAAGCTGATTAAAATATTAACAAAAGATATATAATTTAACTTAAAAATCGTTAGTTCATATCTATAATGTTAAACATAGTGACGATATTCGTAACCTATTCCTTAAACTACATCAAAAAAAGTAAACCACGAGTCTAATGACGATGAATAAAACCAACGAAATAAGATTACAAAAATGACTAGAATAGAGGGCCTGTACGACTTACTTCGCTATACTATACAAACTGAGAGTATAGTATAACCTATCGATTATGGTATAAACTCAAAATTCATAAGATAAGGATTTCAATAGGTTGAATGAAAGGATTTAGTAATAAATAAATAATTTCAAAAAAGTTATTTATATGGTTTCGGTAAATTTGATGATGTCGAAGTTAATGATTTTTACAAACCACTTTTTTTTTTATAAATATTACCGACTTTATTTCATTAATTGAATTCCCTTTAATAGTTATTAATAAGAAAAAGTTTACTAGTCAATTTACGATTACTAGTAACCTTATATACTAGATATCCGTTAAGTGTAAAAACATAATACAAAGTATATTAATATTAGTATGATAATTATTAAAACGTTAAAGTTTATGACTAAATAGCCGAGAATACTTTAGATGCCTATTATTATATATATAAACTCTCGAAGCCTTTACAAGTACTTATTAAAACTCTTTATGACTAATGAAAGACCTCTAAAAATATATGTAAAAAAGTTAATGAAAATATATAAAACCTGATAATCGATAAGTTCTTATAGATTAACGGTCAAAATAAACCAGTTAATGTTATAACCAAAACCACATATAATAAAAAATTGAAAAGATTTGTGGATAACAATAAGTTAGCCGTATAAATTAAGGGTTACGTGAACCGCTCAGTACGTAATGTAAAGGAATTGGAATACCCTAGAAAATTAGAAAACTGTTAAGATAACGATGCCAGTAGTAACGTATAAAAAAACACTTGAAATTACTAGCAAAGGGTACTAAATTGGTGAAATACGTAATACGCGCAAGTTTGTAATAAAAGATTTGTGTACAAGAGTTAAAGAATAAAATATTTGAAGATATATAGTAAAGAGCCGTAATTAGTATTAGTTTCAATGCAAATCAACTGAAATAGAAAGGGGTCTGGCATGTGAATTAAAAAGGGAATTCGGCACTCATTACAAGGAAGTGATAAACTACACTGGTATGCGCGCAAAAAAAAAAAAAGGCCGCCAGTATTAAAATATCAATTAATTACAATATTATCAATTTAATTACACTTATAGTTAGCTTATTGTACTAATTGCAAATTAACTGTAATTTTTGGGATTTAACTATGTTAACTGCAAGTTAAGTATAGTAGGTACTCACTTTAATGTAGAGCACGAACCAAAACAATTTTTTATACAAATTAGCGTATATATAGGCTAACAGTTTACCAAACTTAGAAGTAATAAATCACACTTGTAATACAGCACCAATTACTTCGACCACAGAGATTTAAATCGACTATATAATGATAATAAAGGCTTACTAATAGGAATTATATAACCTATCTATTACAATACGGATTTAAAAACTATAAGATAAAGATTGACATAAATAAAATGAAAGGATTGAATAGTAAATAAATCATCTAAATAGATATTAATACAATATCAGTATATGTAACAACGGCAAAATTAATAATTTTGGGGGGGAATTACTTTACCAATAATATTGACTTTACATCATAAATCGGATTTATTATAATACTTGTCAGCCAAAAAATATTTAATAGGCAATTTACTATATCCAGTAACCTAATATATTAGATATCTGATAAATGTAAATACGTAACACGAAATATATTTATATTTAAGGTTTACAGTATAATGACGAGCTTCGACATCGGTATAGTAACTGACGTCACGTTAAAAATTCTTACTAAATAACTGGGATTACTTTTCTTACCTATAGTTATATATATATAAATTCCTAAAGCCTTTATAAGTACCTGTTAACATGGGGTACAACTCATGAAAAACGTCTCATAATTAACGTAATAACTCTAAAAAAGGCATACGAAAACCAAGAAATCGATGAAATCCGGTTGAATTAACGGTAAAAACAACTCCATTAACGTTATAAGTAAAACCATGCCTAATAATGTTTTGAAAAGGGTTGTAAATAGTGATATATTAAACGTACGAATTAAGGGCCACACCTATCGTCCGGTACGTAACGTAAAGAAATAGGAATGTCAAAACAAACTGAAAAACTGTTAAGATAAAATAGTAATAATAACATATAAGAAAAGTAGATTTAAAACAACTGGAAAAAGGTAAGTAATCAGTAGCATGCGTAATACGCTTGAGTCTATTTCAACAAACTTATGTACAGGAGTTAAGAAACGAAAAACTCTGAAATACAGTATAAATGACCATGATTGATATTAGTTTCAATATAGATTAACTGAAATCCATAGGAAATTGACATACAGATAAAAAAAATAGTTTAAAGATTACTGCAAAAAAGTAATTGGTTACACTCATATATTTATACAAAACAAATAGCCGTTAGTGATGAAATAAAAGTTAATTATGATACAATTAATTCAATTATACCTATAGTTAATTTACTGTAATAACTGAAAATTGATTTTAGTTTGTGGAATTTAGTTTTATTAACTGCAAGTTAAGTGCAATAGATGATTACTTTAATATCGGTCACGGTTTAAAGCAGTTTTCCATATGAATTAGCGTATAGATCAGCTATCAGTTTGCCAAACTTAGAAGTAACGTATTACCATTTTCAATGAAACACAAATTATTTTAACCAGAAATTCGAGTCGAACACGTTGCAATGATAAAGGCCTACAAACACAAATACTATTTTATAACAATGATTAATGGTGATGATAACAACTATATAATATAATAGAATATAAAACTTATTAGATTGTTACTTTTTTGCACCCTATTGTTCTCAACATGTTTGAATATTCACTACGTTAATCCATTCATCCGAACCTAATACAGTTTAACTTAGTAAATCAATTTCCCTTATTATTCATTTCAAATGAAATAAGTTAACTACTTTTGATTTCATTAAAATAATTAAACCCTATGCACATTTTCAGTAGTATACAATCGAATAAGGTGACTGAGAAAACACGTTAAAAAAAACCAACAATAATTTTATTAATTGAATTCCTCTTACATAACAAAATATAAAAGCTTCCAAAAATATTCTTGAAGATAATATAGAAAAACTGGCCGGTTCATAATAATAATTAAAATTGAAGTAGTATAAAAGTTAGTAAATTCATGGTTAAGGATAAAACCAAAAATAAAAAAAAATACAGTAAAACCAATAGTAATAAAAGCATTAATAGTAAAATACGGGTAACTTTGATTATTTCCATTGTAATATTGTCGTTTTTGTCAATATATATTCAATAAGTGTAACTATAAATTTAATGATTAGGAATTTGTTACTATTATAAAGTTTTGAAACATTTGTAATAAAAATTTGGTAGTATTATAACTCCCTTAAAAATTGTAAACAAATACAAAAACTTGGAGTACTTTATAATAAAGAAAATCCTTTTCGAAAAAAAATATGCTAGTTGAAACGGTTTTTCCGGTTTGGTTTCAAACTTGTTTATAATAAAAGCTTTGATTATAAACAGCTTGATATCCTTTTACTATTAAACCAAAACATTTGAAAAGATTTTTCTAACCTCTATTTATTGGGCTATATAAGTGAGCTTAGTTGAATAAAAACCTAACTAACTTTTGATATTCGATTTTACGTATATTATAATTTAATATTGTTATCGAGTTCATTCAACAAAACTCCACTCTATTTACCAAAAAGAAGTATTGTTGGTAGAGCTTTAGACGTTGCAACGTTATTGATTCAATTGGTCGAAATAATAGTAGTATTGCAGTAGTCAAGTGGTGGATATATTGTTTTAGGTTTAGCAGACTGCTAAACGGTTTGTATAGTAACTTGTATGGCTAATTGTTTGCTCGTGCCTTAGTGTAAAGTGGAGTGATACTGTATTTGACTTGTAGTTAATTACAGTAGGCTCATACAAAATAATACACTTAACTTGCAGTTGATATAATTAACTCTACTGTAAGTAAAGTTAACCTATTGTAGTTAAAATACTACTATTTTAATACTGACACCTTTTTAGTTTGTGTGTATACGTTAATGTGGTTAACCAATCTGTCTCGGTAAGCATTAAACTACGACCTTATTAATTGGCTAACCCACTATTAATTTAAATTTATCTTTCCATTAAATTACACCTAATTACATAAAAATTAACCACAATTGCTATTAATTGCCCTATGGCTCCAAGGTCGGCCTTTATAGATTCTTACCAATTTTTTTTATTACTAATCCATATGGTCTTTCATTTTAGTCATATTAATTAAATTAATTAGCATCGTTAATCCCCTGTCAGTTTTCCAGTTTGTAAGCATATTAATAACCACCATTACGTGATTTAGGCATGCCGGGCGGCCTATTAACGTAGCTTTTGATTCGTCTAGTTAGTGTATTGCTATCTATAAACCTTTTAATGGCTTTATTCGTTGATACCTTCGTTATAGTATCAGAAGAATTGTCTTTGCCGTTAATATATCAGAACTCCATAATCCCCCTCCCTTTGTTAGCTTTGTGGAATGCCATTATATCGATTATTAGGCGTTTTTCATTGGTAGTTCCGAATTTCGAGAGGCATTCGAATAGACTCCTCGAGTTGGTACAGATTACCACCGGGATTCAAGGAATCTTAATTTGCCTGGTGATAACGTTAAGGGTTTCCTATAAGACCATACCTATATTAAAGCTTACTATTATATCATTAACCTTTAAAGCCAATACGTTTTGTATAATCTTTTTGTATTTAAAAGAGATTTAATAAATTAGGTTACCGATAATGTTAAATTGGGTTTCTCGTATATTTTTATTAACGAGGGTTATTAGAAAGCCAATTAGTAAGGATGAGTTGGTATTGTTTTTAAAAAACATATTCGTCAATATTATTAGCTTAGCCTTTGATATGTCGATTGAAACTATATTGATTCTTCGGTTTAGGTTTCGTACTTATTACCTAATCCTTTTATTAAACCGGTTACAGTCGTTAATTGTTAGATTTTGTATTTGCGTTGCGATAGAGATGTCGTAAGAGACCTCTGGTTAGTATAGGGTAGTAATATAGCTATTATATGCACATTGCTTTAGGTACCGTTAGGCTTTAGCCATGTTAATTTTATTGATTATAGTTACATCAGTGCCTTAGCCTTCTTAGCTAAAACTAATGTTAGTATTAATACTATGTATATGGATTAATGATCCGTTAAAGTTAAGTTAATTACCTTTCGCTAACGTTGTTACCGACTTATAATTTTAGAACTTGGAATCCTTCATCGCTTTCTATTCAGATATTATAAAGCTAGCCGTTTCGATGAAGTGGTTATCGTTAATTTACATATCTATCAGACCAAAGTCCTTTTTTTTATCTTACCAGTAGGGAAGAGTTGTATATTAAAGACTTTATACTTATTTGTGATTCAAAGTGCGTCTGGTAGGTTAAAAATTAGTTGACACCTATTTTAAGCATTCTTTATAAAAGCTTCATATATTGTAATACTGGTTTTAAAGGGTAAATAGGCCGTAATTCCCATGTTAATTTTAGTAATACAACTCGTTATAGATCTATTGTTTACTATTTATAGGTTTGCGTTATATCTTTTATTATTAAGCGTAAACATGTTTCTGGTTTAGTTAGTAAACCTATTTCTAAAGTAACCACTAAGAGTTAGGTAATATTTCAAATCGTTAGCGATTACTTAAGGGTTTATGTTTTCCCTTTATTGCTGTATACTTAAGCGATTAGGTGTGACTCTTTGTACAGCTGCCCCGTAGTTTTACCCTTAACCTCATAAATAATCCTCAACTCAAAGACTTTAACTTTTAGGTCTTAGAGGTTAAAATTGGCCTTCAGTATAAACTGTATAACTTCTAGAGTTAAGAAGCTATTAATCTCAACCTCATTTCTTTTCTTAAAAAGTTTTCCAAAAACTTTAATAATACTTTATACTCGAAGCTTTAGTACCAAGTCTTCATTATCCTTCTCTTTTCTGTTTATCTAAGCAATATTGTAAACGCGACCTGGTGTATATTACTCCTTTTTAACGTTTTTCTTTTTCGGGGATCGTTCGCACTGAAGGCGTTTTATTGGTTTATCGATAACGGTCAGAGGAGTTTTGTATTGGCTCGGTTGTTTAACTGAAAGATCTTTATCATTAGTAACCTTAATATAAGGATAAATTTAAGTGATATAGAAAGATATAGGATAGTTAGCAGTTTTAATAATTACTTTAGAGTTAGCGATACTTAAGGTTTTATATAGGCCTTTTTATTTACCTGACTTCCACTATACAAGAACTTTACTATATAATGACAAAGTAAGTACATCGCTTGTTAAAGGGATTTTTTTGATATTCAGGGTATCGTTAACATAGCAGCGTGCCGATTCCTTTCGTAATTCCTTTAAAGCTTTGTTGTAGGTTATAGCTTGCTTTTAGATACTTGCTAATAGCGGAGATTTACTCGTTAGGTGTAGGTACACTCTAAATACTAGTAGTGTTAGTATTAGGTCATTAGGGCCTATAGTATGGTTTAGGCCCTTTACCGCTATTTAAAGGCATACCTTCAAATCTGTAAAGATTTGGATTTTTAGCGTAAAGATATTATATTTTCGGCGAAATAGGGCGTGTATCTTTTTAACCTTTTTAATACTTTAGTGGACCTTTATAGACAATTATTTTCATTGAATACCCATTATCTTTACATCTTCTTGAAATTTTACCGCCATAAAGTTAATGCCGGTATCGTGGACAACGATATTTGGTGGGACTAGGTACGTGTTTACTTACAGTATCCTTAGTATATCCCATATATCATTTGCCAAAAGAAACTTTAAAAATTTTGCTCCGTAAAAAAGATTACAGAGTTAATAACGTAAAGAAAAAGCTTATTATTTAAATAAAATATATTAATGAAAACATCGTAATTAATCTTATTGTTATTTTTCAATGTAAAATTCAATCTTTGAGGGGTTTTAGTATACGTTTTGTAGTAGTGACAGAGCTTTTCAATAACTTTTTGGGTAAGGCATTTCCTATCTTTATATCTTACAGACTTTGGGACTTTATATAGCTTATTAACAGTTAGGTGGTTAAATATTCGATATGATTAACGTATAATCGGTTTCGTTAGGTTTCATACCATTATTTTAGGGTCTTAAAATAAAATTATAGGTGTCTCATTTAAAAGCAAAGGGGAATCTCTAGCCGTTTTTAACTAACTTGTTAGCGTTAACGTTAATATCAACGTTAAAAGTCTTTTTATTTTTTAAATAAAGAATAAAAAAGGTTGTGGACTTAAGGATAGAGATTTTAATCGACTTAATAATAATTTAAATTACCATTATGATTAGTCACGATAATCATTCGCCTAATCCGAAGTTAATTTTAGCTTTACTAGTATCGGAATGATTTATTTTATTAACTATAATGCTTTCCTTCACAGTGTTACGTATTATGAATAATCTTTTATTTAGTAGCTTATTACCCTTATATCTGGTATAATACTTTAAAACGTATGGTTGGCGTAATAATTACAAAGGTTAGAGATGTGTAATAGATTAAAAGCTTAGTTAGGGAAAAGGTAAAGGTTTTTACTACTTAAACTGCATAAAAAAACATAGTTGATTAGTTATTAAGCTGAGTTAGAAGTAGTATTTTTATGCCATATAATTCGTTTAGGGGTATTATCGCTGTTAATTGGCTCGTCGCCTTCAAAATTTTCGATTTAATTTAAGTAGTCTTATTTAAAATTACTAAGGTACTGGATATAGTATATTAATTTTATATTATTTCGTTCGACTAGTGGGTAAAGAGTTAACTAATAGCGAAATTTTCTACAAATCTAATATTTATTACTATTATTACGATGATAATGCCTATAATTAGTAAGTCTGTTTAAATTTTGGCCTTATTAAAGTCAAAATGCTTATTGCCTTCAATCTGTAGTTGGTAGCCTAAATTTCAAGCATTAAAGGCACCCGTAACCGTATTTGAGATCGACGTAATTAATTACTGTAAGGTCTTTTTTATTTATATCGGGGAAGGTACTGGTTTAGGGGTATATATTAAGTGAGTTTTGTGTACGCTCTATTACAGTCGTAAGCGAAAAACGCAACTAGCTTAAAATGTTTTTATAGGTGGTATTTGGGTGTTGTAAGTCGTATTTAAACTCGTTAACGCCCGTAACTGTTACCTGTACCTGTTCGCGAAGTATGGTTTGACTAGAGTAAGCCTTTCCTATTGTTTATTAGTATAATATTAACTTATTAAGTATTTAATGAAGTATATCTATTAGTGCTTTTTACTTTTTCTTTTGCGCTATTATCGTAGTTTACCGTATAGTCGCCCAATTAATATAGTATTAGGTAAGGTGAACGTTGTATTCGAAGTAGCTTTTTATATTATTATAAACTTTACGAAACGTGATTATTCGGGTCAAAAAGGTTAGGTAGCAGTCCTTCGTGTACCATACAAGAATTTCGGAAAATAATACATAAAAATTAAAAGGGGGAGCCTCTATTTATTTACAAATGTTTAAACAGGGTATTATCTTCGTATTGAAGGGATTGTAAGGCTTTTTGTTATAATTTTTACGTTATTACAAATCTTGACGAAGTTCATCAAAAGTTTATAGTTAATATTAACTATTTTGATAGGTTTTATGGGTAAGTCACAATAATTTTTTTTATTTTTATTGGTGGTTTTTGGCAGTGTAAGCTTCTAATTCTCTGAAGTACGGTGTTAAAATTAATTACCAATTAACTATCTCGATAGGTAAAGTCCTTTAGTATAACTTATAGTAAAATTTCGCGTATGAGAAAATTTGTTGTAAAAAGAGTTTTGGGGAATTTGACAATTAAAGGGATAGGAGGTAATAGGGGTTTGAAGGTTTTAAAGGATTTAACGATTTTGTTTAATTAATTGGTGTAAAGCATTAACGTTAATTTTTCTAGCGGTGTTGGCAGCTGTTACTTTACGTGCCTTACTGCTGCTAAAGGTATACTCTGCGTTATCGCATAGGGGCATCGAACTACCAAGCAGGTTAATAGTTTCTTATTATTGGCGCGTAAAAAGGTTTAACCTAGTCAATGGTAAAGTGATGGTTCTAGGAATCGGGTATAAAGGAGTTAAAGTTTTTTAATATATTTTTCTTTTAAATATTTGTTTTAAGGGTATTTTTAAGTTAAGTTAAGTCGAAAGGGGGTTTCGCTAACTTGATGATGCCCTTTTCTGACATTTAAATCCTTCAACATTTAAATTTATCTTTCAATTTGGATTAATAACCTTTTAAATATTTTTTCCTATATAAACAGTTTAGTCATCGAAAAACTTACGATATTTACGGAAAATACGGCTTTTGCAGTCAAGGTTTTCGCATCTTTGATGGTCTTACTAAGTAAGCTTAAGCTGGTTAGCATAGCTTCTATCAGATGATGTTAGTCAGCTCACTTAACCGTTGCACCATATCAAAAGTACTAATAATCTAGATATCTTAGATTACACTAACCACACTATAAGAGCTGGATATGACATAACATTGTGCACCTTAATATGCACATGACTTATGACCAAGACTGGCAGCTCACAGCCTAAGTCCATAACAGCCTCCATCGTGGTCAATGATATAAAAGCTAATAAAATTGACTAGATTCCTTTCCGTTAAGTTTTCGTTAACATCGCAGCCTAAAACTTTCTATCAAAATACTTGGTAAAGTGAGGTCTAAGGACTTAAATTACCTTTGTTTGCTTTTAAAAAAATGTTACTTTAAGGTTTTGGCTTATGTAGAACTTAGTAGGCGTATAGGGTAAGAGACTTAACGATTTTGGGCGTATGTACTTGGTGTTTTGGTGTAAAGTCGTGTGAGAATTTAGAAACTTGGCATTGGGTCGCGCGACGTGACTTTTTTGGCGCGACTTGAAGATTTTTTGATGTTTTTGCCTAAAGCAGCAATTTTAACGATTAAATTAGCGTAGTGGAAGTAAAAAGGATAAAGTAGGGACAAAGGTTTGGTATAAAGGGTAGGATTGAAAGTAGTTTATTATTGATAGTAAAAGGCGACGGTTATTTGTTATTTTGACCGTGGAACTTGATTGTTTTTGTAGTAGTAGCATCCGTAGTAGTATTAACTTAGCCGTTTGCTAACTTGCCGAACTTTAAAACTTTCAATAGTTAATTTCAACGTCTTTAAGAAAGATCTGATAAAGATTTTTTGGTGTTTTCAATAACGATACCATCGCTTACTTTTAGATTGCCATTGTAAACTGGTGTAACCTAAAAATCTTCCTTGTTTTCCTGCTATTGTGGACTGATGCAATACTAATAAAGGCACTTCGTAAAATTTTTTCCTTTGCCTTAGCCGCCGTTTGTTAACGTAAAACGTAACCAGAAAATAGCTTTTTCTTTTACTTAGTTTATCTGTGCTTAACCTAATAAGTACTAATCAGTATTAGTAGGGCTTTAGACGTTGCAATGTTGTCGATTCGATTAGTCGAAGTAATAGTAGTATTGCAATAGTTAAGTGGTGGATGTATTATTCTAGGTTTGATAGACTGCTAGCCGGTCTGCATAGTAACTTGTATATTCAATTGCTTGGCTCGTGCCCTAGTGTGAAGCGGGCTCATACTGTACTTGACTTGCAATCAATTACAGTAGGCCCACATAAAACAATACACTCAACTTGCAGTCAGTATAGTTAACTTTACTGAAAGTAAAGTTGACCTACTATACTGCAAATACTACTATTCCAAAAAGTATTGAAAAAACTTCTCTTGTTTATCTTTATACACAATAATAAATATAAATCAATCTATTAAAGTAATTACTTTAAGTTAATTGGTCTCTTTACAGTAATCCTCAAAACAATGATCAAAAGTTATATAGTAGAGGCTTTGACGAAAATACTGCCATACAACTCTGAACCATTCTTTGAATGATTATATATTCAAAGACTAGCTTGAAGATATCGCTTAAAAAGGTCGATTGCTGTTTATAATCCGCGATAAAAAAACAAGTAAAAAAGGGAATTTTCGGCTATAAAATTATTTAGCTAAAATAGTACGTAACCAGTATAATAATAATTATGTGATTATTTAAGTAATATGCACCTGAGAATGCACGTCACTAAGGCTATATTTTCTGGCTAATCAAGTAGATATCAACCAATAATAAATAAGTAAAAAAATAACAATTATTTGTAGATACAAATCAAAATTGAGCTTTAACAATAATAATTCTAAAAATGTATACATGTGGAATATTTTGAACCTTTGATGAAAGTGCGCAAGTATTAGTTTTAGAGAAAAAGTAGAGCAGTGGTTGCATAGGCTTACTACGTTGCAAGAACGTGTATTATGAAGAATTTACCAGTACGAAATTCCATTTTTACTAGTATCTTATTCCGTACTCGTTTATATATCGTTCAAGTATTCATTCAATTTATTGCATTCAATACAAATATTTAGTTTTATTAATTTTCTTTTTGATTAGCGTATAGAGGTGTATCAGTGCAAAGGGGTATGGGGTACAGTACCAAGTTTTGTTCACTGTTGAACAGCTAAGGTGTGAGTCGAGTAGATCTAAAATGCAAGTTTGCATAGGGGTTACTCTATTCTATACTCAAGTCATATTGATTCTGTTCAACTTCCTATTTTCATGTCGTGATAAATGCGAGAAAAGACTGTATAGCATGCACTAATCTGTATTACTACGTAAGGGTGACTATCCCATCATGCCACCTTCTGCCATGCTCCTTGAGCATGGGTTATCCCGGCTGCCCAAGGACCGCAACTATTTGTTGACTGCCAGCTCCAGCATTGTCTTCTCGCCCTCGCTCTGAGTATGAGGTTGCAGCTCCTGCGAACGTGTGCCTCTGTATTGAAGCGCATACTCCCGGCACGCCTTCACACTGTTCTGTAACTCCGGGTCCTCCCGATCCAATGCGCGAACAGCGATGCCTGGCAGGTTGTACTCAAACACCATCTGCGTCCGGACCAGATCGTCTTTGTTCGGCGAATATGTGCCCGAATTGTTATCAACGACTAGCTCCCACTCGACCAGGTCGTCCGAGACATCGTCACTGAAGGCCTGCCAGCCGCCGACCGGCCGCGGGTGGAACTCCCCGCTATAGCGGACGGCCTCGGCGCAGTTGGCATGCAAGGCGTGCTTGGACGCAAAGTCGACGAGGAAGGCGGCGCCGGTTTCGGAGAAGCGGAGGGAGCTGTCCGGCACTGCGACCACGTAGGTGTAGACAGCGGGCTTGACGCGGCTCGGTGGCGGCGGTGGCGCAACATGCCGGGCCGCCTGGGCGTTGTCGGCCGGCGGCGGCAGTGCGGGTGCGTGGCCGCGCAGGGAGCCCTCGAAGAGACGGAGGACGTCGCGCTTGCTGTCGATGATGCCGGAGGCGTTGCATGTCGTTCGGGCGTACAGCATGGCGTGGCCGGACTTGATGGCAGACCTCAGGGCAATCGAGTCGGGTCCCGGGCCGAAAATGCGCTGCGCCGCCGGGTACTCTTTGTTCCACGCCTGGACGGTGTCACCGAACATCATGGCAACGCCCTTGATGAAGATCTTCCACGTAGAGTACAATCTTTCGTCGTTGAGACTGGTGAGGAGCCCAACGGTCGGGGAAAAGTGGCGGGTGAAGCGGACAGGACCGTCGAATGTGTATGGGGGGCAATGCTCAATGCTATGGGTGGGATCCTGTATGTCCATCTCCAGCCAAAACGTGCCCCTGCTTCGTTTTGTCATGAGGCTTTCAATGACGAACTCCCTCGCGCCTGGGGCAATGGTAGCATTGAACAGCCCGATTACGTCGTCGTGTGGCCCAGGGTCCTTGTCGTACACGCCAACCTCGAGGTCGGCTGTGAGCGGCACATTTTTGATATGCCAAGTCTCGTTCCAGACAGGTGTGAGGGTCTTCTCTCTGACGTTGGAAGTGAACTTGAGCTGGCCGCCGTCCAAGGAGGCTCTGAAGTAGGGATCGGCTGCACCGGCATGTGGAATCAGCAATGTCGTGAGAAGCCGAGAGCCAGGGGCCAAATGAGGATGCTTCTCCAAATATGTGTCTCGAGACTCCAAACATTTCAATGTGAGGCATCATCTAGCGCCCATTGTACGTACCTGTTCCTCCCATGTCCATTTTGGGCAAACCAGAAGCGCCAATGAAACGGATAGTAAGGTCCACATACTTGGTGTCCTCCGCAGACCCATAATTGTGTGTTGCATCCTGCGATGTATATTTCTTGTGTTCCAGAGCGTCTTGAGCGCTCCTTATAGCACCTTGGACGGACGACAGGAGAGACATGTCGAGCGGTGTGGGCTATGAGCATTGGACGTCCTACCGCTCGGGAACAGGAAAATTGAACATTGAACAGAGAAAAGAAGTGGAGCGATGTGATGGAAAGCTGGGTGATGGAAAGCTGGGTAGGAATAAAAAGTGTCAGTAAGCCATCATCTATCCTCAATGCTCCAAGTTGGTTGACGTTGGACCCTGAAGGATAAGGAAGGTCCTAGTTGAGTCGGGTGTGCAGAATCGAGGGTGCAGGCTGCCTTATCTTATCGGGGATGTCCCGCTGACACCGTAACCGTCACCCGCCAGCGCCATCCCTGGCTTCCACCAGCAATTACGTAGTACATAGTCGAGATAGTGGAGTGTCACTCACTACTCCCGCTGCTACATCTGCTGCTACATCCGCTGCTACAACCACACATCATACATTGCAATCTGTCAATACTCCGGTAGCCTTGCAATCTCCACCTCCACGAACAGACACGCATTACCACCGGCTGAACCCCGCTACTCCTGCTGCTCGCCCCCAGCTCTTGTTGCCCCCAGGCCGCAACGCGCCGCCCCCATGGCTACGCCTCCGACGTGCACCGGCGCCCTGCCCA
>JASMMZ010000004.1:3299620-3507170 GCA_038502455.1 Anisogramma anomala | reverse complement strand
CGGCCCATCCCTACGCGCACGCCCTGACCACCACGCTCGCGCGCGCGTTCCCCGCGCTGGCCATCGACGCCCACGTTGCCGGCGTGCCGGACGACACCGTCCGCCGCGGCTTCCTGCCGCGCATCGAGCCGCCCTTTCTGACCAAGGGCGGCGGCACGCCGTTCGACTGGACCGTTGTGCTGGGCGGGACGAATGACATTGCGCTCGGTGCCGGCGCGGAGGAGCTGTTCGCCGCCTTGAGGGCGGTCTGGGCCGTGCCGTTGAGTAAGGGTGGTAGGGTGCTGGCGTGCACGGTGCCGGAGTCGCGGTATGGGACCGGCGGTGTGGGCGCGAGGAGGGACGATCTGAATAGGCTCATTAGGGGGTGGCGGCAGGAGAACTTGTAAGTGCTGAACATATGCTGCGTGCCGACTGGATTTGTTTCAGAAAGAGAGAGAGGGAGAGAGACGATGCTATCGTTCTCGAACGCTGACACAGACGTCCAGCCACGTTTTCGACCTCGCCGCCGCGATCCCCTATCCCACCATGGACCCGACTGAGCGCGAAAAGTACTGGGACGACCACATCCACATGACGCCGGCAGGCTACGACCTGATGGGTCAGAAGATTGCCGCGCGGTTGGTCGAGCTGATCATGCCGCCGGGTCGCCTACAGAAGACAAATGGAGGCGAGAGGGCGGCGAAGAGAAGAAAGGTCTTTCAGGACGACGAGAGGAGATTCGAGGAGGAGACTGGAGATGATAGTCTGTTGGACCAGGGCTATGTTGTCATCAGGCGCAAGGATTTACAATGAATTATGGGCGGGGAAGATGGGGCAGGGGTCGAAGTAAGGTCCTGGTTGTTTGCTTGCCCCATTGGTTTTGGACACTGGTTTGCTGTTATCGGGGCATCGGTACGCGTTTATGCGGGTAGGGGGACACCCAAGGCGTTGATGGATGATCGATACCAATTTTGTACATAGGCCAAACACACATGACACCGGTCTTCAAGCAAAGTTGTTGGCTAAGTCGCGTTCTAACCATGATTCTGCCTCTATGGTACCTACTATGTACATGCCAACAACACCGGGTTGAACCTTGAACTGCAGAAAGCATTTCAAAGGTCACTAGACCACCAAGTTCTGTGCCACAAACGCCGGTATCTCCTGTTGCATGCTATCCACCACACCCTCTACGCCCTCCGCCACGCCCAGCACCCGACGGTCCCACTGCCGAATGGCCCCGCCAACCCCGTCCATCTCGCCCTCATCCGCAAACCATATGCGTTGATCAATCTGGTCGATTTTGCCCACCAACCGTCCCTGCTCGATCATTTTGGCCGTGGTCTCCTCTGCCTTGGCCCCATCCAGGCCCAACAAGAGCCCCAGCGCGTCAACCTCGATGTTCACGTACAGCCGGCTCGCGGCCAGCAGGTTGTGCTCCACCATCGCCCGCGCCAGCACCGTCGAGCCATCTGCCGTGGTCGCCAGCTGGTGCGGCGCCAGCTCTGCGGAAAAATTCTCCACCTCGGCCGGGTCGATCAGGCGGTCGAGGAACATCTTCTCCAGTATGCGGTACTGCGCCAGCCCGGCCGCGCGCTCGTCCTTGTACAGCCGCCCCAGCATCCTGCTGCGCGGCGGGCCAGCGGGGGCCAAGATGGCGCACTTGATGCTGTTCTCGATCATGCGCTCGCGCTCCTTCTCGTCGATGCTCGGCAGCACGCTCAGCTCGAAGTAGGCCTGGCTGGCCGACAAAAACGCGCGGTTGGCATCGTTGATGCGCGCGGCGCTGAGGCGGAAGTGCAGCTGGACCTCTGGGTCCTGAACGCTGTGGATGACGTTCTTGAGCTTGTTGAGGAAGGTCTCGGCGAGGGTGGGGTCGTCGTCCTCGAGGTACAGGCGCATGATGCGCGTCCAGATCTGGGCCTTTTCGGCGTCGGCGACGCGGCGCTGCGAGGACTCGAGCGGGATCTCGGACAAGATGCGCGCGGCGGCGAGCCAGTCGGAACGCTTCTCGTGCGCGTCGGCGACGAGCGTGCGCAGGGTTGCGGCTTGCTCGAGGTAGGAGGAGGAGGCGGAGGGCGAGGCATCGAGGATGGTGAGCGTGTGCGTGCCGACGGCGATCCAGAGGTCTGCGGAGTCGTGGATGCGCAGCGCGGTGATGAAGTGGGAGAAGAGGGCACGTGTGTGGACGATGCCGAGCGAGGAGGCGAAGAGCTGGTCAGCCAAGGTGTTGAAATCCGAGGTGGACTGTGCACGGGTGAGGGCCTTGTGGAGGGCCACGACCTCCTCGGACGGTTGTTGCGAGGCCATCGATGCTTTGCTGTATTGTGTAGTTGTCCTCGATTTGGGCGGGTGGAAGTGAAGGAATGTTGAGGAAGTCGGGACGGCAATGTTGGCGCATTGGTGATGGGGCGTTTGTATTGTTTTGAAGTTCGTAGTTCTGAGCTTCGCTACATGGTAATACTACAGTACTTACATAGTAAGTACGTAGTAGAGGGGTCGGTCTTGCCCCTGTAATGCATGTGTTGGGATAGCCCTGACTGTAGACGTGGTGGTCTGGAGAGGGGTACCCCCTGTCAGATAGCCCCTGTCAGCTACCCCTGTCAGCTACCCCCTGTCAGCTACGTACCGTGGACAGGCTAAAGTATGATAGTACTATTAGATAGTCCTTTATAGTGAATGGATGAACAGCCTAGAAAATGGATTGAACCACAATGATCTTGCACCGTTCCAAAATAGCCACGATGAATCAAAGTTTTGAAACACTCTGGACCCTTATAGAAATACACCCGGGCATGGCGTCTGGATTCAGGAGTGTGGGCATCAATGCCGGTATTTACCAGCTGGGAGAGGATAGTATGACAATGGAGAAGATGCTGACGAAGTGCATACAGTAACTGAAGGCATTTTGAGCTGATACATATAGTGCGGTACTGCCTTGGACATTGCCTAGGCACCGGCATCAAATCCATACCGACTCATCGCGCAGGCGAGCATTCCAGATGTGACTTCCCCGGACGGCAGTCAAGTCTTTGCAGAGACTGGAGGGCATCTCAAGCACTGGCTCACGCACTGTACCTACTGTACGTACTCGAAGTACGGTACCTACTCGCCAGGTCCTTCGTCGTGCTTCACCAACGCAGCCCGCACCTCCTCCACCTGCGCCCTCAACTCCTTCAGCATCTGCATCATCGCCGCCACCCCTGCCGTGTCCACACTCGGCACACCCACAGGTGTGTCCACCGGAGCTGCCGTGCCGACATGCACAGGCGTGGGCGCAGGCGCAGGCGCAGGCGCAGGCGCACCAGCCGCCGTGTCGCCCCTGCCCACGACGGCCGCCGCATCCTGCCGCGGCGGCTCGGTCTTGCCCATCGACGCCCTTTGCGACGCCGAGGTCAGCAGGGCGGCCGGCACCTGCACGGCGCTGGCCATCTTCAGCGAGTGCTTCTTGGCGCGGGCCGCCTGGGCAGCTTGGCGGGCCGGCTGGGGCCGGCTGGCGCTGGTAACGCTCGCCGCGGCGGCAGCGGCGGGCATGTTGGTGCCGAGGCCGGTGGCCGTGCGCTTGAACGCGAAGGCTTCCCAGCGCTCGTAGAGCCAGATGATGCCGATGAGGGGCGCGTGCGTGGCTTTGAGGAGCATGATGCGGATGTGTTGGCCAGTGGTCGGGGGCAGGACGAGGAGCAGGGGCTTGACGAGGACGACGGGGATGAGGTTCTGCCGTGCCGGTCAGTTCATGGCGCTCTTGGCATGTTGGTTCTGTTTCCACCGAGAGCACCGAGGGACGTACGAAGGGCGCATGGAAATACGTCAGCTTGTCTGATGTCACAGCCTCCAAGACGTAGACCGAGTACACATAGAGATACTCCTCGCGCGACGAGTCCAGCACCTGCCGCAGACTGTTGCTGATGTGGGCCATCATGGACGTCATGAGCAGCTGGTTCGTCAGACACACGAAGATGATCATGACCGGGAGGCCGAGATACGGCGAAACCTTGGACGCAATGTCGAAGCCAACAACGCCGGCGCCGAAGAACACCTTGAGCACGGTGATGGACAGTGTGTCGAGCGGAAAGTGGCCCCGGGCGAGCAGGAGAAAGGTGCTGAAGAAGCCGAGATAAATAATCAGGGTGAAGCCCAGGAAGCGGACGAACTGCTTGCCCATCTCCTTGAGGCACGGCAGTAGGCTGCCATAGTACTGGCTGAGGCTGAGCAGCGAGAAAATACGCGGGGTCAGCAGGAGGGAGTGCAGGGCCAGGATGCTGAAGGCCCAGTTGAGAGTGTGCTCATGGCCGGTGGCGAGGCCGATGAGGCGGAGGACAAAGAAGATAATGCCGATGAGGACGATGCCGATGTCCCATATAGCCCTGTGTTAACCCCCCCCGGCGCCCGTCGCGGTTAGTATCAACTGAGCACAGGGACGAAGGCCGACAGCAATGGCGCCGACACAGCGCAGGACAAGAAGACCATACCAGATATCAGTGGTGTAAAAGTAGACGCCCGACTCGACAAAATCATCCAGCTCATCAAAGGCGAAGGCCAGCACAAAGACATAAAATAGCAACTCCCAGACGGTCACAGTATACATGTCGCGCTGCAAGCTGACGATGTAGAACAGCACGAGGAAGCACACAAAGAAGAGGATTTCAAACGTTTTCATGTAGCGCGGCACGCGCAGGCGGCACCACGGGTCGCCCTTGTTGCTGTGGAAGCGCGGCTTCTTGACGGCGCTGACGGCGAGACTGTTCCAGAAAACAATCTCACCGTACCAGATGCCATCGATGATGTCCTGGACGGCGCGCTGGCTGAGGAATTTCTTGGCGCCCGAGACAGCCGCAATCTCGAGCGTGTTGAGGTTCATGAAGGGCTCAGCGAAGCCCTCGTCGTTGCTGTCGGGCTTGGGCGCGGGGTCGCCGGTGGCGTTGCCGTTGCTGTTGCTGTTGCTGTTGTTGTTGCTGTGGCCATGTCCGATCCTGTGGCGGTGGTGGTGGCGGTGGCGGTGGCGCGACAAGAGCCCAGTCTCCTCGTCGTCGTTGTCATCGTCATCATCATCATCATCGTCGTCCCTCAGCTCGAAGAGCAGATATTCAAGAGCGTCCTGCTCGGACAGCTTCAGCACGAATTGCCAGGCCACGAGCTCGCAGGCAAAGCCACGCGACTGGTTGATGCCACAGTCGTCGTCCGACTCCATAGCGGTGAAGTGGCCCTTGAGCGCAACCAGGGCGGACGCGACGGCGACATTGTGGCAGTCACGGGCCAGGTAGTCGATCAGCGGCTGCAGGGCCTTGAGGTGGGAGCTGCTGCGCAGATCCTCCCAGCCGAGGGGGTGCTCAACGGCTTGGATGATGTATCTGTGGCGGTGGTGAGTGTGTGGATAGGCATGGTGCTCTGGAGGTTGGACCGCCAGGCCGAGGCCACCGGTACTCACAATGCTAGCTTCTTGGACACTTGGGCAAAGCTTTCGTCCTCGTGGATGATGGGCACCACAGTGGGGGTGAGACTGTGCCAGTCGGTAGCCATGATTCCGCCGTGGCAGCTTTGGACGTGTTGGAGAGCTCCCTACGCTCTGGACGGATCCAGATCAGCGGTCGGTTTGAATACGTGTGGACAGGACCATGATCAAGGTTTTTGAACATGTCTGCATGTGTTATTCTTGCATCCACCGAGACCCACAGTTGGCCGTTCTGCCATGTGCCCTGGGCAAGCTCGGAAGGGGGGGTCATGACATTGCTCGGAAGAGGGGGGGTCATGACACTGCATCAAGAGATACTTTTGTTGGTAGGCCTTTATCGTTGCAACGTAGTCGATTGGAATCGTGGTCGAAGTAACAGTAGTATTGCGTGGTCAAGTGGTGATTGTATTGTTCTAGGTTTGGCAGACCGCTAGGCGGTCTGCAAACTAAGTTGTATGGCCAATTGCTTGGCCCGTGCCCTAGTCTGAAGTGGGCGCATACTGTACTTGACTTACAGTCAATACAGTCAATCCCACAAACTACAGTCAATTTGCAGTCAGTACAATCAACTAACTGTAAGTATAGTTGACCTGACTGTACTGAAATTGACTACTGTTACAACACCTGTTTTTTTTCTTTTTCTTTACTATCACCGGGCAGCGCCCTCTATCTAGTGTGGCACTTGCTGCTTCGAAACAGACCTGTAGATACCGGCGGGAGAAATTGCAGCTCGGGGTCCTCAGGACCAGGACCTCGTGGACAGGCGTCTGGGCCCCCGAGCCATTCCTCCAAACAAGACCTTAGGGTGCCCTGTAATTTAGAGACCCGTAGGCGTGTAACTTGCAGCCCTGGTCGGGCCGTAAAATGCGGCCTAATCAGTCCCCGCCTAGCGCCTACTCGCGCCGGGGATACGATCATATGGTCCCTTATAGGAGGGAACCCGTAAAGTATTTATGCAAACATGTAGCTTGTAGACCGACGAAGGTGAAACGCGATACGTTCGCGTATACCGTCAAACCCTATGGGGTATTAATAAGAGACCCCTATCTGGCCGGTAACCCGTACGTCGCGTACCCAAAACAAAGGTTTTCCAACAAAACAAAACCCTACTAATACCTTCCCTTTTACATTACTTTAAAACCGGCTTCGCAAAGAGTAAGCGACCTTTGTTTCCCATAGCTATTGGCATCGGACCCTGTACTAATGTAAATAGTGGCGCCTTCAAAAAAGAGACAGGCGGCCCGCGTGCGTGCGGCCGCCATGCGCGCTACGGGCCTGCGCCGCCAGGCGGCCATGCCAGACCCTCCCCAGGCCCCTAAGGCCTCAACGCGCCCCCGGTTCGCCCGCCCTTGCCCGACCCGCCCTGCCACCGCGGGCCCAACCCTGTACGGGCTGCATCCGCTCCCTCCTAGCGGGGTCGAGCGATGGGGTCTGTGTGGGTGGGGCGACGGGAGAGAAATGTGCCCGCTGCGCTTGTGAGTGCCCTCGTTGGTCGCGTGTGTGGTGGCCCGTAACTGATAGGTGGTAGCCACCAAGCGCAAAGGCGGGTGCATCCCCGTCGCTGCTGCCGCCGCCAGGCCGCTGGCCGCCGACCGCGCTGGCGTCGCCGCCGAGGCGTATCGAGATACTTGTCGCAATGACCCGGGTCGAGCGCTATTTCTCCCCGCCAGGAGCCCACGCAAGCAATATGCACCGCCTAACCGTGGCCGTGAGACGAGAGACGAGAGACGAAAGACGAACACACAAGAACACTAGCTCGATGTGCTGGTTCAAGGAGCGCGTGCGGACACTAGCCACACCACCGAGGCCTACCTACCCCGCAGTGCCGTTTGTCTAGTGCACACACGAACACCTGCCTTTTCACATCACACTTGTACCGCGACTGCTCTCCAGGCCCCGATACCATCCCACCATCCCATCATCCCTTCATCCCTTCATCCCTTCATCCCCGGGGATCAAGACATTCACCTATGGCCACGCAAGCAGAAGAGCGCCTCCGCTTCTCGTTCAGCTAGTGCCCCCAAGGGAAGGCCACAGTCCTCTTGGTCCTCACGCTGATCCGGATTCATATCCAGAGCCAGATCCAACGCCCCATGCACGAGCAGCGCGTCGAGAAAGCCCCACGGCGCCATTCCACCACCTGGCCCTCGCCATGCCGCCGGGACGTCCTCCCTCGCGTTGGCGCGGTCCCGAGCCTTGTCCGAGGGCATGCTACCCATGCGACGCTTTGCCGACGGGCAGGCCGGGCCAAGGCCGGAAGCAGTCCTCGATGTCCTCGATGGCGAGCCTTCAGGCAAGCCTGCGGCTGGCGAGACCGCTTTGGGGCAGAGGAGGGGGGCAAGACTTGTGCCAGAAACACGGAGTAGACGAAGTATGCGCCGCCGTGGCCACGAGGCCAGCAGGTGAGCCCAGCCTTGTTTTCCTTCAGCTGTGGTGTTCTTGACGCGACGACGGCCTGACTCTAGCCATGGGAGAAGGAGAAGATGCCCTCCTTCGCTACGTTTTAGGCTGGTGGCCTTCTTTGCGACTGTGGCGCTTATGGCCGCCTTCTCGTATCTTTTCCTATCGTTTCTCGTCTACGCCCCACTTTCCACATCAGCCTTCATCAAGTGATCAAGAATCCTTAAACGACTGCAACCCCACGGGATCCACCACCCGTGGAGCTCTCTCTTCGTTGTTGTTTCATGCCACTTTTCTCTCCTCCCCGGCTTGGTTTCCTTTGTTCTGGCCTGCCGTTCATCCTTGGTGCTTCGATCCTGGGGCTGATATAGTGCAAGACATTGTGGCTGTCGCTGACATCGGGCATTGAATGCCTTGTCATAGTGATCCGACTTCTCAGCTTGCCGCGCCCTGTCACTTGTCAGCCGGATCCTCGAGAACAAAGCCCGTCGCACCAGAAACCCAACCCCCCCACCTCCTTCTCTGCATCTTCTTCCACCTAGCCGCGTTGGTTCTTCTGCCTCCGAATCCTGCCCTTTCACCTCTTATTCCCGGTCTTGCCGCAACCAGCACCAACACCAGCCGGGCAGTTTCCACCATTCTGGAGATTTGTATGACTGTGTCGAGGTCGACAACAGCAGTCTGGACGAGACCGTGGTGGATCAAGACATGGCAGCCGTCAATAGGGTCTGGCCCATCATGGCACCGGAACGACCCTCTCCGGGTTCTTGGGATACGCTCCTGGGCCGTAGCCGACGGAAAGACAGTGTGGGAGAGAACTCCTTCTCTGAGAACTACGTCAGGCGGTCATCGCAAAGCAACGAGACTGCGCGGCCTCACTGTACCGACAACCCTCACACCGTAGGCGCCGTTGCGCGCCAACGCGGCCGAGGAGTCGACCGCCCTTCGACCACAGCGATCGAATCCACAGCGACAAGGCGGACGCAAAGCAACAGTCCCGTCAGGATCGTCAGGAGGCCGGCCATGCCGCGCGCCATGATAAATCAGGCCTCTACCAGCAGCAACCCGTCACCCCTCAGGACCGTCAGGACACTGAGAAGCAGCGATTCGATGCCTGCGCTGAAGCTCGGAGTGTCTTCAGCCAAGGACAGACCTTTCCGACTTGCAGGGAGCATTTCCATGGCCGACTTCGAGGAGGCCCAAACTACATCCGACCCCAAACCAGTCCCACCCAGACCCGTCGCCCTGTCACGGATGCGTGCTACGGCCTGGCGCGGCAAGCCGTCGTCTATTGTGGATGCCAGCCCCTTTACAACGGCACCACTGCGAACCACATCGACGAGAGATGCCGGACCTAGTCAGGAGCGCCGGCCAGACGTAACGAGGCCCTCGCGGCCGCGCATGTCAGGGCCCAATGAGCTCTTCAGCAAGCTGCCGCCCGAAGTGCTCACCATGGTACTGGGCCAGCTGAGGCGATGGCACCTGGAGGGGTCCAGCAGCTGTGCTACCTGCTGGTTCCGAGACTGCTGCTCGGCTGCTTTGAGCAACCGGAAGTGGCTGAAGGCTGCCAGGGGCGTCATGTACGAGGACATCCAGCTGGTCGGGCCTGACGGCCCACAGCAGCGGAAGAAGTACAAAGGGGTGAACTGCACGAGACTGGTCTTGCTGCGAAGGACCCTCCGGGCAGACTCGAGCCTTGCTGCCATGGTGCGCTTCTTGAAGGTGCCGGCTTTGCCAGAAGACGCGCCGTTAGAGACTCGGGCGTATCACGACATGGTGGCATCGGTCGTCATGGCCTGCCCGAATCTGGAAAGACTAGATGGCTTCTACCCGACCTACAACCACAGCGCGAGCAGGCTGTTCCACGCCTTGACAACGAGGACGAAGCTGAAAGAGATGACCTGGATTCTCGACGTGGCGGATCTCCAAGTAGACGTGCCGGTTGGCCACAAATCCAAGTCTTCCAGGTCTTCCAGGTCTTCCAAGTCTCCCAAGCCTTCCAAGAGCAGCCACTCCAGACACCAGTCGTCCATCTCCTTCATGAGCATGAGCTCGAGTCCACCCAAACACCTGCCTGCGCCACTCGCCACCAGCTTCGTCCGCCATCACATGAGCTGGCCAGAGCTGACGCACCTGACCATCCACTGCCTTCCCGGAGCCCAACTCAGGACGCCGAATGGAGTGCTCAACGTCATCCAGACGTACTTGACCTCGCTGCAGTCGCTGCACTTGTCCCACCTGGCGCCCGACGCCTTCGACGACGACACCCTGCTCGCGTTTCCCAGGCCGATCAAGAAGCTGACCCTCTCCCACTGTCTCGGCGTGACGGACGCCGGCCTCGCCACCTTCGCCACCACCACCTCAGCACAGGAGCTCGAGAAGCTGACCCTCGTCCATCAAAACATCGACACCCTCCCCGCCATCGCGCGCCTCCTCGCCAAGCTCTCGAAGCTGACCACCTTCAGTCTGGTGCAGGCCGCTGCCCCGCGACTGCCCGACGACGAGCTGATCTGCCTCATGCCCTACCTTAGCTCCTGCTCCCTGCGCTTCCTGCACTGGGACGTCCTCGACAGCACACTCGAGAACCGCAACGGCGACCGGCCCGGCACCAAGGCGGACGACATCCTGGTCCGGAGCATCGCCGCGCATGGCTTCCCGAGCCTGCGCCTCCTGCGTGTGCCGTGTGACTCGGACGGGAAGTACCAGGCCCTCTGCCGGCCCCTGGAGCGTGCCGTCCTGCCCGATGACCGGTACCGGAGCGGCTCCCCGCCCCTGCCGCTCGCCACCACAGCAGGCGCTTTGCGAGCGATCGCTCGGGATCCCGTCGTCCATCCGCAGCTGAACACCACCATCGCCAAGCCCTACGCCTCCACCGGCACGCTCGGGCCCTACAACAGCAGCGCGCTCAGCCTCGTCCTCCCCACAGCGCCCGAGCTCTCCGTGGACGCCGACCGCCCGCCCTCCTCCCTGTCGAACCACAGCGGCGGCACCAGCGCCAGCGCCAGCGCCAGCGCGCTCCCCACACGCGAGGCCGGAAGCGACCTGCACCAGGCGCGCCTGCTCGCGCAGGCGCGCCTGGAGGCCGCCCGGGGCTTCCCGCTGTTCGCGGCCTGCGTCACGGACGCGGACGGCCAGCTGGTCGAGACGACCGGCCTGGCAGGCTACCTGGGTGACGTGCGCAGCCGCATCCGGTACACGCTGCTGCCGGACGCTGGCGGGTGCGACGCGCGCGGCGGGCTGGCGGGCGTTGCGGAACTGCTCGGCGACGGCGGCGAGGACCTCGGGGGTGGCGGCGGCGACGCCGCCTCGCGCAGCGGCGCCGGCTACGGGACCGGGTGCATGGGGCACGAGTACGCCATGGCCCGCGCGGCGGACGACGACGCTGCGGCCGAGGCGGTTGCCGGCAAGGGCAAAAACGACAAGAAGGAGAAGAAGCTCTGGGATGCCAAGAGCAGCAAGGGAAAGGCGAGCAAGGACGGCAAGGGGGACGAGGAGGTTGCGTGGGTCCACGAGGGGTGCACGGGGCGTTGGAACTCGCACAGCAGCGAGAACGCCACGATAGATCGGAAGATGGGGGACCGGTGGGCGCATGTGGAGCGCGGCCGCTGGAGGGGACGGGTCGAGCTGTCTTGAGAGGGCTGGGGCATTGTACAGTACATGGTAAAAAGCTAGGCTACGCTGATAGCTGGCGTGCTTGCATCGCGCTGGTTTGTATATTTTATATCATTTGGGGATGCTGTCCGGCATGGTGGAACTTGGACCTGGGATGTGGACCGGAGTACAGGATAGAGGGATACCAAGCACCAAGCAATGAATATGTTGATGTATTTTCTAGGGCAACAGACCTGTCCACAGGTGCTGCGACACTTGCTCTCGGAGACATCACCATAAGCCTCACGCCGCCACCAGCAGTGAACACACTCTCCTCCACGAGCCCCGCAAGGAACACAGGTCCCCGGGTATAAAGCAGGAGAGGCGAGGCGTGGGCTTGCTATGAAACAGGCATTCGGAAGAAGATAGACAGACTTATGTTCAGGGTTACGCCCGTTCACTACATCAAACCATCTTCCATCTGCCCATGTTGGTCCCTATCACATCCTACATGACCACAACACCAAAGCTCACCTCCGTGAACTCAGATGTCTGCTCGCGGCTAGTTAAAAAAGCGATACCAATTAAACGAGTATAGTAGCTGGTAAATTTGGTGTAACGCAGTCGTAAAATTCCCGGAGACTCGGGTGGCGGTGGTTTAAAAATCCTGAAAAGAACATTCAAAAACAATATACAACTTTTTTTGAAATCACTTACCACGGCTTTACATAACTTCAACACAATTTATTAGGACATTTCCTACGTATTCTATAACCACCATGATGATTATTTCTTTGTGAGATGTCTAATCTCAAAATAAATGTTGGAACAGCAGTCAATCGCAGTACAGTCAAGTCGACTCTAGTGACAGTTAGTTGATTGTACTAACTGCAAATTGACTGTAGTTTATGGGATTAACTGCGAGTCAATTGCAGTAGGTGGGTGCCCACTTCAGGTTAGAGCACGGGCCAAGCAATTGGCCATACCAAATTAGTGTGCAGACCGGCTAGCGGTCTGCCAAACTTAGAAGTAACACATCACCACTTTCAATGCAATTCACCAATTACTTCGACCAGAGATTCGAATCGACTATGTTACAACGATAAAGGCCTACTAACACTAGTCAATGCATATTAGGGTAAGCACAGATAAGCTAGGTAAAAGAAAAAGCTATTTTCCGATTACGCTTTACAATTACGCAAAATAAAATGAAAATTCTTACAAAGGGCTGCTACATCTGCTATTCACAGGTAATAAAAAGGAAGATTTTTAAGTGTACTGCTGTTCACAGGCACTTGATGGTATCGTTGATATCATCGAAAACACCAAGAAATATTTATTAAACTTCTTTTAAAAGAAGAACATTGAGATTAATTGCCTAAAAGTTCTAAAAATCATCAATTTACCAAAGGTAGCAAACGGCTAAGTCAGTACAATTACGAAAACCATTATTACAAATTTCAAATCGTAAAAACACCTAAATCACACGACTTTTACGTACAAATAACAACTTTAATAGCAAATAACCTACAACTTTCCCCTTTACATTATTCTTTTTTCCATATATACTTTAATCGTGAAAATAACTACCGAAAACGCCAATGTAAATATCGTAAAATCCCTATTAAGAAAAAAACAATTGAAAATCTTAAATCTACGTTCGTTAAACACTTTAACAACAATCTCTAATTTATAAACGCTGATGAAAATTCTACCTCCAAGCACTTAATCAATATAATCGATTACTATATTCTCGATTCAAAGCCAATTAAAACAAATCAAAGTCTTAACGTACTCAACGACTTTGAACAATGGTTTGAAGATTAAACTTTCAATATATAGAAAACTGTGGATATTACTATATACCCTCATAGATAGTATATATAGGGCAAGTAGCAGTACACTGTATTGCAATGTGTACTCCTACAGGGTGCATAATAACGTGTCATACTGCAGGCTGCACTCTTGCAAGACGCAAAGTGCTCCATACATGGATCGGTCTAGAATGGCTATTCTAGACCGAACGGCAATACGTGGATTGGTCTAGAAGGAGTATTCCAGAGTGATACGCTTTAGGTGGAGGGCTTATAAAGCCCTTACCTATGGCGTACACCTCTGAATGCTTCTTATTAGATTATCTTTAATTATATTATAATACTAATCATTCTGATTACTTTTCATATATGCTCCAACACTTCGTTTTTATAAGAATTATACGCCGATATATATAAAAACTGCAAAGACTAATTAACTTTAAGAAAGACAACTTTAGTACGATACTATTAACCCTTATTTGGCGTTTTATTTACTAAAAGCACCGTTACGTCATTATTAACCCTTGTTTGGCGCTTTGATGTACCCGGTCACTTTTTAGAGAGCGTCTTATCACGTATTAGGTTACGAGAGCAAAAAAATAATAATAATAATAAACAAGTTTCAGAACCCTTCGCTGGAACCCATCCGATTTTCGACAATTTACACCGATCGCCTCACTAAGATCGGTTATACACGAACATTCAAACCGACCGCCTTAGCAACATCGGTTACACACTAAACAACCAAACCGATTACTTTACCAAGTTCGGTTACGATACACCAATTCGGATCGACCACCAAACACCAGATTATACAACGTATCTCCCTATAGTCATACTCCTTATTTACCCTATTCGCTTTACATTTCCTTTACCCTATTTATCTTTCCGCGTTCTCTATACGTATTTTAAATTTAGTTTTTATGACTTTTAAGTTTTCCTAACCGCTTAGTTAACATGAAGTTATCAAACACTAATGAAACTGATTTAAAACGTCTCATTGGTTCATAATTAGGCCCTTCTTACCGTTAAAAATTTATTTACATTACTAAATACTAGTAAATACTATTTGAAATACTTTGACTACTTTATTTACTTTACATTTGTAATTTATTAGACGTATTATCCAAAGTATTAAAACCACAACGTATTCGAAACCTTACTACGGCTTGAAATTACTAATTTAAATCGCTTTAACATACTAAATATACACAAAAACCATTCTAAAACACCTATAGTAATAACCTTCAAACCAACATTACTAAAGAAAGCTAATGCTAACTTCTACCTCCTTCTCGAAAATATAGGAATTAGGAAGATTATAATATACGAAATCGATTTAGGCCTTTAAGATAATACTATTGATTCGCCAATTAAGGATTTCGACCTATATATAGCAAATATAAAATTTTAACCGTTATATTTCGCTACTGGAAAAAGAAATCTTAAAACCCTCATTTGTTAAATAATTTTTATAAAAACTTTCTAAATTGGACGTTGGATATATAATAAATAGTAAATTCTGCTATTGCCAAAGCTTTATGGATCTAATTACGAATCAAAGGTATTGATACCCCAAAAGGCAGTAATATCTGTCTTATAAAAACCCTATTAGAAATAATATAATTTATTGACGTATTAAACTTAAAGGATAAAATATTATACCTAACAAAATTTATAAAAAGATACTACCTTACGAAATAGAAAAAACTGTTATTGAAACGACGAGGAAGAGGCGTAAAACCACCTAATACTATACATATACCCTAAACTAAAAATAAATACCCCGAGGAAGAAAAACTACTATAATTTTTATTTACCATATAAGTATAATACGCCCTTACATAAGCATATAATTTAAAATAAAACCGAACGTTAAACTACTCCCCAAATATAAGAAATAACCCGATTGTTTGTAATGGAAGCGGTCGAAATACCGGAAACAACCCGATCGACCCTAAAAGAACTGGCTAAGATACAAAAAACAACCTAATCCTAAAATTAACGGGCGGCGAAAAACGTCAATACGTACCTTACGAACCAATACCTGTAAACTACGACCCTTACCACAACCTCCCATTACACCGTTTCCCCACGAATAAAAACAACCTTATAAAGTTAACCAACTTTACCAGGCTATAAAATGATAATAACAATTATAACGCTAAACCATAGGACGTATTTAATAATAAAGTACGCGTAATGTTCAATACATGTAAAAGATTAGATATTAAACCATTTTACTTTTTTATTATCCTACCCGGTATACCATACGAATAAGTTAAGGACTGGTATATATATTACCTTATATAAGTAAATATATCTACGAAGTGTTATAACCGTTTAAAATCCCACTTCGATACAGAAATTAATTATAAATTTTACGATAAAAATTAAACCGGCATAACCTAGAAATTTGTAAAAAGCCAGTAGGAAAACGTCGATAAAAACCTATAAGAAATCTTTACCACCATTTTGGCTAATTTTCGGAAGTGTTAAACAACCCTTAAACCGAAATATAAAGGCAATAAACTGTTCATTTCAATAGTAACAAAGGCTTATAGTAAAAACCCAGATTTCGACTTTATATTTTTTAAACCGGAAAAGGATTTGGAAACCTTTTATACAAACCTTAAAGAATCGTTCGAAACTTTTATACGCTAATAGATACACTTTGGATTAGTATTTATATCTAATAAAATCAAAGGCACCGCTTGAATTATTAAAACAAACCTTGTTGAAATAATTTTCCACGTTTTAAACCGAAGATTTAAAGTTTACCCGAGGAAAAAAAACACATAAAATACATGTACCAAGGAGAAAATATCGGTAATGAAAAACAAAGACGATCGTTCGGAGATGGGAAAAACTTACCGAAACTATTATATTACTTACGAAAAAAATATACGAAACCCTATAAATTTATAAAAGAGGTATATCGTGTATGGTAAAGTCGGCTACTAATTTACAAAATACCCCATTTATAAGTAAATTCGAATTAAACAACAGTTTTAAATCGATTGTAATTTTAAGGATCGGATAAAGGCTAATTTTACAGCATATGTAATAAAATGCGAAGGTACAGATAATAGTTTTAATATATATCTTTATAAAAATATATCCAGAGAAAACGATCCTGAATAAAATAATGTTTACCCATGAACCTATAATGATGAAACCGACTAACATATTTTCGCCAGCCTGTAAAATACCTTCTTTTTATATATTACAAGTTTAAATTACCCGAATGAAATACTTGAAATTTATATAATGTCGTAATTTACCCCTTTAGATAAATACGAAACCAGGTTTCGAAGTATTATATCTGATATTAGCGTAGCCGAAACCTCAACGGCCGGAAAACGATAATTCGACGTATTTACGGCAAAATTTCCGAAGTTTCGGCTAAACAAAATAGGAAAACACCAAAAAGTCTTATTTAGTAAAGGTAAAACGACGTCGTTTGGAGAAATCGTTATAAATACGCGTTTCGAATAGATTCAATGTTACGTAATATATTTTGAAGCTTTATTTTTACCTTTATTAACTTATATAAATAAACTTAAAATTAAGGTCTGGAATACGATCAATTAGCTTATCCGCGCCTTAAATAACGTATTCGTACCACTTAAACTTAAATTCGGTTATTTATATTTTTTTTTTCAAAAACACGTACAATTAAAGCTACTTACTAAATTTAATCAAAATTACGAACTTTATACTGACGATTCGGATACTTAGCTATAAAACACCTTTTATGTTTACTTTACATCATAAGCTATATGAATGTAAGGAAAAACGCATTTAAGGCTATCGAAAAGTTTTGTTATAAATGTTAGTTTTACTTATAAGACCAATGATGGTTTAAATTCCGCGTTTAAACGATATGGACTTTAATTACAAAGTAATTATTAATATCATATATTTAGATAACCAACCGGTCCTCCACGTCGTTGATACGGTTATATCATTTCAAGCTGCTAAGTTTACACGAAGCGTTTTTACTATTAACTATAATGATGCTATCATTAATTACTAGTTAAACGTTTACCTTAGGTTTTTAAACTAGATTATGTACGACGTCGATACGACTTTTAATTTTACCGAATAAGGTACAAAAACTCGCATAGTCGGTAACAAATATAAGTAAATCCTAATAAAAGCCCTATAGGGTATTAAAAAGTATAAACTATACCATAAACTACTAAAAAAAACATATATAATATTATTGAAAAAACTCAAAAGTATAAGTTCTAAGAAATCTATCCTTTAATTAACATTTAACACCATTAATAATACTTTTAACCTAAATTGACTTATCTTTACGCTGCTTGTCTTTAGTAACTATCCAAGGATCTATACAAACTATATAATATTACTATCCAAAATACAAATGGCCAATATTATAACCAAGACTATAACGGTACTACGATTGTTACGGGTAAAGGATAATATATTTAAAACACTAGTTATACAAAATAACCTACGTAAAACTAACGTATTAAACTTACTATTGAAATTAAAAGTTTTGGTTTGGAAAACGAAGGATAGATAGATTAGCCTTTAAAAGATTAACGGATTGAAAGGCTATACTATATTCGTTAATATACCAAACGGAACGAGTTCGTTCCGCTAAATAATAGTACGAAAATATAAGAGAAAGGTGAAAAAAACCGACCCGAAACCGCAAAAAGAATGAAACCGCCTATAAAAAATCCCCCAAAATAAAGAATTTAAATTAAAAGCAGCTTTAACCGTACCTTCAAAACGAGAATCTAATCCGATTACGCTAAATAAAAGCAATCTATTTACATAAAACCTGCCAAAATCTCGATGCTGAAGGCGCCACCTCAGATCGAAAACCAAAAAAACTCTTTACAAACTTTGCTACGAACTCCTTTATTACGTAAAGAGAAATGGTAAACCGAGAGCTTAGCTTGAAGCTTCGCCACAAAAGTATTATTATCACCTTAGGTACCCTATTTATAAAATTTACTCAAACGGAAATCTTAACCTTAATAAACCAGGGCGTATTTCATTTCAAACGCTTTAATTCAGCTTTCCACAGCACTTATAAGGTTTTCCTTACCCGTTTCGTTTATAAGGCTAAAGATAAAACGGGAAAACCTTATGAAAAAACCCATCTAATTGTAAAGGGATATAACGACGAAAGAAAAAAAGGATATTATAACCTAATTACCTATATTATAACAAGCTAACTATCGTCTGATTCTTATATTCGTTACCTCACTTAATAATTCATGTAACTTATATATTGAACCTCGAAATATAGCGTAAGCTTATACCGAATTTAAAAAACGACTTAAACGACGGATTTATGCCAATATACCTAAGGACCTTAAGTAATATTACTTACCTAATACGATTTTACGTATGATAAAATCACTTTACAGATTATCCAAAACAGGTATTTACTGGTATAATACTTACTAAAAACAATATAAAAAACGATTTGGAATAATTATCCTTACCTTTAACATATGCTTATTAATATTAAAGGCTCGTTCGAAGGGATTTATACTAATGAGTATATAAACAAACGACACCTTAACGTTATATAAATTTTCGTTTTCTGTATTTGAAAAGAGGAAAATTTGAAAGGTCAGTTCAAAAGCTAAACCTAAAATATACCTAATAAAAGATAAAGTAATCGATTTTAATAACGTTATGATTGCCCTTCTAAACGGTAATTTAAGACTTACGTAAAAGGGATAGCTAAATAAAGTTACCCTTATTATTTTGGATAGTATAAAATAAGTTGTAAAATATAAATATTAACGTATACGCGGCGCTTAAGTTAATTTTATAATATAATTAAAGGTAGTATTAAACTTTTCGGTCGCCGCATCATGTTGAACCGACTCGACGAACGATACATATAAAACGTTTAAAAAATGCCTTTCGTAACAAATATATAATTTTAAATATGAATTATAATTCGTATTGTTGAATATAGGCATAATAAAGCTATTTATTTTTACTAATGGCTTTTTAGCTAATAACAGCAACTATAATTTACAAATAGGCTTCGTTTTAGTTTTCGGTAACGAAACACCGGTTTATAACGGCTTTACGTCCCGAATTTTTTATCGTTAGAGCTCTACTAAATGCAAAAGGGTTACACAAAACGTTCTAGCTTCCGAAATCTATAATATAATTAAAAGCTTCGATTTGGATATTATTATAATAATAACGTTTTGAATAATTATTTCTAACCTTAATTTCCGTCCTACCCTTTTTATCGTATATATTAATTTCTTTTCGCTTCATAAGTATCTAGTGAAATTTGGTATTACGAACTAAAAGCGTTTAATAATTGATATTATAGCTTTACAAAAGCTATATGAACAATGTAAAATCGATTAAACGAGGAAAATTAACGGAAAGTCCAACCCAATAAATAAGATAATAAAATTACGCCGAATAGAACTTTAAAAATATTAATATAGATAAGTATACTATTTATTAAGGTCGTTAAAATGGGTTTACAACTCTAATGAATTACCTAACCCCTTTTTTATTAATTTTAATCGGCATGTTTTATACTATTTACACCGATTTTCCTTTTACTTTTATTCAAACAATTGATTCATACTAATCGCGGATTTTACCTTTATTAGATACGATTACTTGTACCGATTTCCGATTTTATTTCACTTTTTTATTGAAATTTACAAAATAATACCAATTTTGGCATATTACCTTTTTTTGTTTATATTTTGTATTACGTTTATTACTTTATACAATCATTTAATCATGAGTTATAAAATCATTATATAACATAATATATTATAGCCGGATATGCCGGCCCGTCCTAGGGGCATTTATTTACTATTAAAGGAAAATGGCAACGTCGTCACGTCCTTGCCGTCCTTTTTGTCGTTCTCCCCTGTTGGTAGGCTTTTATCGTTACAACGTAGTCGATTCGAATCACTTTAGTTGAAGTAACTGGTGCTGCGTTGATATTGTTGATTGATGTGTATAAGTTCTAAGTTTGGCAGACCGCTAGCCGGTTTGCACACTAATTTGTATAGCCAAACGCTTTGGCCTATACTCCACTTTGAAGTGGGAACCTACTGCAGTGCACTTGCAGTGCAGTGTATTCCAATCCCACAAACTGCAGTTAATTTGCAGTACGTACAATCAACCTTACTGCAAGTAAAGTTGACTTGACTGTACTGCACTTGACTGCTATTCCAATATCCCCATTTATATTAACGTTACCGCTATTACTGCCAATAATGTTATTAATGTTAGCAAAGACATAGCCTTATACCTTATTAGTGATACTTCTAGGTAAAGGTATAAAAAAGGATTACCCTTTTCGTGACGATGTACGATAACTTTGTTGAACTTACTTACGTAATATATACGTAGGCCCCGTTCCCAAACGGCAACGCCGGCTACCGTTTTCCTAATCCGCCGGTTAGCGTTTATTTATTCATTGATATCGCTTTATTTAAATTATTTACGACGATTTGCTTTTCAAATCGCCCCAAACAGCGTATTTTTGTTAAAGGAAGTTTTTCAAATTTAATTAAAATTTACCAAAAAGCTGGCAGGTATGTAATACGATTTCGGTCTACGGCACTAAAACTATTAAAACGAGGGTGTACGAGTTACCAATTCACTTATAAATGTAATAACAAGTCGAACGGCCCCCGTTTTCGTAATAATTGCTAATAAACTTACTTACGGCCACGAACGCGATATACGACATATAAGGAGTATCCAATAACGGTTTAAAGTTACGGACCCAGATACGCTGCTTTAACGCTTAATGCGTTAAAAAGGCTTTACGGTATACCTTAACGATACAAAACTCGAAACGGCGGAGAAGATCCGCTTTGTACTTTTCATTTATAAAAAAAGGGGTTGAAAACTAATAAACAAAGGGGCTAGAATATACGTACTTTAACGTAACTATGCCAAGTTACGTTTATAGCGTAAAAAAACCTCCACAGGTAATATAGTCTTTACCCATAAGAAAAGGGTAAGGTTTATAACCTTAGGGGCCCCTTATTCCTTCTCTTCAGAGTTGGAGAAGGGGGAAAGAAAGGGGGGGGATGGGTGCGTAGCGGCGGCGGGGTTGAATGGCGTAACGGTGGCGGGAATTGACGGTGTAACGGTGAGCGGAGTGACGGGGGCGGGTGGCGTGGCGGCAATAAAAGAGATTATACCCGATAAGGGCGGGCTATTACTACTAATAGTGTTGGTGTTAAGGGCGACGGCTACGGCGGCTACGGCGGCGACGATGCGCCGACGTTTTCGCGTCAAACGGCGCTTTATAATCATATTTTTACATGGCATTTGTTTAAGGATAAGCTAGTATATATGTATTAGACAAAATTCTACCTATTTAAGCGGTTTATTTAACTGTGTGGAACAAAAGGTTAAGTTAAGGTAAAAACTTATATCGGTTTAAATTACGCGGTTTTAAAAGAAAAAAGAAAAAAGTTTCACTTAAACCGATAACGATATATCTTTTTATACTAACCCAATACGTAATTACGTAATCGACCTTACGAAATTACCCTTACGTAATCAACCCTCATAATACCGGTATAGTTACCCCTATTAGCTATGAAAAGATAATATTACTAACCATATCGCCTCTATTTAACTATACCAATCAGGTCAGAACTACAAACACCACTTCGACTAAACTTTACTGATCTTTACCTAATTTAAAACACCACCTCAGCTAAACTTTATTAATCTTAGCCGAACTTAAAACATTACCTCGGTTAAACTTTGCTAATCACAGCTGGACTTGCTCCGTTAGACTATTTGCAATTAATATGGTAACAACACTGTCACTGCAGAAATTTACTAATTTAAACCTTTTGTAATTGATATGGAAACAACACTATTACTACAAAACCTATTGATTTGGAACTTCTCAATTACAACCACACTGTTACTATTGGACTATAGGTACGAAGTACTTAAGGAAGAAAGAAAAAATTACCTGTGTGGATATTACTATATACCCTTATAGATAGTATGTATAGTGTAAGTAGCAGTGCACTGTATTGCAAGGTATACTCCTACAGGGTGTACGATAACATGTTACACTGCAGGCTGCACTCTTGCAAGGCGTAAAGTGCTCCATGCATGGATCGGTCTAGAATAGCTATTCTAGACCGAACAGCAATACGTGAATCGGTCTAGAAGGAGTATTCCAGAGTGATACGCTTTAGGTATAGGGCTTATAAAGCTATTACCTGTGGCGTACACCTCTAAATGCTTCTTCTTGGATTATATTCAATTATACTACAATGTCAATCATTCTGATTACTCTTTAAAGACTTTGTGTTTACATGAATATTATAGGCTTAAGACCTTACGGACAAAAACAATAAATGAATAAGTTAAAATTGAACTAAAAACTAAAATATTAAATAAAACCAACAACCTCTTAATAAAAATGGAGGAAATATCTATTTAATAAATATACTGTATAAATACGAAAACAATGAAAACCTTAAATGGATTGATAGAAGCAAGTGTAAAGGTGTCGTTAACAATGAGATCTTCTAAAATATTACTTAACGCACTCATATACATTCGTAAGATTACGTTTAAACTTATATAAATTCCTCGAACCCTTTTACTTAAGGATCCCAACGCGCAAGTATTGCTAGCAACGTTTCTAATAATGATTGAAAGTTAATTAACATATACTTCATAAGTTTCCAAGCCTATAACAACCCTCAAACACACCAGATAATTAAGTAGAAACCACGGAAACCCCGTTGATACTAATAGAACTATGACTAGATCCACGATAATCCTTAAGCTTTCCAATAAGTTTAATTGTGATAAACTCGCTAATATTGATTTTAAGGGGAAATCAGCTTTATGTACGAACTGTAATGATCACACTAAATACCCGTGAGTAAATAGAAGGTGTTAGGGGTTTTATATTAACAGTAAGGTAGTAGAGGTAATAAAGGGGCAATATCAAGAACATGTTTGTTCGTGCTATAGAATAATCACTAGCCGTTAGGCTCTTCAGGTGTATAGACTAAATACTTAGATTGACAACTGAAGAGCTATGAAGGAAATACTATCTATGTGGTGCTGATCGTGTCCTTATATCCTTTATCCTTCATACCATCTTCAGTACTATCCTGGGTTGGATCATACTGGATCGCTATGATCCCCCATTCTCTAGATCATACAAGCCTAAATAATAAGGTTAATGAAACGCTTGGACCTAAAAGCCTAACCGCTGAGGCAAAAAAGGGGAAGATATTACTATTTTTTGAAGTTTGTAAATTGGTTACGCAGATTTCTATGAAATATTAGAAAGTGTTAAATTTACAGAAAATCAAGTTAATAATTGACACGACATATCATTATCGAAAGTAAATATAAACAAGTAATATATGAAATTTATTACCCCTTCATCTTTAATTAAAAATATATTGAAAGCGTTATAAATTTTGGGGGTGTGAAGAAATAAAATCAAGATAAATTTAGAGCCGTCAACTAGCATAAAAATACTCGTACTCGTTCAAAAATAACGCAATAACTAACTGACCACACGTTTTTATACAGACTGACAAATGAAGACCTTTATTTTCGTTATAAAGATAAATAACCCAACCCTATATATTTTTTCATTTTATGCCATCATTACGTAAAACAAATTTTTGAAAGTATTATAATAAATATCAGATCAATACTGTACGTAATAGAAGGCTATTAGTAATACATTATACTACAAACGAATAATGATATTTTTATGAAACTTTACGATACGCATGCCGATAAAGCTAAAGTTTACTTTAATCCTGAAAAAAAAAACTCTTTTTAATGTGATTGACAACTATAACAATCGTTTTGAGGCCTATTATATTTCACATGTTGCAATCATTCATACTCTTTTTGTTTTACTTTGAATATATAAAAAGAATTGATTTTCATATAGATATTAAAATTAATGAATTGATCGAACGTAACGTCCAGAAGTTTCTACCCAATTTGTTTTTTAAAAAAAATACCTCAGTCCTGTCTTAAAGGGCCGAAAGAAATGGTATTAAATTTGGTAAAATTGGAACTTTGGTAATTACATAGATAATTTAATCATCCAGTGACTAATAGGCTATATAAAGTTTCTAAAGAGAATGACTAGAAAGATATAGACTTGCCAACATTAGAGGCAATTAAACATCTTTATTACCATTGATAAATACACTCTCAAACCCCCTCAAAGTTTAAATTCACGCTGAAAAAACCAAAATCTCAACTTTAAAGTCTTCGTGAACGTATTTCATTTGGATGACATGTCTGTATTTCATGTTTTGAACTCCTATACATCATTATATTGGATGAATTTCTTAGAACTATGACTTGGAAAGAAATATAGAGAATACTACATACTTTCCGAATCAATATATACTGAAGACCCTTAAATATATTAATTTGTAATCTTTGTACGAAGTTTATTACAATGAAAATTCAAATCAATATGAAGTAAATATGCATTCAATATAAACCAATTCTTATCAAAAATCATTAGAATATTGATAAGATCAAAAAGGCTCACACACTTTTATAAAGGGTTCACGATATTTTTATCTCAAAAATTATCATTTTTACAAGCATATAAATACGATTATAGATAGTGATGAAAGGCTTTAACAATATTATTAGCATTAACAATCTTATGTCAACTTGGTTGGTATATGGAACATATTCATATATAACAACTAAATAATCACTATCGATAGATACCCAATAGTAGGCTATGATATATGGAAAAGTTTTGAAGTAATTCAAAAAGAAATAGTCATTCCGCCCGATTAATGATGCCCTTAAAGTTACAAACAAATTATCAACAATAGATATACTATCTTTCCCTTTTTAAAAATGAAGTTCTTGTTAGTAGGCCTTAGACGTTGCAATGTTGTCGATTCGATTGGTCTTCAAAGTAACAGTAGTATTGCGTGGTCAGATGGTGAACGTATTGTTCTAGGTTTGGCAGACCGCTAGCCGGTATGCACTGTAATTTGTATAGCCAATGGCTTGGCCCATGCCCTAGAGTGAAGTGCAGCATACTGTACTCGACTTACACCCAATGCGGTAAGTCTCTACAAAGTAATACACTTGCAATACAATTAACTTTACTGTTAGTAAAGTTGACCTACTACACTATATATAATATTAATCCAACACTGTCAGCTTTCTGGTTTGTGCGCGCGTACGCTAGTATGGCTAACCAATCTTTTTCGGTTGTCACTAAATTACCTCCTCATTAACTAGCTAGACCCCTGTCAATTCCAGTTAACTTATATACTGAATTACACCCAATTACATATAAATCAACCCCATTTAATCTTAATTACTCCGTTGCCCTAAGGTTCGAGTTTATTAACTCCCATAAAAAGTTTTTACATCACAGATCTTTACAAACCTCTGCTTTAATCATGCAATTTTAATAAACTATTATCAATTCCCTGGCAATATTCCAGTTTACTGGCATATTCCTACTCATCGTTACGTAATTCTGGTAATCTGAGCGGTCTATTAACGTAGCCTTCGATTCGTATAATGAGTTTATTTCTATTTATAAACCTTTCCAAGGCTTTGGTTATTAATGTTTTAGTTATAACATCGGCAGGGTTATCTTTGCTATCGATTTATCGGAATTACTTAATCTTTCTCCTTTCGTAGGCTTCACGGAGTGCTATTACGTCGATCATTAAACGTTTTTTACTAGTGGTCCCGAGTTTTGAGAAGCATTCGAATAAACTCTTCAAATAGGTACAGATCATTACCAGGATAGAAGAAATCCGTAACTGCCTAGTATTAAGGTTAATAGTCTCCTATAATAATATGCCTACATTAAAGCCCACTATTATGCTATAAATCTCCGATACTAACACGCTTCGTATAATCCTTTTACACTTAACTTAAAATCAATGGATTAAATTACCGATGATATTAAACTAATCTTTCTGCCTATCTTCGTTAACAAAGATTATTAAAAAGTCGATGTGTAAAAACAAGTTGGTATTATTTGTAAAAGACGCGTTCGTAAAGATTATTAACTTGACCTTTAAAAATCAATTAACATTATATCAATCCTACGGTCCAAGTTCCATATTTGTCACTTTTACCTCTTATTTAGTCGGTTAAAGTCTTTATCCATTAGTATTTGTATTTATATCGTAATAGATAGATTTTAGGAGGCTTTCAGTTGATATAGGGTAGTAATATAGCTACTCCATATACGCTATTCCAAGTACCATTAAACCCTAACCTAATCAATCTTGTAGATTATTATAAAAATAGCGTTTTAGTCCTTTTAGCGAAAGTTTAGGCCAGTATTACCACTAAGTATACGGATTAACGATCTATTAAAGTTAAGTTAGTTGTTTTCCACCAATATCATTACCGGCTTGTAATTCCAAAATTTGAAATACTCGATTTTTTTGTTTTAGTATTATAAAGCCAGCCGTTCCGACAAAAATAGTATCGTTAGTTTGTGTATTTACTATACCAAAGTCCTTCTTTTGCGTTATTAATAAGTACGAATCGTATATTCAAGACTTTATTGTTAGCCTGGATTTGAAATGCGATTAATAGGTTAGGAATTAGTGGATACCTACTTTAGCCAGTCCATACAGTGGTTTAATACACCGTATTACCGTTTCCGAAGGATAAATAACACGTAGTTTTTATGATAGTTTTAGTAATACAATCCTTTGTAAATCCATTGATAATTATATATAAGCTTACGTAATATTACGGCTATTAAGTGTAAACTTGTTTTTAGTCCTAGCTAACAAACTTATTTCCTGGGAAACAATTAAGCGCTAACTAATCTTTTAAATCGTTAGCGACTATATAAGAATTCAATCTTTGCTTTTATCTCCATATCCTTAAGCGATTAGTCGTGGATTTTCGTAAGGCCGCCTCGTGGTTTTACCCTTAACCTCGTGGATAATCCTCGACTTAAAGATTGTAATGTTCGGGTCTTAAAGGTTAAAGTCGGTTTTCGATACAAATTATACAACTCCTCGAATTAATAGGCCGTCGATTTCAACCTTATCGTTTTTCTTAAAAGGTTTGCCAGAAGTTTTGATAATTTCTTATGCCCTAAGCTTTAATATTAAGTTTTTTTTTTATTTTTCTTTCCTGTTTACCTAAGCAGTATTGTAGATGAGGTTCGGTATGTATTTATTCTCTTTAACTTTTTCATTCTTTTTTGGGAGTTGCTTACGCCGGCAGCGTTTCATCGGTTTGTTAATAACGGGTGGAGGAGGTTAGTATTAGCTCGGTTGGTTTACTTAAAAGGTTTAAAGGTCTTTATGTTCAGTATATTTAATATAAGGCTTAATTTAGGTAGTTTGAAAAGATACAAGACTGTTAGTAATTTTCATAACTACTTTAGAGTTTAAGATATTTAATATCTTGTATAGCCTTTTTAGTTTTCTCGGTTCTCGCTACGCGAGGACTTTACTTTACAATGGCAAAGTAAGTACGTCGATCGTTAAAGGGCCGTTTCTGGTGTTAAGGGTATTATTGATTTGGAGGCGTGCCGATTTTCTTCGTAGTTCCCTTAAAGCTTTGCTGTAAGCCGTAGCACATTTTTGAGTATTTGTTGAGGGCGGAGATTTATATGTTAGGCATAGGTACTCTCTAAATACTAGGAGAGTTAGTATTAAGCCGTTAAAGCCTATAGTATCGTTTAGACCTTTTACTATTATCTATAGGCGTGCCTCCGGATCCGTAAAGCTTCCAATTTCCAGCGTAAGGATATTGTATGCTCGGCGAAGTAGGGAATATACTCTTTTAACCTTTCTAATATTTCAGTAGGCTTTTAAAAGTACCTATTTGTATTGGACACCCATTATTTTGGTATTTTTCTGAAATTCCGCCACCGCAAAATTAGTACCGGTATCGTAAATAACGACGTTAGGTAAACCCAAATACGTGTTAATTCACAGCATTATTAACGTTTCCCACTTATCTTTTACTAAAGGGACTTTAGAAACATAGTTTCGTGAAAAGAGGTTGCAGAGTCAACGACATAAAAAATAGGTTTGTTATTCAAGTAAAACATATTAATAAAGATTTTGAAGTTAAAGTCCTAATCGTCTTTTAGTGTAAATTTCCATCTCCGGGAGGCTTGAGTATACGTTTGATAATGTTAATAAAGTTTTTTAATGGTTTTTAAGGCCGAGTATTCTATATTGTTTTGCGTTACAGACTTTAGAACTTTATATAACTTGTTAACGGCTAAATAGTTAAAATACCGATATAGTTAGCGTATCTCAGGCTTTATTAGGTTTAATATCATTACTTCCGGGCCTTAAAGATAAAACTATAAATACCCTTATTTAAGGGCGAGTGGAAACCTTTGGTCGTTTTTAACCAGTTCGTTTAAGTTGACGTTAAAGTTAACGCCGAGGGTTTTCATATACTTTAAATAAAATAAAAAAGGGATAGGAGATTTGAAGATATAAAACGTAATCGCTTTTATAATAGTTTAAATTACTATTATCCATAGTAATAATTGTTATTCGTTTAAGCTAAAACTTAATTTGGTTTTACTTGTATCGTAAAAATTAATCTTAGTAGCCGTAATGCTTTCCCTTCGCAATACCACGTACTGCGAATATCTTCCTGTTAAGTACTTTATTACCCTTATATTTGGTATAATACCTTAAAACTTGTGGTCCGCATAACAATAGCAAAGGTTAAAAGTGTGTAAGGTTTTAAAGGCTTAATTAGGATAAAGATAAGGGTTTTTACCGTTTAGACGGTATAGGAAGGCGTGGTTAGTTAGTTATTAGACTATATCAGGAGTAGTATTTTCTTCGTGTTACTGAATCTGTTTAGGGGCGTTAGAGTTACTAATTAGCTCATCGCCTTTGAAGTGCGATATTTGATTTAAGTAATTCTGTTTTAAAGTAGTAGGGTATTAAACTTGATAAATTGACCTTTTATCATTACTCTTAAGAGAAGGGTATCTAATTAATTAGTAATTAAACTTGTCACAAATTTGACATTTTTTTGCCATTATCACGACGATAGTATTGACGGTTAACAATTTCGTTTTAATCCTAGCTTTATTGGCGCTAATGTGATGTTGTCTTTAATTTAAAGCTGAGGTTGAGGGGCCTAATCTTAGGCGTTATAAGCGCCCGTATTTACGGTCGATGTAATTAACTACCGTAAGATCTTCTTTATCCACGTTAAGGAAGTTGCCGGCTTGGGAATATATACTAAGCGAGTTTGGTATGCATATTATTACGGTGGTAAACGAGAAACGCAACCAGTTTAAAAAGCCTTCGCAAATGGTATTTGGATGTTGTAGGGCGTATTTGAATTCGCTAACACCAGTAACTACTACCCGTAACTATTCGCAAAGTATAACTTCGCTGGTGTAGGCCTTCCCCATTGCTTTATGATATATTTTTAACTTATTAAATATTTGATCAAAAACATTTATTAGTGATTCCTCCTCTTTTTTCTTTGTCATTATTATAGTTTACCCTATAATAGCTTAATTTATAAGGATTTCGGAAAATAGTAAGTAAAAACCAAAAGGTAAGACCTCTATCCACTTACAAATATTTGGAAAGAGCATTATCTTAGTATCGAGAAGGTTATAAGGCTTTTGTTATATTAATATTTTCGATTGAAATAATATATACCTGCATCGGAGGAAAAACCGGGCGGAGTTTATAACCCCGTAAAAAGTATTTCGAAAAGTTATATCGTAGGCAACGCCTACAAGTTTACTTGGCCTAACGATTTTCCGCCGTTACCTACGTTGTCAGACGTCCTTAGTTTTAGGTTTATATTAAACAGGTTGATCAAGGTAGATGATTACGATTACTGTAGCTTTGCGATAAAAATATTGAAATAATATAAACCCCCGTTATAATTGTATATTTATTCAGTTATAATACTTATGAATGGTTCAATAATTATTGATTAAACCATTGTTTTAAGTTGTAAAATTTTAACTCGTTAACGAATTCGCATTATTAAACCAAAATAAAGATATAAATGAAACGGTTGACCCTCATCGTAATAAACTTGTTCTGTATACCAAAAAATATACAGAAACGAAGATAATTATATTTAACGGTTTGTGACCAATTTATGTCGCCTGTTAAGATAGATGAAATTTTAATTTAATAGTAAACGGTATTCATAAAATATTTATCGATTATAAACAATATTTTAAATTCGAACAAAACCTTATCCGTATAGTAAAGGTTGTTAAAAACAGCTTCAACATGATAAAAAACCCTATTTATATTATATATACCCTCGTACCCCCCCGCTTCGTAATATGCTGTAATAATTGGCTTTATCACTGATTTATAATATCTATATACGCAAAGAAACGGATATCGGCCCTTCTTAATCTATATTTTATTTTTATCTAATATAAATTCGATCGTTAAATGCCTCGTTGTTCAAATGAAAGTGAATCAATTCAAGTATAACCAGTTGTGTCGTTTCTGTCCGCTTTTAAATGTTAAAAGACCAACTCTAGTAGTTGCTTAATCGAATTGAAATTTCTAAATTTTAATAACGACTTGAGCTAAATCGGACGTAGAAAGATACGAAACGGTTGGATTAAAGGAAGAAATTAATGAAACGGGTGATCATATATGTTTTAACGTGAACTTGATATAGATTACAGCATTTTAAAGGAAAAAAAAATCTGTTTAAGTCAGTTTTTAAAAGGTAGGGGATGTATTCGTAAAGTTAAAGGACTGGGTATTCGCCGACAGCTTATCATTAGGAACAATACTAAAATATAACACGAAATTATTGATATTTGCCATAAATTCGTTGGTTATATGAAATTTGTTTTAAGAAGATAAAGCAAGATCTCAATTATATATCATAATCCAACTTGAAAAGGTATAGTCAGTATATAATAAATGGTGTTAATAATTAAGGTATTAAGGAAAACTAGAGAAGTTTATACAGGTCTTTTTTGTTGGACTTATGTGTATGGTCCGTACACGGTCCGTTACGTACCCTCGAAAGTGACGTCTGCGGACTGTGCCCGGACCGCGTCTGGACTAGGTACTGCAAATACCGTTACGTGTACTGTCACGTAACCTATAGACTCAATGGCCAGTAGCCTAAGTCCATAAAAGAAATGTTTACAAAAGCCTTTAAACATTACATTAAATTTATGTAATACTAATCATTATTAAGTCATATAACAGCATCTAGTAAATTCTGCTAAGGCTGAAAGGTTTCACTGTGAAGAATTTTGTAAGGTTATATGGGGTCGGTTTTTATTAGAAAATAAAAAATATTAGCGTATATGTATGGAATACGTTTAGTAATATTTTTTTTTTTCATTTGAAAGTACTATATATGGTATTTGTGTTGTCTTTCCTTTTTATACTCCGTAGTTGGTCCATTTTATTTATTTTTATATTGATTTTTCTATATGCAGTGTTATATTTTTTTCGAAATGAAAAGTATTCTTCAGAAAAAATAGAAGCTGTGTATTTTGTAAGAGATGTATTGTTAGTAGTTGATATTGTATCTATCGCTTCAAATTTTTCATTTGTTTTCATTTAGTTATCGTAGCTAACGTGAATCAAGGTCCTCCAATTCCTTGTTCGTCTCAATTACAATTTTCTAGATTCCTTAACATCTTCTTTATGATTACATATTTTGTTTCTGTATTCTTCAATTCTATTTACCATTTCTTGTTGAATTGTTGCTCATTACAACCAAGCTTTTGTTAAGTATATTGAATTTAGCGATAAAAAAGTCGAAAAATTATTTGAAGGCGTTATATTTTATTCGAATAGTGACTGGAAAGTTGTCATAGTAAAAAAAACTATTATATATATTGTTAATAGATGTGTCGAATGGTATAGAGTTATTGGGTATCGCTAATGAAAAAAGTGAAAGTTATTGTTTATTAGTATTGTAATAACAGTTAATTGCAGTACAGTTAAATCAAATGTATTGACTGTAGGTTAATTGTACTGATTGTAAGTTGACTTTATTAACTGTAAGTCAATTACAGGAAGTGTCCAATTCATCATAAGGAACGGTAAAAGCAGTTACCTATACAGATTGAAGTGTAGACTGATTAGAGGTCTACCAAGTTTAAAAGAAACTACATTACCACCTTCAATTCAATATTAGTTCCTTCGACTGTACATTCTAATCGACTATGTTGGAACTATAAAGGGATACCATATACACAATATAGATTATTATTTATTGGGTTGAGTACAGATATAATAGGAAGAAAAAGAAGTTATTTTCCGGTTATTACGTTTTGTTTTAGGTCAAGCAGACGAAATCATTTTGCGAAGTGCACTTATAAACTGTGTAGTTGTTTGTGGTAGAAATTAGGGAGAGCTTCTAGACAGTATATTTATTTGCGGTAGTGTATGAGTGCCGACAGTATCACTGAAATTATTAAGATATCTTTGTTGATCCTATGTAGAAAAACAGACAAGGGATTGAATGCTAAAACGTTTTAAGTTCCTCAAATTACCAAATATTCAATTTAACAAATAACCACTAAAGTTGTTAATTAACTAGAGATGTCAAATGGTCAAGTAGATAGTAATATTAATATTCTCAATCGAAAATCGCAAATCATGAAGTTTTACGACCTTTTCAATAATAAAAAAATATCTTTACCAGCAAATAACTTACAAGTTACACTCCAATATCAGTTTTTATCTTTATAAATTGTTAATATAGATATCTCAAACGCCAAAATAAATATCATTAACAACCTCGCCAGAAAAAAAATCAATTAAAAGCCTTAAATTTCAAAATAGTCGAACACTTTAATAATGATCTATAGAAAACGAACGTCGACAAAGACTTTTCTTTAAGGCACTTAACTAATGATATCGGCCTCTTCATATCCGAATTCGACTAAGAAGGATTTAACTAAAGATCGAATGTATTCCACGATTTCCTTGAAGAGTTTAATAAGTAGAATTGAAAGATGTAGAAATCTGTAGATATGCAAGTTAATACCAGGCTTACGTTTGAATTACACAAACGAGGAATCTATCTTTCGACGAGGAGAGGGAAGAAGGGTAATCTGGTAAACTTATTATATGAATACGCCATGGACGAAAACCCTAAATAGATATATCAAGATAAGGGTAAAGGTATTATTGATTATAACGCTCATTAACGTCTCAGAATACATTCCTATAGTTTTACCCAAGTTTAGATAAATTCTTTCAACCCTTATGCCTCAGTACCACGACTCACTATGGTTAGTCATGACGAAAACTTGATTGATACGTATGTAACAAACTCTTAACTTCATCAGTAGATTAAGCAGGAACTTTACTATAAAGTCCCTTAACATTAATAGTATTATTACCAAATTTATGGTAATACTTAAGTTTTCTAACATATTCAGTTGAATTAAGTTCGCTAGTGGCGCCAATGACAACGAAGGAACGGCTTTATACGTAAATTTATTGTAGATATAATTACTGACTTTTCCCTTTTAAACTCTATCAAAAGTAATTAACTTTTTTACTAATATTATGATTAGTACCTCTAACGCCCTTAATTGAACAACTTAGAGGGTTTGTACGATTATTATAGCATCCTCCCCCCCCCCCCTTTAAGATATTGTTGTAACAAATATAGACTGCGTAGAGATTACGAAGTTTTTAAATATTGAGGGTAATAAGGACATATATAATTGTTGGTACCGTAGTATAAAAGCAAAGTATTGTTCAAACAGTGTAGTTTTTGACAATGAAAGAGAAAGAAAATAAACTAGATTTCAGTGGACCTAAGCATGTAAGATATGATAGGAACAGGTTCATGCCTTTCCAATACTATTTACCAGTATTTATCTTTCATTATAAGTATATACTCTCCCATCTATATACAACAAGTACCCGTAACCAAAAGCAAAGGAAATATCCTCAGTGCATAAAGGCGCGTAAAAGTTGAGAAGCGAGACGTGAGACGCGAGACATGAGAAGCGAGATGCAAGACGTAAGATACGATAAGAGAGACGCGAGATGTAAGATACGAGACGCGAGAAGCAAGATGTGAGACGTGAAATACGAGAAGCTAAACGCGAGATTTGAGACGAGAAATAGACATCTTACGAACAAAGACTCTTTTCATATGCGTAGATAATGTTTTTACAATGGTCTAGATTTTTTATAGCCTTTGATTCGTTGTTTTTAGTATTGCATCCTTTCTAACAAACTAGGTATTAAATTTGTTTTCCTACGCAACAGAAACGATATAAACTTTCATTCACAATTTTCCCATCATTTTATTCGTCTTCCTTAAAATCATTTTCCCATTACATTGATTCAAGGGGTAAAGATACTGGTGCGAAGGGATTATATCCTGAATTCTTAAAAAACAATGACTATATACGTTTACTATTATATAGGGGAATGATTGAATAGGAAAATTGAACATGTACATTGGATTTACAACACGATTTATCATAATATAAATGTTTAACCTTGGTAAAGTTAACTTTTCCTGCCTATACAAAAGTTTATAAGCTTTTATTATACATAGGTATACACGATCACTAACTGGAAACTCTAATATAATAGTGATTTTTTATAACGTAGTTTGGCTTCAATAACCATAATATTTATAGTAGATTAAACATCTCAGCGCAAATGTTTCCTTATAAAGCTTATTCATTACGATTATCGAACAAAAATCCACAAAAAATGTAATTGAAAGCTGAAACAAATACTTGTATTTGATGATGTTAATGTCACATAAATAAGTATTTTTCAAGATTAAAATATAAATTAAATGAAAATTTAATTTGAAATCTTTTACCATAATCGTAGATATAATATTGTATGCCAAGTTCAACTAATTGGTTTTTTTTGTTAGGGTTGCCAATTTATTAAACAATGATATAGAGAGTTTTTTTTTTAATATTAAGGCTTATCTGTAATATTTGTAAACAGGTGGAAAGAAATTTAAGATAGAAATCAGAAATTATGGTTCGTAGATATGACCAATTAAATAATGATAAGTTCTAATACAAAATGTTAGTTTAACAATTTACTGTGTATATAATATGATTTAGTAGAAATTTTTCTTTTTAACGTTTTATAAGTAGTCGATATAATTACATTAAAGTGTTGGTATCCCGCTAACGCCTATAAAGTGATAGCGTATAACGTAAATTGTCATATAAAGACGAAATATATAAAAATAATATACATTAGATTTTCGTGTATTTAAATTAGCCTCAAATTATCTATAAATATATGATTTTCATTACGTAATTATCAGTAATAAATATAGTAATAATCGTATTTTTTCATTATTTTCATTATACTGAAAGTACAACCCATTTTACAAAATCATTATACACTCTAGGGATAAATAATAGTTATCGTTATACGCGTTAGGAAGGAATTCCTAAAAAAGGCTATTGGAAATGACTAGTTTGTTGTAGCGTTCAGAATCGCAAGTATAAAGAAATATATTATATGAGCGAAGGAAGTATCCTATTATGAAGTAATTAATGACTTTTAAAATATATTGTTTTGTAATCTTTAGTTGAAATAATAATAATAATATGTGAAATAAATTCTTTCCTATATGATGACCAATTGATTGGAATTTCCTGATAGGCCTTTCTTAATAAGCCTTGCTTTATAGACACTTATACGTTGAAATATTGTTGATTCGAATAGTTTGAAGTATTATTAGTCTTGTATAGTTAAGTGGTGGATGTATTGTTCTAGGTTTGGCAGACTGCTAGCCGGTTTACACACTAATTTGTATGGCCAATTAATTAGCCTATACCATATTGTGAAGTATACACATATTATAATTAACTTTACGGTGAATATACCCAATAATACATTTAACTTGAAGGTAGTACAATCAGATTACGTTAAATAATTTCACTGTAATTATCACTGTTTCAATGTTAGCGGCTTTTTGTTTTGTGCACATACGCTATTGTAGTTGACCCTTTATTTCCGGTAGCTTTTGAAGTATCTCCTCGTCATCCGGCTACACCCCTATTAATTTCGTATCCGAATTGATTCAATTTAACCAATAATTACAAGTTGCGACTTGATTAACTTCCAAATATAGGTATTTGTAATGATCACACTAAATACCCGTGAGTAAATAGAAGGTGTCAGGGGGTTTATGTTAGCAGTAAGGTAGCAGAGGTAACAAAGGTGCAATATCAAGAAGATGTTTGTTCGTGCTGTAGAATGATCACTAGCCGTTAGGCTATTCAGGTGTGTAGACTGAATAATTAGATTGACAACTGAAGAGCTATAAAGGAAATACTGTCTATGTGGTGATGACCGTGTCCTTATATATCTATGCCTTTATACCGTCTTCAGTACTGGATCGTTTGGATCACCGCACTGATCCCACTGATCTAGTGCTGCCTCACCTTAGATCAGTAACTGATCCATACTGATCCATTACGTGACTTACTTAGTCACCTTGCTTACATAAGAGATGTTCCCCGCCTGATGTGTTGGACTAAAGGCTCTCCGTGGCTCAGCTGCATGCTAGCCTATTTCCTGACCCAACCGTTGTCTGGGTTATAACAGTATTTCGCCACAAACTAATGCAGACCTCCAATTAAACCATATTATTTAATTAAATGGTCGGTTTTTTCATTCTGATAGTTTTTAAGTTTGATATCATATCCTTACTTTCCTCTCTATTCGTCGACAAGTGATTTAGCCTCACCAGGTGGTCTTTCAACGTAGCCATTGATAGGTATAGTTAGCTTATTACTGTCAACAAACCTTTCGAGGGATTTATTTGGAATTTATTCCGTTATAGCATTAATCGGATTATATTTGTGGTCGATACACCTAAACTTCTCGATTTCCCTACTGTTGTAAGCTTTACTGAATTTCATTACGTCAATTAAAAAGCGGTTTTCGCTGGTTGTTCCTAGTTTCGAAAGGTATTCTAATAGACTTTTAGAATCGGTATAAATTAACTCCAGGATAAGTAGAATCTTTAGCTACCTTATAATTATGTTAAGGGGTTTTTAGATCTTTATATCTATATTAAAGCCGGCCATTATTCCGTAGAACTTCAAATTTAATAGGATTTGAGTGATTATTTTACATTTTATGCTGGTCCAATGCATTAGGGTTTCGGTGATTTTAAATTCGTTTTCTCGTAATTTGTCTCTATTAACGATCGTTAGAAAAAATCCTATTTCTAACGATAGATCTATGTTGTTTGTAAAAGAGCCGTTTGTAAAGATTATTAACTTAGTTTTCGATAGATCTATCGAAACCATATTAATCTTTAGATTCAAATTCTTCATTTGTTAGTAAAGCCTTCTATTTAAACGATTGTAGTCTTTATACATTGGTTTTTGAGTTTGTTCTGAAATCTAAAGATAGTAGTAAGACTTTTAATGGAATGAAATTGCTATATAATTGGGACAAGCGCATTGTTCCAAATATCTTTTAGCTTTGACTACGTTAATTTTGTTAATTGTAGCTAATTTAGAGCTTTTACCTCTAAAACAAAAACTAAGGTAGATATTAACATCATTAATACTATGATTTTAAATCAATAATATGTTAAATTTTAAATCCTTACCATTTGCGAAATTTGCGACCGGCTTATAATTCCGAAGATTTCGATCTTTAATCCCTTGCTATTCTAATATTATAAAGCTGGAAGTTGAGAAGGAAATAGTATAATCAATTTGTATACCTATTAAGCCGGAATCTTTATTTTGTGTGATCAGTAAATACTAGTTATAGGTTGAATATTCTATACCTATTTTGGTTTGAGGTGCGATTAATGCGTTAAGAACTAATGGATGTCTGTTTCGACTAGTCCGTACAATAAGTTAATGTATTGTATAACCGTTTCCGAAAGGTATTTGTTACAAAGTATTTGTAATAGCTTTAATAAGAAGATTTTTTATTGATCAGACGTTGATTACGTATATACTTTGGTAATATTACGGGTAGTAAAGACAATTATTTTATTAGTTTTGTTTCAAACACTTGCTGTTAATGCGACCATCAAGCTTTGACTGATATTTCAAATCGTTAGCGATTGTGTAAGTGCTTAGATTTTGTCTTTTTCAACGTATTTCTAAGCGATTAAACGTCATTTTTCGTACAGCCAGCCCGTCGTTTTCCCCTTAACTTCGTTTATAATACTTGACTTCAAGATATTGATCTTTTGTTCCTAGAGATTGAGGTCGTATTTGGGCATAAATTATACGACTCCTCTAATGAAAAGTCTATCAATTTCAATCCTATCGCTGTTTCAAGCGGTTTGTCTAAAAATTCGATGATTATTTATACGCGGAGCTTAATGGCCAAGTTTTCATTATCTTTTATTTTCCTTTTGACCCAATCAGTATTGTAAATACAGTCCAATATATATTTCTTATTTTTAGTGTTCCCCATTTTTGGTGTTCGGTCGCACCATCATCGTTTTATCGGCTTCTGTATTACGGGAAAAGGAACATTATATTGATTTATTCACTTGGCTTCATAATCTTCATCGTTATAGTTATTGTTAGTAGCCCTAATATATGGTTTAACCTAAGTTGTATGGAACTTTTTAGGACCGTTAATAGTTATAATGATTATTTTATTGTTGGAGATACGTAAGATGTTGAATACGCCATTCTATTTTCCTAGCTTTCGTTATACAAGAACTTTACTTTCTAACGATAAAAATAGTACGTTGGTTGTTATAAAACCGATTCTAGTGTTGAGGGTATTATTGGCTTGATGCCGTACCGATTCTTTCCGTAGTTTCTTTAGGGTCTTACTATACGTTACAACCCCTTTTTGGGTATTTTTGTATAACGGATATTTACTCGTTAAACAAGGATATGTTTTAAAAACCAACAGTGTTGACACCCAGCAGTTAGAGCTTACAGTATAGTTTAGGCCCTTCACCGGTGTCTGATGGTATACCTCCTAGTTTGTAAAGCTTCCAATCTCTAACCTGAGTATATTATACATTTCGAAAAATAAATCGTATAACTTTTTAACTTTTGAATGCTTCAATGGAGCTTAATAGATATGTCGGTAAGGTGTCTTATACGTTAATACACGAAGAAGAAGATAGTATAGTATTGATGATAAATAGTTCAGAGGAAGAAGAGGCATTCAGAGAGTGCACGTCTCAGATAAGAGTTTATAAGCTCTCACCTAGAGCGTAACACTCTACCATATACTCTGCCAACGTCTATTCTGGAGCGTGGCATACTATCATACACTTTGTAAAAGTACATCTTACAGCGTGACACGTTATCGTATACGCTAAAAAAGTACACCCTATAATGTAAATGGTATACTAACTATAAGGATATATAATCATATCTACATAAACAATATTTTCCTCTTTAATAAGCTCAACATTCATAATCCAGTCGTAATAGTACAATTTATTCGAACCTTTAATCAATCGTTTTGTAGTAATAGTACACCTTGTTTAAGCACTCAATCAATCGTTCAGTAGTAATAATAATATTAGTAATTTGTTTAAATACTCAATCAGTAATTTTATTGATAATATCTTTATAAGAGTTAAGGGTTTGGTTGAAAAGGTATCTTATCCTTGTAAATTTGTAATTTTGAAAGTATAATCCTCGATATTATTTTGAAGTTTATAGAAAAAGAAATATCGTTAATGGTCGAAACAAAACTTTTCCCATTTTAAGAACATGCTTCCATTCCCAAAATAAACCCTTGATTGGATATTCGACTCTTATACACTTCAACCACCCGTTTTTATTTTGATATTCGAACATATTAAATGATTTAATCACTTGATTAATACTATATCCTAACCCTTTTCAAAACAAATACCTCGTAAAAACAAGGCTGAAAAATTCCGTTTAACGTAATAACGCCGTCGTATCCAAGCCGTAACCACCACCGCACGCCACACCGCCCCTAACACCAACACTATCCCCAGTAATGGAAGTATTTTATCAATCCCTGCCTTTATTTTCCGCTCCCCCACCACCGCCAATAAAACCGCCATCTCTTCTTCACTTTCCATTTTCCCTGCCACCACCACAGCCGCATCATCCCCCTCTCCTCCTCCCTTTCTCCCCTCCCCTCCTCCTGGCACCCCTTAAAAAGAGAATAAGGGTTTTCCTAAAGTTATTAACCTTACCCTCTCGCTACAGGTAAAAATTTTTACTTGTAACAGCTTCCCGCCACTGTGAACGTAACATCACAAAACTACAATGCGATACGTAATAATTATTCTCTTAAATCGCATTATACGAAAGTTGATTAGACGAGGTAAAGGAAGTTGAGAGAGTCCGCCGCTTCAAGGTGCGATTTGATAAGGTGCGCCGCGAGACTTTTTTAGTACGTAAAGCGCTAAAACATCGTACTTGGGTGTAGTATAGGTTCCATTTATTTAAATTAGCCAGTTTTCTAAAGTGACGGAGGTTGTCATAGTAAGTACGGGGAATGTATAGGTTTCGGGGGCGATTCTGATTTATTATTGTGGGAGTAATTTATTTAGTACCATTTATGAAATTCCGCTTTCAAGCCATTATCGTTTGTCTTTTCCTTTCAATACTTTCGTACTATCGTCTAACGAAATAAACTCGTATTATTTAGCAAGTTCACAAGTATATAATAACCTTTAAACCCGTTAATTTTATAAAGGCTAATCCATCTGTCTTTCGTTTTTTCAATAAAACCTTTAAAATTTAAAGGTAAAATTAAAGCGATAATTCACGTAAGCCGTTTCCTATAGCTAATACTTTCGAAATATTATTACCTACACGTAAAAAACGAAATATTATTATGACTTTCGCCACAACATTCGAATTTTACACTGTAACTGTGAATAGTGCTAAGTCTATATAAATTTTGTAGAAAACACCGAAAACAAAAATTATTTAAATTGACATATTCGGATTCAAAGCATTATTCACGGCATTCACCGTTATTTATTAGATTAAGTCATTGAATGTAATACCTTTTAACTCTTTAAATAGTACCTTATACGATTTTTAAGCGGTTTATAATATCATTCGCATTTTTCGATACCTTATAGTGCCTTTAGCGGTATTTATTTACACTTATCATCAGCAATTTCAACTTTGATACTTTTTTGGTCGAGTTAAAAGTTATACCTGTATCGTAGGTAATGTAGTCCGGAGACTATAATCAAACGTTTAACTAATAATTCACCAAAGTATCCTAGTAGTTTGTAAGGAAAACGCTTCTCGTAAATCTAGCGGCTTAAAATAATTTTGTTACGTCGATAGAGTACAATATTAATTCGTTATCAAGTTAAATTATATCCATAATAACCTTGTAATTCAAGTTTTCATCGTTTTAAAGGCGGAATTTAAACCGCTGTATAGCTTACAAGTATAAATAATACTCGTAGTAAAACTTTTCGATAGTTTTCAATACTCTTCTCCCTATATTCGTGTTTCTTTTTACGTAAAATAGCCGTCAAAGGCTTTTCGCGGCCGGGTATTCAAATCGACAATATAAATTTTTTAATTCCGGTTACGTTAAGTAGATAACTTTAATTATACACGCTTTGAACAAAAACTATAGGTATCTAAACTTAAAATGAAGTGATACGAATACATTATTCAAAACGCGGACGAAGTAATTAGTTGTATTTCTAACCTTATTTTAGAACTTATGTATATTAATCAATAGTGAAAATAATATTTTCAAAACTATTACGTTAAATTCAACCAGTCCCAGTCGTGTATTTACAAAAACTGTACCAAATAGCGATGCCTTACCTCTATCGAATAGAACCTTCCGGTATTTTTTCCTATTCAATTGAGTTTGAATTTAGGAAATTTCGCCGTGAAAACTTTGAATTATCATTTTACAGCGGTTGAAATTCTGATTTAGTCGGTATCTAGCTTAATACCCTAAAACCGGTTGCCGCACTTGTTGAAATGTAAATTATGACGTTATATAGGCGTTTAGCACTTCGTTTTTGCTATTCAAGCCTATATTATATAGAAATAAAGGGTCATACAAGCTTATAAATACTCGTTAATCTGTTTTCTTATCATTTATCGTTACGTAAGTCTCGTCTTTCTTCGAATCTTTTTTTCCAACGGTATATTCGTTCGGGTAAACGTCTAATTTCTCCTTAATGATTTCATATTTGGTTATGTGCGTTATAAAATTGGCTTTAGTCTATTACTCAGGTAGGTAGCCAACTAAAAGTTTTTGTTTGACCTTAATCTACTTATATACCAGGTAACTAGTCCGCTAATCACCGATTTTATTACATATAATATATTGTTTTTAAAACTCAATAAAGCTTCATATACTTTTTCGCAGGTATTGTAATATGCGTGGTAAGTTTCGCGTTTGATTATAAGGTCTTACCTGCTAGTAATTACTTCATTCTCGATTTCTGAGGCTTTATTTATAATATTTGTCACCTTTATAACCATATTTTAAGCTGTCATATTCCTCATACATCGGATACACTTTAAATCGTCGATTCAAAACGTAATGAATTATTTCGACAAAGTCCGCTTTAGTAATTTCACCCTCATCCTTAGCCTTTCTGGCTATAAATACTGATTCAGAACTTGTCTATCGGCGTATCTAACTTTCAAGTCATGTTTTAAACTCGTATAAAAAGATTTTAAGCCTTTCTTGATTTAAATAGCGCAAGGTTAAAGTTCGGATTTTCGCGGAATGATTTTATAAATACGTAGATAAACTATTTATCTCCCTTGTATTTTGGCTTCAAAGCCGCTTATTATTTTAGAAACTCCGCTAGTCAATAGGTAAGCACTTTCTATAGGGTTTTATAAGAATTTTCCCGCTAATTTCCCACGGATTTCCAAGTAATAGCCATATAATCCTTATCGTAAAGTTCTTAATTTATTTTTATATAGATATACTTTTTTAAACAGTTATAGTACATCGTAAAAATATTTTACTTAGATAAAGTGGTATATTTACTGCTTTTTAACTTACCAAATCAACATACTAGGTGAAATCATATGAAGTTATTCATTTTGTATATTTAATCTTTCATAAATAGATAAATTCGTACGGATTATATTGTCAAAGGCATCGTAGGGTTCGCTATTATAATTCTAGTCTTTATCTTATGGCTTAGTAAAGTTGATAAGTTTCATCAAATCTTTTTTATTGATAGAAAACCGATATGATGAGAGGTTATATTAATGGATATAATTAGTAGATATTAGTCTGTAATGCTTGTATTATCGTTTAAATCCATTTATCTTATCTCCAAAAGTGTTGTTTTATTTATTTAGGCCACTTTTACTACGGATGAGGGGATTCAATAGTATCCCGGGAGTGGTTTGGTTTATATTTGTCTTTGGAAGTGCGTTTTAAAAAGTAACCGTATTCGACTTGAGTTGTAAATAATTTTCGCGACCTTTTCTCTTTTTCTATTCATTTTTTAAATTTCGTATTCCTTCTACAGGGAGCGGTTAGTCTTTCGAAACGACTTAAACTTTACATACGAATAGTGTTTGAAATTTTTTCCCGTATTTCATTAATAATTCGTTTCTTACATTCCACCTGATAGTATCTTTTTATAAAGTCCACTTATAACACTTTTTTTCTTTTTAGTCTGCTATTTCATCGAGTTAAGTTATAGAAAACAAGGCTTTCATAATGCGGCCATTGTTATAAACCAGGGAGTTAAATCCTCCGCTCCGTATTTAAGCCTATAATACTTTGGAAATCGAACTATATACTGTATGCCACATTTTTAATATCCACTTGAGGAATTCGTCTCAAAAATCATCGAAAATACCGATCTTCTAAACTTTTTTTTGCCAAAAGCAAAAAATTACGTTCGTAACATACGTACTAACCACCTAAAGGTTCAAGTTTTCCGTTATTACTGTAATAATATTATCCTACATGTTTAGGTTAATCAGTTGTGAACAGTTCCTTTAGAGTATGCTATATTAAAATAAAAGGTTTATGTATTAGCTATCTTTATCAAGATTGATTCAGGTGGATTTATAGATAAGAGGGTATGAAATATATTGAAGCGCTTTAAAAGCTGATTTCAAAGCTTTTCAAAATTTCCGGAACGGTACTGAAGATATTGTAACGCAGTTTTTAAGATTCGGATACGTTGAAAATGATATATTAAAAGGTGTTCCGAAACAAAATGGGTAATGAAAATAAATGATATAAGTGAATTGAATAAAGACGTACAATATGTAAATGAAAACCGAATAAAATATAACAAAACGTTGAAAGTAAGGTGTCGAACGTTTACTAACGTGGATAAAATATAAATAACGCGTCACCACAAACTAGCTAAACCTTTTAATTAGCTATTTAAAGATTTGAAAACTCTATACCAATCCAATGACCAGTTAACTTAAACGTTATAACTGGTAAATCAAATGAAAGGTATTATGAGAAGCGAACAAAAAAAAAAGAGAATATAATAGAGCTAACGAAAAAAAAAAACCCCGAAAGAAAATTCTTTTGTAAAAGTGAAAATGATATACAAAGTTTGGTATAATAAACGCTTCAAATATTATATATGATGCTTGTAAAATATGTCTAACCGTTTCGAAACATACTTTAAGCGTATTATATGTATTTGGTAAATGGTTCGGATATTGGTTTTCAGATTAGATAAATTCTAACAAAGGGTTTCGAAACTTTATGATCTTTGGCTTCCATGGCCTGATACAAAATGTAACGTTTTCCTAAAATTGACCGGTTACGTTCAAAGTGCTAACCGAGTCAACGGATAGCGTAACAGAGATTTCAGTGAATAAGGACCAAACTGAGCTGATAATATCATACTAAAGTTATTCTGTTTAAAGTTACTCTACTTTTATAGTCTTTTTATACTCCCGTATATTTCTTGTCAAGTGTAATATTAAAGTACGGATAATGAGGACCTTTATAGTATCCCGTTAAAATTATTGAACTTAGGTTCATCTCTTTTTTCCTAAGCTATTTATTATCATAGGAGTTGGCTGTTAATCAATATTAGCAAGGTTTAATATATCGAGTACGTTAATATAAAGGTTATAAAAAATTATATTTTATATTGAAAATAAATAGTTCGATAAATAGGCGATAAGGCATCTAGAGATTGCATGCCTTAGGTAGGAGCTTATAAGCTTTTACCCAAGTAGTAACACTTTACCATACCCTATTCCAGTCTCCCTTCTGGGAAGTGACACTCTAACGTATACTTTGATAATGATACTTCTGGGAAGTGGTACGCTATTATACACTCTGCAAGAATACACCTTACAAAGTGACACGTTACCATATACTCTATAAGGGTGCAACTTGCAGCGTGGCCGCTTACTAACTATAGATATATATAATAATATCCACAATCGAACTATTTGAGATTTCCTTTTATATTAAATATTCCATTGAAACTTGGAATTATAGTATTTTTATGATACGTCAGTTCTTCCTGTAAATAAATTTTTTAACATATTGTTGTGTTTATAATTCTTTTCATTGTTTTTGGCTTAGGTATAAAGTCTGTGGTATCATAGTATAATTTCCAATGGTCGTGTTGTTATGCGTTAGACTTTGCAACGTTGTCGATTCGATTGGTCTTCGAAGTAACAGTAGTATTGCATGGTTAGATGGTGGATGTATTGTTTTAGGCTTGGCAGACCGTTAGCCGGTCTACACTGTAATTTGTATAGACAATTGCTTGGACCGTGCCTTAGAGTGAAGTGCAGTGTACTGCACTCGATTTACACCCAATGAGGTAAGTCTCTCCAAAGCAATACAATTGTAGTACAGTCAACTTTACTGTAAGTAAAGTTGACCTACTGCACTGTATGCAATACTATTCCAACACTAGCGGCTTTTTAATTTGTACGCGTACGCTAGTGTGGCTGACCATTTTTTTTCGGTTACCACTGAATTGCCTCTTTATTAACCGGTCAGACCCTTGTCAATTCCAATTAACTCCCATACTGAATTGCACCCAATTACATGTAAATTGACCACATTTGACCTTAATTGCTCCGTTGCTCCGAAGTCCTAGTTTATCAACTCTTACAAAAAGTTTTTTCGTTACAGCTTTTCATAAATTTAACTATGCTATTTAAACAGGTCGTTATTATCAATCTCCTGGTAGTCTTTCAATTTACTAACACATCTTTATCTACCGTTATATAATCTGAGCTTTCCGGGAGGTTTATTTACGTATCCCTTAATACGTATAGTTAGCTTATTACTATCTACATACCTTTGTTGTAGCATATGTAGGATTATCTTTACTATCGATCCATTGGAACTACTTAATCTCCCTCCCTTCATAGGCTTCTCGAAGTGCTATTACGTCGATTATCAGGGGTTTTGAATTAGTGGTTCCGAGCTTTAAAAAGCATTCGAAAAGACTTTTCGAGTTGGTATAGATTATCATCGGGATAAAGGGAATTTTCAGCTGCCTAGTAATAAGGTTAAGGGTTTTTTGAAACGTTATACCTAAGTAAAAACCCATTATTATACCGTAATCCTCTGAATTTAATACTCTTTATATAATCCTTTTATACTTAACGGAGGTTTGGTAAATTAGATTACCGATAATGTTAAATTGGTCTTTTTTCTTATCTTCCTTTACAAAGGTTATTAGGAAGCCGATTTGTAAAAACAAATCGGTATTATTTATAAAAAAAAACCCGTTCGTAAAGATTATTAACTTAGATTTTAACAAGTACATTCATACTATATTAATTTACGGTTCAGATTCCGCATTTGTTACTACAACTTCTCATTTAGTCGATTGAAGTCTTTATCCATTGGTATTTATACTTATATCGTAATAAATGAATCGTATAAGGCTTCCGGTTATTATAGGGTAATAATATACTTACCAAGTATATGCTATTTTAAGTACCGTTAAGCCCTAGCTTTATCAATTTTGTCGATCACGGTAAAAATAACATACTGGCCCTTTTAACGAAAGTTTAGGCCGGTATTAATACCAAATATACGGATTAACGATCTATTAAAGTTAAATTAGTTGGTTTTTGTTAACTTTATTACCGGCCTACGATTTTAAAACTTAAAGTTTTCGATTGCTGGTTGTTTCATTATTATAAAGCTAATAGTTCCGATGAAAAGAATATCGTTACTTTATATACCTACCATATTAAAGTCCATTTTTTACGTTACCAATAAATATAAGTCGTATATAAGAATTTTCATCGCTAGCAAGGATTTAAAATGAGATTAATAGGTTATAAACTAGTAAACGCTTACTTTAGCTAATATATATAATAGTTTAATATACCACATTACCGTTTTTAATAGGTAAATAACACGAAGTTTTTTTAACAGCTTTAATAGTATAATCTGTTGTAAATCAGTTACCAATTATATATAAGCTTAAGTAATGTTACGGCTATCAAGTGTAAATATATTTCTAATCCTAGTTAATAAAATCATCGTTCGGGTAATTACTAAACGTTAGCTAATCTTCTAAATTGTTAGCGATTATATAAGGATTTAATTTTTACTTTTATCATCCTATTTTTAAGCGATTAACTGTCACTTTTTACACGGCCACCCCATGGTTTTACCTTTAACCTCATGGATAATCCTTGACCTAAAGATCGTGATATTCGGGTTTTAAAGTTTAAAATCAGCCTTCGACATAAATTATATTACATTTCGAGTAAGTCAACCGTCGATTTCGACTTTATCGCTTTCTTTGAAAGGTTTACCAGAAATTTTAACAATTTCTTATACCTTATGTTTTACTATTAAGTTTTTGTTATGTTTCTCTTTTATACTTACCCAGATAGTATTGTAAATATTACCTGGTATATATTCCTTTTCTTTAACATTCTTCTTTTTCGGGGGTCATCCACGCAGACGACATTTTATTAGCCTATCGATAATGAATAGAGGAGATTCGTGTTAATTCAATCGTTTAATTTAAGGTTTTTATCGTTCATAGCCTTAATATACTGCTTGACTTAAGTAATTTGAAAAGATATAAAACCGTTAGTAATTTTTACAACCACTTTAAAATTTACGATACTTAGTATTTTATACAACCCTTCCTATTTACCCGGTTTCTGCCATACAGGAACTTTATTTTACAATAATAATAAAAATACGTCGATTATTATAAGCTCGTTTTTAGTGTTAAGGGCGTTATTAACTTAGAGGCGTATTAATTTCCTTCATAGTTTCCTTAAAACTTCATTATAAGTTGTAATATGTTTTAAAATACTTGCTGAGGGCGAAGATTTACTCTTGAAACATGGGTACGTTTTAAATACCAGTAGCGTTAACATCAGGCTGTTAGGGTCAATAATATCAGTTCAACCCTTTATTGCCATTTGTAAACGGGACTCCGAATCCGTAAAACTTTCAATTTTAATATAAAAATACTATACGCTCGACTAAGTAGGGCGTGTGACCTTTTAATCTTTTTAATACTTTAATAGGCTTTTACAAGTACCTATTTGTATTAAATACCTATTATTTTAGTATTTTACTAAAACTATGCCGCCGTAAAGTTAGTAATAGTATCGTAGACGACGACGTTAGGTGGACTCAGGTACGTATTGATTTATAATGTCTTTAACTTTTCCTACGTATCCTTTACTGCAAGGAACTTTAGAGACTTTGTTTCTAAGAAAAAGGTTACAAATTTAAAGAGGTAAAAAACATGCTGATTATCTAAGTAAAATATATTAATAACAAATATCCTGTTAATGTTTTCATTATATTTTAATATAAATATAAATTTCCGGAGGTTTAGGTATACGTTTAATAGTAGTAGCAAAGCTTTTTAATAGCTTTTAAGGTAAAGTATTTCATATCGTTATATCTTACAGATTTTAAGACTTCATATAGACTGTTAATAATTAGGTAGTTAGAACGCCAGTATAGTTAACGTATTTCCGGCTCCGTCAGGTTTAACACCATTACTTTTAGACCTTAAAGATAAAACCATAAGTGTACCCACTTGAATGTGAGTAAAAACTTTTGGCCGTTTTGGACCATTTTGTTTACGTTAAAGTCCATATTAACGCCTAGAGTTTACATATCCTTTTTTAAAAAGGGGTTAAGTAATTTAAGGATATAAAACGTAATTACTTTTATAATAGTTTAAACTACCGTTATTCCTCGTGACGATAGTTATTCGCCTGGGCTAAAGTTAACTTTGGCCTTACTAATTTCGTGACGATTAATTTTAGTAACTATAGTACTTTCCCTCCGTAGTATTACATACTACGAATAGCCTCCTATTAAGTACCTTATCGCCCTAGTATCTGACATAATGTCTTAAAACGTATAATTTACGTAAAGATTGCGAATATTAAAGGTATATAAAGGATTAAGGGTATAATTAGGGTAAAGGTAAAGGTTTTTAACACCTGAACGGTATAAAAAGGTATGATAGGCTAATTACTGGGCTATCGTGTCAAAAGTAGTATCTTTGTATTATTGAATTTGTTTGGGAGCATTAATGGGGTTAGTTAACTTATCGCCTTTAACATTTATGACCTAATTTAAATAATATTATTCCAAAGTAATAGGGTATTAGACGTAATACGCTACTTTTTTGTTATTACACTTTGCGGGGGGGTAGAGAGTTAACTAATAATCGGCCTTACTATAAATCTAATATCTTTTACCACTATTACGAAGATAGTACTTACGGTTAATAGGTTCTTTTAAATCTTGTTAACGTTAACGTAAGTATTGCTTTTGGTTCGGGGCCGAGGTTAATAAACCTAACCTTAGGCGTTGTAGGTGCCCATACTTGCGGTCGACATAATTGAACACCGTAAAGACTTCCTTATTTACGTTAAGGAAGTTGCCAGCTTAGGAATATATAACGAACGAGTTTAGTATACATGCTATTACGGTGGTAAACGAGGAACGTAACTGGTTAAAAAAGCTTTTACAGGTGGTATTTAGGCGTTATAAAGCGTGTTTGAACTTACTAACACTTGTAATAGCTTCCCATATCTGCTCACAAAGTGTAGCTTCTATAACAAAGGCTTTTCGCATTATCTTTTAATACATTATTAACTTATTAAGAATTTAATCAAAAGCATCTATTAGTATTTATTTCTCTTTTTTCTCTATTATTATTGTAGTTTACCACTTGGTAACATAGTTTGTATAGTATTATATAAGGTGGACGTCGTGTTCGAAGTAGCCCTTTATACCATCATAAATCTCGCGAAACTTAGTGGCGATCATTAGGAAAGTTATGTAGTAGTTTTCAGCGTAACCTGTAAGAATTCCAGGAAATAATAAGTAAAAACCAAAAGGTAGGACTTCCATTCACTTACAAATATTTAGGAAATGCATTATTTTAGTATCGAAAAGGTTGTAAGGCTTCCCGTTATACTTCTTTATATTATCACAGATGTTAACGAAGTTCTTTATTAACTTGTAATTCATATTAATTATCTTAATAGGTTTTAGAGAAATGTCGTAATAGTTATTCCAAACTTAAGTGGTATTTCCTAATAGTTTAAGCTTTAAGGCTTTCGAAATACAGTGTTAAAGATAATTACTAGTCGCTTGACTCGAGGGGTAAAGTCCTGTAGTAGTACCTATAGTAGGTTCACGTGCGTAGGTGTGTTTAAAGGGAAAGGGGTTTTAACGGTTTTGGTGGTGAACTTGTTAAAGAACGATAGATACTTAAAGGTTTTGGAAATCTTGACGATTTTACTTAATTAACTGGTGTGAAGCGCCAACTTTAATGCTTTTGACCGTGTTAGCGGCCGTTACTTCACGTGCCCTACCGCCGCTAAAGGTATACTCCGCGTTATCACGTGGTGGTATTAAACTGCTTAATAAGTTAACAGGTTTCTTATTGCTAACGCGTGAAAAGGTTTAACTTAGCTAAAGGTAAAGGGGAGGTCTTTGAAATCGTATGTAAGGGCAATAAGGTACCTTAATACCTTTCCCTTTTCCTTAAAGGTTTTAAGAATTAAAATCCTAAAGAAAGTCCCTACTAGTTTTACCGGGGTTTTGTTAGAAATTTAGATACCACGGCGTGTAACCTCCTTCTTCAATTTAGTTTTGACCGTTCATTAGATTATCTTCCATATGTTAAGGGTCCATTAGCTGAAACATTCGCAGAAATTTTAAAAAGCGCGAGTACCGAAACCGTATTCGTTACCGAGGTCCGCGTCGATAATATATTGGCCAACGTAATTAGTTATATAGGCTTTAATTACGGTTTCATTAACGTCCGTAATCCAAAGTTACTGGTTGTAGTAATAGAGTAAAACTGATCCGAATGCTTAAACTTTTTTTATATATTCTTAACTTAGGGCCATTTCGACGGTTTAGCTTATAAAGGGCGTGCAAAACGATGGAATTGATAATTTTAGGCGTAGGGACTTGGTGTTTTAACGTAAAGTCGCGTGGGAACTTGGCTACTTGACGACTTGGTGACTTGGCTTAAGATCGCGTAAAATGGCCTTTTTGGCGTAACTTGGTGTTTTCGCTTAAAGTAGCGAACTTGACGATTGAAGTAACGTGGGGAGTAAAAAAAAGATTGAAGTATGGGTAAAAGTTTGCTGTAGAAGGTAAGGTCGAAGGTTATTTGTTGTAGTTATTTGACGTAGGGACTTAATTGTTTTTGTAGTAGTAACACCCACAGTAGTACTAACTTAGCCGTTTACCAACTTGCCGAAATTTGAGATTTCTAATAGCTAATCTCAACGTCTTGAAAAAAAATCAATAAAAATTTCTTGGTATTTTCGATAACGATACCATCGCTACCTCTAAACTGCCGTGAAAACCGACGCAGCCTAGAAGTATTCTCTACTTACTGCCGTAAAAACCGACGCAGCAATAGAGGCCCTTCGCAAGAATATTTTCTCTACCCCAACGGTCGTATGACTTAGAGCGTAACCGGAAAGTAGCTTCTTCTTTTACTTAGCTTATCTATACTTAACATCGCTGGCAAGCACTAATCAGTGTTGGTAGGCCTTAGACGTTGCAACGTTGTCAATTCGATTGGTCTTTAAAGTAATAGTAGTATTACGTAGTCATATAGTGGATGAATTATTCTAGGTTTGGCAGACCGCTAACCGGTCTGCACTGTAATTTTTATGGCCAATTGCTTGGCTCGTGCCCTAAAGTGAAGTGTAGTGTACGGTACTCGACTTACACAAAATGCGGTAAGTCTCCACAAAGCAATACACTTGCAGTACAGTCAACTTTACTATAATTGAAGTTGACCTACTGCACTGCATGCAATACTATTCCAATAGGTAGCGATATATTTTCAAAACAAGTGAAGTCGGGACTAGTTTATTATGTTTACTTGTATTATTAGATATTCTAACGGCTATTCGTGTGATGTTTCATTTGTTTTTAAAGTTGAAAATTTCTTTTTCAATAACTCTATGTATTTGACGAAAGATATTATAAGCTCTTTCCATTTTTCTAGCACTTCAATAAGACATAATATGAATTTAGCATCATTTAATTCGTACTATATGAGTGATTCGTTGAAATATTTTATCGGTTAAATATGATTTTACAGCTTGGATTTTTTTAACATTATTCTAATATAAATTTCAATTTATAAATGGTGTAAGGGTTTCAATTTATTTTTGATTAATGCTATCTTTATCAATTTGGCATCATGAATTTAAGAGTTAAGTTAATAAAATGATGTACCAGTAATTCATTTTAGTATAATATAGTAACTAATATTTTCAAATATAATTTTCAATCATTTTAGGTTTTAATTGAGAACCTTATAATTTGAATTTGTGGATTTAGAAATGGTAAGAAAACCTGTTTATGTTATTGAGAATTAAACGCCTTTTATTGGTAGATCCAATGTTTCTAATAAGTTTATATATTTCATTTCGGTTAGTATAATGAAATTTAAGTTGAGATGACATTTTCTGTATTTGAGCCTTCTAAGTGAAGTTATAGATATTTCCATTTATAAATTGATAGGAAGAATTATTTAACTTCAATTGATTTATTGGTAATGATTTTGATAGAAATCTTCAACCCATTCATTTACTTGAGGCATAAAAATAAATCTGTTAATGTATTTAAAATGTAAAACGTAATTGATTGAAAGATAATATGAATAATTTCTTTATTAGTTGAATATGTTCCCTATATTAGTATAAAACTAGGTATATTTACAAAGCAACATTACAATGATATATTATCTTTTTCTTTTTCATATATTCTAGGATCTTGAAATTGTAATCAGCGCCTTTATGGTATCAAATTGATCTTTTACACTATTCGAAGCCATTAACATGTAACTAACGTAAAATACCCATCTTACGAAAGATACTGATACAGCTTTCGCATCTCTTTCTACTAGGAGCCACATAGGGATACCCAACTACAACAAAGCCTTAAATTCCTCATATTCCAATTAAGAAACATAAGATTAGCCTAATTACGTTAGCTGTTAACGGGATAAAAGTAAGTCTTTTAATATATCAATAAAGTTTTTCGTTTTGAAATTACTTCTTTTTCGCGTTGAACGTTTTAATAATACGTAAATTACGTAAATAAAAAAATTCATGATACAAAAACGGGTTATTTCTTCTTCATGTCTTGATTGCTTAATGTAATAATTAATATAGTTATCATTTTTTTTTACGTTTGAGGTAAGGATGGCGGTAATAGCAACTTCTTCGTTTTGATAACAATGTTTTGAATTTGTCATTACGATTTTAACGCAGTATGGGCTATTATATCTCGGTTTATGCGCTTCAAACAAAGTGTTCATAAACGTTTTTAAGTTTTTTTTTCAAATATTTGAGGGGATTTATTAGCTAAGGTTAAGGGCATTTCTTAGGAGTTTGCCGATAAACTCGCTATTCTTATGAAGTTGTTAATAATATCCTAGTTTACACGCTACTTTTTTTTTCGATATATACAAGTAATACAACGAGTTAGTTATTTGGGTTTGACTTATGAATACATATTTTTTTAACCTTCGTAACCGCTACAATAATAATGATAATGGCGAAGGTTTTGTAAACGGTAATGGTAATAGCGGCGGTATCTGTAACGAAGTTAACGGCGTCAATGAAAAGAATTTAGATTTTATATCTGCGAGCAATAATTCAAGAAATATCATTATGAAAGGTGTAAATATTTTACGAGCCAGCATTTAATGCCGCTTTATTTATATTAACAAAGCTGAACATTCATATCGTAATCAATACAACTTGAATTTACGATGCGAGGCAAAAATCTACCTGTCGTAAACGAATCTCTTGAATCCCATCCAACGCCCGAACAACTTCGGCACATAAGTTAATATAAACGTCTAGCTTATTCATCTCGATATCCTCATCGACTTTCGGAAATAAAAAAAAAAGTAAATTTGTATATAATGGTATATAGAAGTTGAAACCATTTCAATTGACTTTAGTAACTCATTTACAATTTATAATCCATTCTCTGTTTGTAATAAATTTACTTTTCATTTTTATTCATTTCATTATTATTGTAGTAAATATGGATTATAAATGTTATAAATGTTGGAATATCAGTCAAATGCAGTCCAGCTAAATTAAATTTTTCTTATAGTTAGTTAATTGCACTCGCTGTAAATTGACTGCAAGTATTGTGCAGTAGGTGTACACTTCAGAGTGGTGAACGAGCCAAAGCAGTTGGCAATAAAAATTAGTGTGCAGACCGGCTAGTGGGCTACCAAACTTAGAACTTACAACTCATCATCCAATTTCAAGGTAACACCAGTTACTTCGACCACAGTGATTCGAATCGATTACGTTGTAATAATAAAGACCTATCAATACTAATTAGTTCTTATCAGATTAAGTATAGATAATTTAGGTAAGAGAAGAAGTCACTTTCCTATTGTTACGCTTTGTTTCGGTAGGGTAATTTTTTTTTTAGAAAGGCTCCTTTTTGTTGCGTTTCATGTTTAAAGATAGTCAAAATGAAGACTTTCCAAGTGCGTCTTCTGTTTAGAGATAATGGAAAAGTATCAACGGTATTGTTATTAAAAAACACTAAGAAATACATATTGTAACAATCTTGAAAACGTTGAGATCAGCCGCTTAAAGGTCTTAAAAATCTTTAAGTCAATGAACGTCTAATTGAATACTATTACAGCTACTATTATTACGGTCACGACCACTATAAAATTAAAAGCTTAAAAAAAAATACGTTTTATAGACTTTGATTATACTACCTTTAACAGAAAATAACCTTTAACTTACCTTTTTATATTTAACGTTTGTCTTTACACTGATTTGATCGTTTATTTTAAACTTTGATTTTTCAAAGAGTTACCACAAACGTAAAAATTGACATTATGAAAGACTTGGTTGAGAGGAAAATAACTACAAATTTCGGGCCTACGTTTGCTAAATACTTTAATAATGATTTCATATATACAGAGGTCGATGAAGAATTTTTAATTAAAGAATTTATTAATATAATCAGCGTTTAAATCTTCTACTTAAACCCTAACAAACCGTTTAAGGCCTCAGGATCTTAGATAACTTTTAAAAATTGTTCAAATATTAGAACCTGGATAAGTAGAAGATGGAAAGTCAACCGGTTAAAATTATGTTTAAAATTGAGTTCATGAACCAAGGCATCGACTTTCCTGTGAAGAGACGGAAAGAGGGATGGAATATGGAAAATAAACAGGTTAAAATTAGGTTGAAAATTGGGTCTGCGAACCAAGGCATCAACTTTTCTGCGAAGAGAGTGAAGGAAAGTAACTTGGCCAATGTATTATACGAATGCGCTACCAACGAGGACCCTTAATAGGTTTATAGAGGTAAATACAAAAATATCGTTAGCCATAGCAACTCTTAATGACTTTAAATAAGTTTTAATGGTTACACCTAAGCGTAGAGGTGTTTTTTAGACCCTTTTGTATAATTTTTGGAACGAGCTAGTATCATTGGCCATAAAGAATCGATTGACTTATTTATATTAACTTCCCAAGTCTACTAGTAAATTAAGTAAAAACTTTGACATACCCCTTAATACGAAAAGCAGCATTACTGAATCCTTCGAGGAAACCTTTATTTCTTTGCCCTTATGCCTCTCAACAAGTCCAATTTTAGCAGTAAAATTAAGGAAGTAACGGCTTTACGTGCGAACCGACTATGTATTTAACTACTAGCTTTTTCCTTTTAAACTCGGCTAAAGGTAATTTTTAAGTCAACAAATACCAATACCTTCTACAGCATCGGTTAAGATGTGTAAAGAGTTCCTACGACCAGTACACTACCCTTTCCCCTCGAGATATCCTCATAGCTGATATGGATTACACAGCAATTATTACGTTTCTTAAGATTTGTGAAGGAAAGAAGATGTATAAATGTAAGTTGTAAAACCTTTTCGACATCGAATTACGCCAGTTTTTTAATATTTTCTGTCAGATAAATGTTGAACTTCTAGATTTTTACTCGTTGTTTCCCAGTATCTTCACCGGCTGGGCCAAAAATTACTACTTTCGAGACTTAACAAATTACGTTTTTTCCAAGAAATCTACGACGGTTTGAAAAGTTATTTTGAATACGATATTTATTTCGCTTAGTATTATACAAATTGAAATATCATTAAGTGGTTTCAAATGTTAGACTACAAGAAAAAAACGGAAAGTAAGATTGATCTTCTCAAGTAGGTGCTTAAGAATTGATGTTTTACCAATAAGTAATAGGTAATGTAAAAGCAGGCGAAGGCATATTACGTTATTAAGGACGGAAAGCTATTACAGGTTATGAAGAGTTAGAATACATTTTGTAGTGCCTTAACTTTACTTGTAAGTTTTTTTTGGCTAGTTGCGGTCCTTGTTTGCAATTGTGACGGCTAGAGTCTCTAGTTCCACTGGTATGTATCCTTCAGTTCCAAAGTTCAGCGAAAACGATGAAAACACCTTCTCCGTTCATTACATTGACTGTAAATACGGGAGGTCTAACTAGTACGGTTAATAAAAGATCAGGACCAGGGGTCGTAACCAATACGCCACGTAAGGAGGAGGAATTTTAAGCTAGTTAAAAAAGTGTATTCCAAATACTAAAGGTATTAGATTTGTAGTAAATAAGGCTATTATTTAATTCGTTATAAAGATGCTGAGTGGGAGAACAAATGGATAAGGTATTATATATAATTATCTTCTATTTTTCCTAGGAATACGTTAAATACCTTGAAAACTGTGATGGTATAAGGGTTAAAGGGGAGGAAAATAAGTCTAAGGTTATCAATTGGTATGAGAATACTGGTATCTGTTCGGAAGTAACGTGATAACTTGTCAACCAAATTTTTTTATACCGTTTGATGAGTGAAAACCCTTATCGCTGATATAATGATCAATAAACTAGTTTTATGTACCTGTTTACCATTTGAAGCTGTTACGCGAAGCAGGTCTTCTAAAGTATTATACTAGGTATTGAGGTACCAAGGTATTTAATAAGAGGTTATTTGTAATATATTGTGTTACGAACGGATACTAATATTGATACGGAACTTGATTTCACAGATGTCGGTAAAGCTAAAGTTGGATTTAGCTTTGTCAAAAAGCTTTTTTCACTGGTATCGAGGACTGTTATTACCGTCGTTGGTCTTATTATATTTTATATTTTAGAATGCCTTACCCTTTTTCTCTATTACCTTAAAGATATGAAAAACCTCCGCGTTAACGTTAACTTTTAAACTAGGGAATTGGTGAAAGTTAAGGGCGGTTAGAGGTTTTTATTTAGTTTTAAATAAGGGTACCTTGAGGTTTATCTTTAAGGGACAGAGATAATGGTGTCACATTTGACGAAGTTGGAATTTTTATTATTATATTGCCGGTTTTACTCTCCGGCGACTAATAGGCTTTATAAGATTCGAAAGATAATTAGCTACGAAGTAGTGGTCTCACTAGTGTGAGAAGAAATTAAATGGCTTTATTATTGTTGCAAAATATACTTCTAAACCCCTTAAACACTTAAATTTACGCTAAAAAACTAAGACTTCAAATTTAAGGTTTTCGTAAACATATTTTTCTTAGACGGTAAGCTAGTATCTTACGTTATTGATTTTGTTACGTCGTTTTACGGCATTAAGTTCTTGAATGATATGACAGCGAAAGAAAAACAAATGATATTGCGTATTTTGTGGATTAATATGTATTTAGGAATACTATATATATTAGTTTAGAGCACTAGTATTGACTTCATTACGATAAAGTATTGATTTAATGTTAAGTTGATAATGATTCAGTGTTCACTAGTTTTTACTAAGGTTTACTTAGGTATTTGTAAGGTCGAAATGTTTTCCGATTTTTTGAAAAGTGATTATAGTATATTTATCAGTGAAATTTGAATCGAATAAGTCATAAAATACGAATTTAAATAGAGATACAGGATTTTCGAAATATCATTGGCTTTAAAAGCTTTGTGTTGACTTTGTTGGTATTTGGAGCCTACCCATATATAACGATTGAATCTCAATTATCGTCGAATATTTAAAAGCTTGTTGCGGTATATAGTAAACATTTGAAAGAATTGAATAAAGAATGAATATTCTGTTGGATTAATAATACTCTTAATATTAGGAACGGACCATTGATAATAAATGTGTTGTTCTTGACTTTTTAAAATGAAGTTTTCATGTGGAAAGATCTAGGTAAATGGGATAGACCCTATAAAATATTGAGTATTGTTAACTTAATTGTAGTGGTTAAACTCACTAATAACTTCATTACTTGTTGGACTATACAAGTCAAATCATATAGGAAAACTTTTAATTTTCATAAATATCTTTATATTGAGAACCATTGAGCCGAACAGATTAACTAATATAACTTTTTCAAGTCGATCATTGATAAGCCGATAGAATATCGACAACGTAGAAAATCATCTAAAAGAAGGATATATATTGTAAAAGAGAACGGTAACGAGGATGATAAGAGTGAGAGAATATAAATAACGGCGCTGGTTTTTTAAAAAAGAATCAGATTAATGGAGACCTTGTTAAGTTACGTGTTAAAGGTATTATTAATACCTTGAATGAACTTATGTTTCTTTAAAAAACAACCAGGTAAAGATTAATGAATTTTTGAAACGAGGTGATATTTAACCTATACTGTTGATATAATTAAAGGGCCAAGATATAATAATTTATAAGTTAGGGATAGTCTACGAGATTAGAAGTAAACCTATGGACTAGTCATATCAAAGATTATGGTTTATCGTTTTAAATACGGTAATGAAGGTAAAAATAAGATCTTTAGTTGATCGTTTACAATTAAAAAAATAGTTAACGTTTAATTGGCGTAATTATTAATAATTTTACTATTAGATTAAACGGCAAGTTTCTACCTCATGGCCGTGATATAATGTAAACGTATATGTAGTTTGCTACTGATTTTCAGCGGATCATACTATTAGAACGACCAAAAGAATAGGTGAAAAATTTCTGCCCAGTATGGTAATATATTATATGAAAGCTTTATATGGATAGACTAGTATAGATATTTATTAGTTTGTAATATGTTAAACGTATTATAGAAATAAGTCAAGTATAAAGACTGTAACGTTCGATTCGTATTTATTAATTACGCAGGGAAAACATTTCGGTATTGTAGGTATGTAAATTAATAATACAACTTTTGGGGGAAATATTAGGTTTGTAATGGCAAAGCAACGCATTATCGAAAAGTCAGGGTTTGAAAAGTGTAAACCGATTGAAACGTTGGTAAAGAATATATAATATGAATTCAATGGATTATTAACCTGTATTTATGGTGTTGAGGCTCAAAATACTAACCTTACATATATTAGTTTTCGTTCAAAAGGGAAAATCATGAGTTTGACGACGATTGACATGGTCGAAAAAATAATATTGTTACGTAACATGAGGTAAAATGCCTGTATGATTTAAATCTTTATGTTATATTAACCGGGGGTATCATACGGCGTGTTAATTACGGCATAGGTATAGCATTCATGAGACAAGGACTTCGATAGGATAAATGAGAGGATTTAGCATGAAATGACCAATTCTTCAAAATGAATTAATATGGTTTTCGTAGATTTACTGATAGCGAAATTAATAATTTTTACAAATGACTCTTTTACTAAAAATTATGATTTCATATCATAAATATGGTTTTTCATAATGCTTATTAACTAGGAAAGGTTTTATGAACAGTTTACAATTTCGGAAAATATCGTAAACTAAATATTCGTTAAGTGTAAGTATATAATACGAAACTTGTTGACTTTAGAGGTTTACAGTATAATGGTAAATTTTAGTATCGGCATAATAATTAATGACATATTTAGGATTATCACTCAATAGTTAGAATTGTTTTCAATACTTATAGTTATTTGTATTAACCTTCGAAGCCTTTACTAGTACTTATTGAAGTTGGGTAAAATTAATCAAAAACGATCATTAATAAACGCAACGGTTTTATAATAGGTATATGAAGTTCAAGACATCTATAAATTCCGTTGAATTAACGGCATATATAGTCATTTTCATGCTATAATTAAAGCCACGTTTAATGGTACCTCGGAATAGTTTGTGAATAGAAAGACACTAACTGTAAAAATATATGATTATGTGAACTTCCCGGTACGTAACATGGAGTAATAGGGATGGTTTAACAAACTCGAAGATTGCAAGGGTAATAGTGGTGGCAATATCAATGGGGGTAGTAGTAATAGGTAGAATTATTAGCAAAAGGTACGTAATTGTTGAAATGCGTGATACGCGTAAGTCTGTATCAGAAGACGTATATACGGGAGTTGAGGAACGGAGGGCTCGGAGATGTGGAATAAAGGGCTATAATTGATATTAGTTTCAGTATATATTGACTGGAATTCACAAAGATCTTGCTTATGAATTGAGGAGGGATTTTCAGGGTTTCCAATGAGTGTTAACCAGCCACGTTGGCGTATAGGTACAAATCATAAAGTCGCCAGTGTTGAAATAACAGTTTAATATAGTATAGTTCAATAAACTGTACTTATAATTGGTTGATTATACTTCCTGCAAATTGTTTGCAACCTTTAGGATTAACTGTAAGTATAGTGAAGTAGGTGCATGCTTCAAAGAGGGGCATGAGCCCAAGCAATTGGCCATAAAAATTAGTGTGTAAACTGCCTAGCGGTCTGCCAAACTCAAAACTTACAACTCATCAACAAATTTCAATGCAACACCAGTTACTTCGACTACAGTGGTTCGAATCGACTAAGTTGCAACGATAAAGGCCTACCAACAATAAAGCTATTAGAAAATCATATACCTATCGATTATAATTACCATAATTTTTCATTTTACTTTAATATTATAGGAATACTTCTTAGCATACCACCGTAAGAAAATTACGACTCCTCTTCTTTTTCTATAAATAATTTAAATATCAATTTCTATAGGTATTGGAACAACTTTGGATATTACAAAGTTGTCGATTGGAGATGTGATCAAATAACAGTAGTATTGTGTTGTCAAGTATTATATGTATTATTCTAAGTTTATCAAACCGCTAGCCGGTCTGTATACTAAATCGTATGCCTGATTACTTAGTCTGTGCCTTATTTTAAAGTATGCATATGCTGTACTTAACTTTATGGTATATTAAAAAAAAAACCAAAACATTCAATTTATAGTCGGTATAATTTACTTTACTTACAGTAAAGTTGACCTATGGTACTGCAATTACTACTTTTTCAACATTGACGGCTTTTTGTTATGTGTGCGCACGTTAGTATTATCGACCAATCGTTTACTGTTATTACTTCATTACCTACTAGTTAACTAGCTAGACCCCTATTGATTTCACTATTGAATCGATCCTAATTGCTTCACGGTTTTGAGTTCCGACTTTATCAATTCTCATACACAAGGCTTTCGTTACAGATTGATGCAAACCTTTAATTTAACCGTACCAATCAATTAAGTCGCTGACTTTAATTACCTAGCAGTCTTTCAGATTTTGAGGTTACCCCTATTCGCTAGTATTTAACTTTATTTTATGAGGTGGCTTGTTAATATAACTCTCGATTCGTATGGTTAACTTTTTGCTGTTTGTAAACCTTTTCACAGTTTTATTTGGCATTAATGTTGTCATGATATTCATCGGATTTTCCTTGTTATTCATTCATTTGAATTCATTAATCTTTATATTTTTACAATCTTCATGAAGTGACATTATATCGATTATCAGGTGTTTTTGTTCGTAGTTCGAAGTTTCGAAAGGTATAAGTACAGTGTTTTTCAGTTGGTATAAATTACTACCGGAATATAGGGAGTTTCGAGCTGTTTTATAACGAGATTCAAGTTTTTTTACATTGTTATATTTATATAGAATCCGGTTACTATGCCCTAGACCTTTGAAGTTGATATGTTTCGATTAATTCTTTCATATTCCACGGATATCTAATGGATTAGGTTTCCGATAATGTTAAACTAGATTTTTTGTAACCTGTTTCTATTGATGATCGTAATGAGGAATATGATTTGTAACGAAAAGTTTGCGTTGTTTGTAAATGAGTTATTTATAAAGATTATAAACTTGGCCTTCGACAGATCGATAGAACTTATATTGATCCTCCGGTTGAAATTACCTATCTTTTATTTTAGCATTGTTTTTAGTTGATCGAAGTTTTTATCCGTTGGATTTTACGTTTATATCTTAATTGATAGGTTGTAGAAAACCTTAAATTGGAATAGGGCGGCGATATAACTTCTATGAGCGCGTTACTTTAGATACTTTTGAGCCTTAACCACGTCAATTTTGTCAATTGTAGCTAAATTTACACTCTAGTCCTTTTGACGGAAATTTATATATGTTTTAGTATCGTTAATACCATGTCTCCAATCAAAATACCCTTTAAATTTAAAATGCTTACTTTTTACTCAAGTCGTAATCGGTTTTTAATTTGAAAACTTAAAGTTTTTCATAGTCTGGTATTTCAATATTACAAAGCTAGCAATTGAAACGAAAAGAAAATCGTTAATTTATAGACTTACTTGGCCATAATAATTATTTTATGTAACTAGTAAATACGGATTATAGGTTAAATATTTTGAACTTAATTTCGACTTAAGGTTCAATGGTTAGGTGAGAAACTAATAAACATTTACTTTCATTGTTACGTATAGTAGTTTGATATCTGGTTTAACCGTCTCTAAATGGTGTTTGTTACGCAATTTATATGGTAGTTTTTACAAGACAATTCTTTATAAATCAGTTATCATTACGTATAAGCTTAATTAATATGAAGACGATTAAATATGAACTTTCTATTAGTTTTATATAGAAAACTTATTTCCATAGCGAATACTAAGAGTTGGCTATTTGTTTTTTTAATAGTTAGCTATTATGTAAAGAGTTAGTTTTTTTCTCTATTATAGTATCCTTCAGCGATTAGATGTGACTTTTCGTACGGCCGCCCCATGGGCTCGCCTTCAACCTCGTATATAAAGTTCGATTTAAAGATTATAATATTTGAGTCTTAGAGGTTAAATTTGCGTTTGAATACAAATGATCCGAATTTTCGAGTAAGAAGTTTATCGATCTCAACCTTATCTCCTCTTTAACAAAAATCTAGAGATTTTAATGATATTTCATATACAGAGAATTATAGTTAAGTTTTAATTATCTTTCTCTTTTCTATTAACCCACACTGTAGATATCATCATATATCTCCATAGTTAGTAAGCGGTCACGCTGTAAGATATACTTTTGCAGAGTGCATAGTAACGTGCTACGTTGCAAGGTGTATTCTTGCAAAGTGCATGATAGCGTGTCACTACCGGGAAGAGATATTGAAAGAGTGCATAGTAAAGTATCACTGCTTAGAAGAGATATTGTCAAAGTGTATGGTAAAGTGCTACAACCCAGTTAAAAGCTTAAAGACTCTTACCTTAAACGTATAATATATGGATACCTATTCCCCCTTCTAATATCTATCTATCTTTAATATAAACTATTCAATCTTTTACTTACATTTACGTTAACGTAGTCGGTATATACCTGACCATCGCCGATTAATAACCAATTCGCTAGACTATAAATAACCTAAAAAAAGAACTTAAATTAAATACTTATAGCAGGACATTGTAATGGTCCTCAATATCCATACTTTAACACTACTCATTACATAAAACATATGGAAGTATAAAAAGACTGTAAAATAGAGTAATTTTAAAAAGGATAACTTTAGTACGATATTATCAACTCAGTAGATATCCTGTCTATTTAAAGCCCTGTTGCGTCACTATCAACTCGGTTGACGCTCTGGATGTATCCGAACACTTCTTAGAAAACTTTCTATCACGTATTAAGCCACGTAAGCCAAAACTACCAAGTTTCGAAACCATTTGCTAAGACCTATCCGATCTAAAAACAACATCCGAACTACTTACCAAATACACACTTCGCGCTGAAAACACATTTCGAAGCGCTCCAGCATATTTAGCGAACACCAAATACAACATTCGAAGCGATTACTAAACTAAACCTTTCACATTATCATAAACTTTACAAACACACTTCCCCACCTTTTTCTCTCCATTCACCCTACCATATTCACCTTTCCTAGTTTGCCCTAAATCATACTGCATATTTAAACGACTATTTACGACGTTGAAATTTACTATCCACTATGTTAATATAGTATTCAAAAAGCGTTAAACGACTAGTTTAAAAAGTCCAATCAATTTATGATTACACCTTATTTATATTTTATTCATATTAATCAACATTTCACGCCTTACTTTCAACGCTTTTGTTGGTAGGTTCTTAGATCGTTGCAACGTTGTCGATTCGATTGGTTGAAGTAACAGTAGTATTGCATTGGTCAAGTGGTGGATGTATTGTTCTATGTTTGGTAGACCGCTAGCCGGTCTTCACTGTAATTGATATGGCCAACTGCTTGGCCCGTGCCCTAGAGTGAAGTTCAGAGTACTGCATTCGACTTATACCCAATGCAGTAAGTCTCCACATGGCAACATACTCAACTTACAGTTTAATATAGTCAACTTAACTTACAGTAAAGTTGAACTACTGCACGACGTGTGATACTATTCCCACAGCTTTAATATATTTCATTCACTTTCTATTTTCATATTATGTAGTCCTATTTAAACCGTTCTATTTTCTAGATTCTCTTTACCATTCTATTCCGAAACCCCTTTAAATAAAGAATTTTAAACGCATCCGAATCTTGACTATTAAGCCACATTAACTTTTACACCGTTCCAAAAATTCTAAAAACGCTGAAATTAATTTCAAAGACGTTTTAATTCACTTTTCACTTTTTTAATTATTCATTCAGTCAAAACAACCCTAAATAAAACTAAAGAATACGTAAACCTTTTACTACAACATAAAACTCTCAAAGGAAACGTTTTGAAACTTATTAACCAAAAAATGTAGGACAATACAATCAAAGTATCAGTGAAAAACTTAAACCCTTAGACAGCGAATAAGTTCATTACGAAAGTGATGTTTCGGTATTAGGAAAAAAAGTCCTAGGGGATTCACATATTCCATAGTTTACGGAAAAGATTTCTAAGTAGACGTTGAAAATGTAACATACGGTATACAACTCTATTTCCAAAATATTACGAGTATAACTATGAAGCGGAGAATTTAATATAATGGGTGGTAAAAAAGGCCGTATTACAAAAGCCTTACTTACTACAGCGTAACTCGATAAGATGTCAAATTAGAAAAACAAAGAAGTAACGCAAATAAACTTTATGAAGAGATACTAGTTAGAGGAACATAGAAACCGAATTATAAAAAACACTGAAAAATTCTTAAAACACTTTACGTACGAAAAGTTTAAAACGCTTAAAAAGACTAACCGCGCCCCGCAAAAGGTAGGTAAAGCTTGAAAAATCAACAAAAAAGGAGGATAGGATACAAAAGTTATCTACCATTCGAATCGAATACGGTTCCCCTTTAAAACGCACGTTTAAAAAGAGATGTAAACCAAATCACTCCCCAGATATAATTAACACCCTTTTCGGCCGTAACAAAAATAGCCTAAAGAAGGAAAATACACTCCCAAAAACAAAATAAACGACGTTAAATAACAATAAAAACCTTATGGACTAATACATATCAACCACAACTACTACTGAAATCTCTCGCTACATTAGTTGTTCACTAATGAAAAAGACCCGACGAATCTTACGAATTTTGCCAGATTATAAAAGAAAGACGAAAACTATAGTGATGATCTATACTCTATCCTCGATAAAAAAAATCCGTATAATGTTAAATGCTAATAAAAACTCGATATTGAACCATCTCAATTTCATATCATATTGCAGGATAAACTAATTGAGTAAGTTAAAAAGTAGTATATATATTACCTTACGTAAATGAATATATTTTCGGAGTATTACAACCGTTTCTAACATATTTCAATACTGAAATAAATGACGAACTTTACGATAAGTATCAGAAAGGTATTACTTATAAATTCATTAACAATTAATGTAAAAACGTTAATGAAACCCCACAAAAGATTTGTATTACCCTATTAGCAAAATCCCGGAAATGTTAAACGGAATTTAAATCAAAGTCCAAGGGAGAAAAATTGTATACTTAATTAATTATAAAAGAATGGCGTAGCTACCCAAACTTTAAACTTATCATATTTCAATCGGAAAAATATTAAGATTTTTTTGATACGAAGTTTAAAACGTTTTTCAAAACCTCGATACGTCGATAAATGAGCCTTGAATTAACGTTTATAACCACAAAAGCTAAGGATAAGGGCCCGTGAATCATGAAAAAAAAACCTCGTTAAAATGATTTCTTTTTGGTAGTCCTGTCTATAGATGTAGGCCTTTCGTTGCATCGTAGTCGATTCGAATTTCTGTGGTCGAAATAACTGGTTCTGCATTGAAATTTGTTGTTGTGTTTGAGTTATAAGTTCTAAGTTTGGTAGACCGCTAGCTGGTATACACGCTAATTTGTATGGCTAAATTTTTTGGCCTATACCTTACTTGAAAGTGAGCACCTACTGCACTGAACTTGCAGTGCAGTCCCATAAATTGCAATCGATTTTCAGTCAACACAATTTATTAAATTTAAAGTTTAGTTAACTTGACTTTACTGCATTTGACTACTATTCCAATACTGGCGTCTTTTTGTTTTGTGTATGTATGCTAGCATGGCTTGATATTAATTAGTGGCAACCTTTAAAATCTCTCTTTAATTTTCACGACAAGCCATTATTAATTCCAATTAATATGTATTGAAATTGACGTTACCTATGGCCCCTTATAACCCTTTGATTCCCTCCCTCTGAGACTTTCGTTCCTAAACTCCCGTATAAGTTTTTCGCTACAAACCTATGCGTATTATGTATTCCACTACTTACGTACTTTTTTCTAGTAGTTTAATTTATTGGCATTACCATCAGCACTTTTACCGCCGTTACCGTTAATATTATTACACTGGAAGTCTTTAGGTTTTCTAAAGTATCCCTATTCTTCCACTTCACATTCCTATTATTCCCCGTAGCCCTTAATTCATACGGTTAACGTATTATTGTTCACGTCCCTTGGCAAGGCGCTATTAGGCGTATCCTTTGTTATAGCATCGGTGGGGTTATTTTTGCCGTTAATTTACCAGATTCTATCGATTTTCTGGGCTTAATATACCTCTTTTGAAGTTATCACGTCTATCATCAGGCGTGCTTTATTAGTCGTACCTAATTTTGACAGGTTTTCGTAGAGGTTTCCAAAGTTTATATATATTACTATAGGTATCGGCAGTGGTCTTAGCTGTTTGGTAATAATTTTAAACGTTCCGTTGATTACTATGCTGAATTTAAAGCCCGTTAATATATATTTAATCTTGAAAGTTGATACGTTTCGTGATATACTCTTGTAGTTAATGAATATCTAGAATAAAAGGTTTCCGGCAATTATAAATTACCCTTATAACTTTTCCACGTTAAAGAGAATAATGAGAAACTCGATTTGCTATGTAAGGTTAGTATTATTGGCAAATAATCTACTCGTAAAAATTAAGATCATCTCTTTCATTAGGCTTACCTAAATTATATCAATCCCTCGTTTATAATAGTTTAATTGTTACTTAATGTTTTTATTCATCTTATTAAAGTTTTCGTCTTATAAATTTTATATTCATATCGTCATGAATACGTCGTACAATATTTCCAGTGAGTATAAGGTAGTGATATTAACTGTACGAGCCCTTTATTCCAGTTTATTTTATAATCTTGACTCATCGGCTTTATCGATAGTCGTTAAGCTTGTAGTTTGCCTTTCTGGGCGTAAGTTAATATAAATATCTTTTTTAGCTTTAATATTATACAAGAATATTAGAGAATAATTAAAGTTAAGTTGTATGCCTTTAATGAACTTTTCGATTAATTTATATTTTTAAGACCTAAAACTTTGATAGCTCATCATTTCGCCGTTTAAAATCCAGTATCTTAGAAGAAAAGAGTATCCTTAGTTTGTATACCTATGATGTCTAAATTGTTTCCCTTCATGATTATTAGGTCTGGATTTAACATTAAGGTATTTATGCCTAACCTATTTTGAAAGTACGCCTGGTACGTTAGGAATTTACAAACATCTATTTTAGTTAGTTCGTATAAATATTTAATGTAACTTATAACTATACTGACTAGTAACATGTTCTCCATATTTTTCGACAGGTTTCATAGTATAATCCGTTAAAGATCGGTAGCGAACTATGTGTATGTTTACTTTTTATCCCGGTTATTAAGTGTAAATTAACCTTTTACATTAACATTTAAGTTGATAATGATTACGACGATGTAAAGTTGGTTGATTTTCTAAATTGTTAATGATGAAATGTCTACTTAGTTTTAATTTTATCACCATAATTTTAAGAAATTAATCGTAATATCTTATGCTGTCGGTTCGTGCTTTTATTTGTTACCTCGTAAATCATTTTTGATTGAAAAATAGTAAAGTTTTAATCTTTAAATCATATCAATGGTATAAATTATACAATATGTCCTCAAAAAAACCCTTCATTTCCACTTCATTTCTTTCGTTAAAGGGCTTATCCTATATTTCAATAATGCCTTCAATACGTAACTTAGGAGTAAGTTTTCTGTTAGACTTTTTATTTTGAAACACTTCCATCGTTATATATACTTTGCCAAGCTTGTAGTCTTTATTGTTGTCCTTTTTTTTAGTATGTATCTTCTTTTTAGGTAGTTTTTCACGCTGTCAACGTTTTATCGGCTTCATAACGATCGGCTCAAGAGGAATGAATTAGTTAAATCATTTAACTTGAAGATCATTAACGTTAAAACTTTAATTAAATATAAAGGGTTTTTCATACGGCATAACTTTTATAATTCGGAAAGTGATAAAGCCGTCAATAGTTTTAATTATCATATTTAAGTTATTAATACTTAAAATTTTATACGGCTTTTTTATTTGCCTAGCTTTCACTACGTAAGGATTTCACTTTAAAAATGGAGGGATAGTATGTTAACTATGAATAGCCTGTTTTCGGTGTTAAAGGTTTCATTAGCATAGTGGCTTATCAATTTATTCTTTAGCTCCTTTAAGGCCTTACTTTATGCCATAATACGGTTCCAAATGTTTGGCGATAGTGGAGATTTAATATTTATACATGGGTACACCTTGAATTCCAGAAAAGGTTTTATAATACCGTTAAAGCCAATAGTATAGTTAAATCCTTTAACCGTTATTTAAAGCCGTTATTTTTAAATTATGTATCTTTCAATTTCCAAGTTAAGGATATCGTAGACCTTCTTTATTATAATGTAAGTCTTTTCGACCTTACTAATATCCCAATAGGCTTTAATAACTACCTGTTTGTATTCAATTCTAATTAAATCCATATTGATTTAAAATTACATTGCAGTAAAGTTAATACTAGTATCGTAAATGAATGCGTTTAATGGACTAGGTTACGCGTTCATTTACAGAGTATATAGTACCTCCTATATTTCTTTCGACTGAATAATTTTAAGGAACTTAACGTTATAAAAAACCTTGTCGAAATTGATAACATAAAGTACTAGCTTTCTGTTTAGGTAAACATGTTTACTAAAATGTTGAAATTGAATCTTAATATTCTTTCAATATGATTTCAAACCTTTAGGGGGTTTGGAAATATATTTGGCTGTAATAGTAAAGCCATTCAATTGCCTTTAGCGTTAATAAGTCCGTATCCTTGTAACCAACTGCCTTTAAGACTTTGTAAAGACTATTAGTCGCCAGATAGTTAAACCTACGATATAGTTAACGAAGTTCCGACTTCGTAAGGTTTAATAACATTATCTTTAGCCCTTAAAGACGAAACCATAGGCACCTCTATTTAAAACCGAGGGAAAACCTTTGGCCGCCTTTAATTTAAACAAGTTTATTAGTTGAAATATTAATAATAACACTAAGGTTTTTTATATCCATAAGGTAAAAAAGAAAAGAAGTAGAGTTTAAGATGTATAAAATAATAGGGTTAACAATAGTAGTAATAGTAGTTAAGCTTAGTAAAAAGGGTTCTTTACTAAGTTTAACGCTAACTTTAGTTTTATCGGTATCCATATAGTTAAGTTCTGTAGCCATATTCGTATTCTTTTATATTGCGACATATTGCGAATATCCTCTTATTAAGTACCGTATTTCTTTAATATCCGGCATATTACCTTGAAAGACCTTTTTCGCGTAGCGATCTCAAATGGTAAAGAGGTATATAGGGATATGATTTTTATCATTATGTTGACGATAGAGGTTTTCACTTATTAAGCGTTACATAAAGAAGTGGTTGGCGAGTTATTATAATACTTTTAGTCCAGTAATAGTATCTTTATTCTAACAAATAACCTTAAGTTTGAGTTCTTTCTCTTTAACCTTCCTCTTAAATTTCATAACTTATTTAACGTATTTCTGGTAAACAAAAAGAATTATATCTGGTATATTAGCTGTTTTAATTCAAGTTTGGCAACAGTATAACATGTTGATTAACTACAGTTTTTGTCGTAAATCCAATATTGTTAACCTTTAAGTTTAAAGTAAATTTGTTCGATTGGTTTAAATACTCTAAGGGTTTAAATACTTTAAGGGGTACGAATACCCCTTTTTATACGTGGTTTGGTTATGTCCTTAGGTCCAGGATTTTTGTCAACCTTACTAATCGGGCTATCCGTACCTATGGTCTATATAATACGTATGGAAGGGTTTTTTTTCATCGTCGTTAAATTTTGGAGTTTGGGGGTATATACTAGTCGAACCTGAAATTCGAAATGTTACGGTCGTTAGCGAGAAACATAACTTACTAGAAACCCTTTTAGAGATGGTATATAGGTATTATAAGCCGTATTTAATCTCTTTGTAACCCATAACGACATATCTAATATGTTGGCGTAAGGTGCCTTTGTTAACCTCCATATTCTCTATTAATTACTAACAAGTTAATAGCCTATTAAGTATTTAATTGAAGAGGTCCATTTTACTTTTCGTTTCTTTTGTGTAAGATAATATTTAAAACCGATTAATAAAATTCGAATCGGTATAATATTAGGTAAGGTTAATATCGTATTTAAAGTAGCCATTTAGGCCGACATAGATTTTGCGAAAGGAGAAGCAATTCTTTAGGTACTTGAGGTAGTAATTATAGGCTTAGCCGGTGACAATACTAGTAAATAACGAGTAAAATACTGGAAGTTTAACCCTTATTTGGCGATAAATGTTGGAAAAAAGGCCTAATTTGATGTCGAAAAGGTTTTAAGGCTGACCGTTATACTTCTTCTTTCTTCCAAATATCTTAGCGAACGTGGTAATTACCGCGTAGTTCGTATCTACCATAAGGACGTGTTGAGGAGGAAAAGTGATATAATTATCGTAGGGACCCTTATGATCCCTCGATGAGAATTAAGGCTAGTTCTGGTAAATAAGATAGATATCTTTTGCTGAGTTTAAAGGCAAAAAATCAGTAGTTATATCTACAATAAGCTTGCATATAAAGTCGTTCCTTGCTAAATTTGGCTGTTGAAACTGTACGTACTAAGTAGCTTAATAGAAATAGGCTCAATAGTTCCCAAAAATTAGGTAATACTCATATTAGTGTTAAGGAATAGGTAGAGATCCCTTTTTAATTAACTGGTAAACTTAAGAGCTTACGATATATAGGCCAATCAATTCTTTACAGCCAGTAGTATTGAACCATCAATTTGGGGAAAAGGGTTTAAGAAACTTATTTAGGTTTAGGTAAGTCCTTACTAACGTTAATAAAGAAGTTAAGGGATATTTTCGCTAACAACAACTTTGCCCTTAACTTTAAATATCTATTAAGGGTTTTTATTAGTAACGCATTCGCAAAGTACGTTAGCAAAGTTACCCTCCTTCCCTTTATTCACTGGAAATTCAACACCTCGGTCAATTAGTTCAGTCTTTAACCAAAATTTAACGTACTTATTTACCATCATCCACATATCGAGGTTCTATTTTTGAAAGTACTCTTGAAAGTACTCAAACGTTTTAAGTCCTAAAACTTGTCCGGTAAGTTTTAAATCGAAAATTTAGGAGCCGATAAAATTGATAAAGTGTTTAATTAAAAAGTAATGATTAGGGTCCGTACACTAGAGATTTTCGTTATAATATCTGACGAATATAAAATCGGTGTCTTTAATTGCCTTATTTCGGATGTAGTTGTTGATAGTATAAATTCTACCTTTTTTTTAAAGCTATGGTAACGAAAATTTTAATGTATAAGGGAAACATAGTGGTACAAAGTAGAAAGTTATAAAATTTCCGTTAAATTCGGTGTAATCAAAGGTCGGAAGATCTAGTTGTTTTTTTGGTTTACAGTAGTTGTATCTAGAGCAATAATAGTCATAAGACTAATAACTAAAACGTTTACCAACTTGCCGACTTGGTAATCATTAAGACTTTTAGGCGATTAATCTGGATTCCTTAAAAGGGATTAATGTAATTTTTTGGTATTTTTAATGGTAATACCAATACTTACTTTTAAAATTACCGCAATAGCTTACATAATCCGAAGGCCTTTCCTACGTACTTCCGCTATACATAACACAGTACTATATGAGCGCTTCACAAAAACCTTTCCTCTACCCTTAGCCGCAATTTAACTTAGATCAAAACCGGAAAGTAGCTTCTTTTTCTACCTAGCTTCTCTGTACTTAACCTAATAAAAATTGATTAGCGTTTATAGGTCTACCTATACATGTAGGACTCTCGTTGTAACGTAGTCGATTCGAATTATTGTGGTCTAAGTAACTGGTGCTGCATTGAAATTGGTTGTTGTATCTGAGTTGTAAGTTCTAAGTTTGGTAGACCGCTAGCCGGTCTGCACGCCAATTTGTATGGCCAAATGCTTTGACTTGTACCTCACTTTGAAGTGGGCACCTAGTGCACTGCATTTGCAGTGCAATCCTACAAACTGCAGCCAATTTGCAGTCAGTATAATCAACTAAACTGACAGTTTAGTTGACTTACTTTTACTGCATTTGAATGTTATTCCAACATTTACCATATTTTGCATCGATGATTTAAAGTGTATCAAAGGTATAGAAAATTTTGACGCCGTTAATACGGTTATAAATATGAAAAATATTGAAAAAGAAGCCTCAAAAGCCGAAAGAATAATAGCTATTAATAATACCAGCTTTATATCCACATACAAAATTTACAAACCATACCAATATACCTATATAAAAATATACGAAATTCTACGGTTTGCTAAAAACATTATATTATATGTAATAAAATTGGTTATTAGTCGATCGAATATCTGTTATACGAACGAATTCGGTTCAAACAACAATTTTGGATCGATTAGCTACCAGAAAATTAAACTAAAATTAATTTTGAAACTTAAATAACCGATGAAAAAGGGGTAAAAAAGGATTTGGACGCTTACCTTCACGAGTATACCTTTAAAGAAAACGATTCAAAGGAAGACGAGACTCATATAACGATTCAAAATGAAGAATCAGTCCAGTTAGTATTTCTAGATCTGTAAAACGTTTTATTTTTGCAAAGCGTAGGCCTGGATAATGAAATCGAAGTATTGAACGCCTATATAGCGTTCTAATTCACGGTCTTTCATAAGGACGGCAACCGGTGTTAGGGTATTATACCAAATACCGATGTAATAGAAATTATAATCCTCGGAAAAATATATTTCGACGTTTTCATAACGAAGTTTTCTAAGTTTTAATTCGATTGAATGGAAAAATACCGGAAACTTATGTTTAATAAAAGCAAACAATCGTTGTTCGGTATGATCCTTATAAATATACGATTGTGTCCGGTTAAAATCTATATGATAAATTTCAAAATATTATTTTTGCTTTTGCTTTCAATAACTAATATAAATTATTTCAGATTTCAGGGTCGAAATACAACTCATCAATTCGTCCGCGTTTCGAATAATTCATCTGTGCCACTGAGTCTGAAATTTGGATACCTATAGTTTTTTTTTTGTCAAAAAATACGTATAATCAAAACCATTTGCCCAATGTAACTAGAATTAATGATATTATATCAACGATTTAGATATTAGGTTATAGAGGGTCTTTTACGACTGATTACGTAATTTTATATAAAAATCTAGTAAAAAAAGGACTGAAAGTTATCGAGAAATCCTATTAAGAGTATTAACTATATTTACAAGCTTTACGATAATTGAAATTACACCTTTAGAATGCATGAAACTTAAACCACAAGATAAGCCTAAATAAAATATACCTGAATAGCTATCTTATACCATATGTTATCGACGTGGCAATAGTATTTTAGAGCGCGAAATTTATACGGATTGTTTTTGTTACGTTTTACTAGGATTTTTTGATAAATTATTAAATAAACCTTTATTTTGAGACTTATGATTGGATTACCTACAACATATATTACGGTTTTGTCGGTAAGGTCTCAGCCTAATTCAGGTGAAAGAAAAGAGTAGAAGAGTAATCATATGATAGGTATTGTAGTAAAAGATAGATCATCCAGAAGAAGTATTCCAGAGAGTGCATGCCATAGATGCAAGGTTATAAACCTCTTATCTGTGCCATAGCCCTTTTGGCATACGCTTTGGAATAACCTTTCCAAACCGCTCCACACATAATGCACTTTGCACCTTACAAGAGTGCAGCCTACAGCGTAACACGTTATCGTGCACTTTGCAGGAGTGTATCTTACAATATAGTGCACTGCTACTTGGCCTATATAAACTAGCTGTAGGGGTATATAGTAATATCAATATAAGCAATCTTTTCTTTCTTCTTTGTATTCTATACCTATAATCTAGTAATGATAGTATAGTTGTAACGACTCTGTATATGTAGCCCTGTAATAACAGTAAAGTTACAGTACTAATTTTGAAGGTTTAAATTAACAGTTTTTATAGTAATAGTATAGTTGTGGAACCGATTATAAAGGTTCGAATTAGTCATTCCTAACCGCGGTAATAATTATTATAAAGGCCGGGTTAATATAATTAATCGATAATGATATGATTATTAACATTTTTTACTATTTCCGATAGGAGTGTAATTACGTATGAGTTATGGGGGTAATCACGTAGGAGTGATTACGGCGTTATATATTTTGGATTAGTATAAAGAATATATCACTATCAGTTTGGATAGAATTTGTTTTTTTCCCTCGAAAAACGCGTAACCAAATTTAAATTAAATACCCTTTAACTTATTCTTTTTTTCAATCAACCAATCCAAACCGTTCCGATAAATAAGTTACTTAATCAATACTTATAAACTAGCCTTTCGTTTAAATAAATGCCGCGTAAAAACAGAACCGCTAAATGCTGTTCAACACGGGAATGTCGCTGCACCACCGCCGCCGCCGCCGTAGCCATCACTACCACTATTATTAAAAGCCCGCCCTTATTGGATACAATTTCATCCATAGCTGCCTCCCTCCCGATTTTGCCAAGTTCTACCGCCGCCGCCTTTTTAACCCCCATCGTCGCCGCCTCCCCGGCCTCACCAACCTTCGCCAACATCGCTTCCCCTTCGGCTTTTTTATTCTCCGCCGCCGTCGTTACCCCGTTTTCCGTCGTCATCGATATACTCTTTCCCGCCACCGTTACTATCCCCCCCCTTTTCTCCTTTCTCTTTCCCCTTTCTCTCTAAGATTTTAGAGAGAGGAGTGGGGAACGCCTAAGGTTATAAACCTTACCTTTTCCCTACGGTTAAAAACCCCCTTACCCGCGAAAACCCCCCAACGTCGTAAACGTAGCTTTATAAAACTTTTCCACGATTTTTATTCCTTAAATCCACCCGATTATTTACTTTTAATATCTTTATAAACGAAAAGTACGAAGTGGACCTGTATCGCTGCTTAAAGCTTCGCATCGCTAGGGTAAGTCTTGAGGCCTTTTTAATACATAAAGTATTGGAATAACATACCCGGGTCCGCAGTATTAGGCTAGTAATAAACACGCTCTACGTTCCATGTGTTGTGTTCGTAGCCGCAGGTAAGTTTATTAGAGATTATTACGAAAACGAAGGTCGTTCGGCCCGTTACTACCGCTACAAATAGATTAACAGTGGATACACCCTTATTTCGCTAATCTTAAGGCCGTAGAATAAATCCGTGTTACGCGTCCACCGGTTTCATAGTAAAACCGATTTTTAAAATCCCTTTTTCAAAAAAAGGTAATATTTGGGGCATTACGAAAAATAACCGCAATCGTAAATAATTAAAATAACCTGTTACTAATTAGTAGTAGGCGCTAACCGGCGGACCAAAAAGTTGGCGGCCACCATTTCTGCTTGAAGACGGGGCTTGTACATGTACTACGTAGGCGAGTTTGACGACATTATCGCGCGTCGCCATAAGGAGGGTAAAGACCCCCCTATGCCTTTGTGTTACAACCCAAGCATGATGGTGGGTCAGGAAGCAAGCTAGTGTATAGCTGAGCCACTTAGAGCCTAAAGTCCAACACATCAGGCGGGGAATACCTCTCCTTTGTTAGCAGGGAAATGACTAAGCCAATCACGTGATTAGGATCAGTGGGATGAGTACTGATCCAAATGATCCAGAATCAGCGGGTTCAGCACTAATTCAAGGAATCTAGTACTGAAGACGGTATGAAGGCACGAATATATAAGAACACGGTTATCACCACATAGATAGTATTTCCTTCATAGCTCTTCAGTTGTCAATCTAAGTATTCAGTCCAAACATTTGAATAGCCTCACAGCTTTTGATCATTACTTGCACGGTTGCAATATTGTTCACTCAGCACCTCTACTACCTTCTTGATAACATAAACCCTTTGCTACTTTCTATATACTCACGGGTATTTAGTGTGATCATTACACTTTTCCTAAAGGCATGCAACCTAAGGCATAGGATCACATCCTCGTTAGCTCCGATAGCGTCGATAGCAGTAATAACGGTAACACTAATACAAAATGGGAGGATAGCGAGAAGAACGATGGGAATGCGACGACGTCACCCTTTTCCTTTTCATTTAGCAGTAAATAACTACCCCTCGAGCCGGGTTGGAGTACCAGGCTATAGTGTAGTACTTTATATAGTAATGTTATTGCTTTTTACAAAAACAATCCTTTATAAATGATGAATACGACTTGAAGTGTATAAAATATAAAGGGACAAAATGGAAAAAACGGTGCGATATCGTAAAATTGAATAAAAAAATCTAATGGCGAAATAACGTAATAGGGCCAAAGGCTGCATAACAAAGTATGGTAAAATATTAAAAATGGTATGAAATAGTAAAGTTAAACAGACTTAAATTCGTAAAGTTGGCGCAAATATAAGTTACATACTACAGTATAAATTGGGGAGCGATGCAGATAATTAGTTTCGAATCGCTTGAAATCAGGAAAAGTAATTTAATACCTTAATAAGGTCGTAAAAACGTTTTAATAATTCAAAAAGTTATTGGAATTGTTAATATTATTGTTCTTAACGTTTAGTTTGAGGTAGCCTTAGTTATTACGTCCGATAGGTTGGATTTTCCATCGATTTACCTCGTTTACTCGATTTCCCGGCGTTTATATAACTCGCTTAAAGCTATAATATATATTATCAAACGTTTTTCGTTCGAAATACCTCATTTAACCAGAAATTTATATAAAGAAAAGGAGTTAGTATATATAACGGTAGGAATTAATCGTAAATTAAGGTTAGAAATAATTATCTGGACCGTTGTTACTATAATGATACTTGAATCAAAACTTCAAATAATTTTACAAATTTTCGAAGCTAGGACGCTTTTTATAACCCTTTTACACCTAGTCAATATTTGATAAATAATGTTTTTACGGAATATAAAGCCGTTTCGAGCCGATATTTAGTTACCAAGGATCAAAACGAAGTATTTTTTACGAATTATAGTCGTTATGATTAACGAAAGAGCCATTGGTAAAAACGAATTAATTAATAATATGTATATTTAACGGTATAAATTACAAACCGCTCTTCAAATTATATATTTACCATAAATTTCGTTTATTAATCGTCTTATATAAGTTATCAGATAGGGAAGTTTAGTATTACGCGGTGACCAAAAGCTTAAATATCGCTTTTGATCAGATTATTAAAGTAACTCAAGCGTTACATACACGTTGAAATTTGTATTCCTCAACTCGTTTTATTCTTTTTAAAACTATAAAATCAATATTATCCAATTTCTCTTTTGTCGTAAGGCTTAGAAACCGTTCCGAAAAGTGATAGTAACGCTATTAAAGTCGATTATATAGTTTTTCGTCAGGTTCGTCTTAGGTTTCGCCTTTAGGCCGACTTTTAAAAGTCTTCTCTTTTTAAATATGGAAAAAGACGCGTTATACAACGTTAGTGTATAGTCTGTTTGTATATCCGTTAGTATAAATACCTTAAAACTGGCTATTAATACTAATATGCACGGGTCGAAAATCGAACTGGTTATTTCGAGCCGTTTTTTATAATACCTTTATAAAGTATTATATTAGTAAATACTAGCTTTAACTAGGAAGTAAATTGGTTTTATAATATATAACATCGTTTTAGGTAAGTGGTATTTCCTAAAATTTCTAAGTATATTGGCGTAAATACGTCGTTTGAATCGTTCATTAAATTGGGTATATTCCTATATTATGTTAATGAATTCGATATATATGCTATATTGTGTATTAAAAGATGCTACGAACGTAAAACCTAAGTGGTAGTTAATCTGTTATAAAGTAAGCCACTGGGTTATAATATTTTTTTTGCTATTGTCGTTATGGCCCTTGATAAAATAGCGAGTTTTTTCGTAAGGTTTCACGGTTTTGTCCTTAATTTCGTAAACGAGGTAAGTGAAGAAAATTCTGTTAACTTGATAAATTGTTGAATCGAATCGTTTAAAGCGAAATACGCCTTAATCAACGAAGGCAGAAATCTATATTCAGGTGAAATATTCGAACGGGGCATTAAAGGTAGTAATCATGTTGTTATAACGAAGCTTTAAACTAAACTCGCGGTTTACCATCTTCTTTTAAGTAATGAAAAAGTCTACGGCAAAGTTCCTGGCGCGTTTTTTTAATTTTTAAGCCAAAAAGGCGGCTTGAGTGACGAATACTAATAGTGTTAATATAAACAGGCCGATTCCGTTTAGTGGGATAGGGTCGGAAGTGTGATTTAGGGGGTAGGTTAAAACTTGGGGCGGTTTAGACTCGTCTTTATAAGGGGTATATTTTCGGTAGTCTTATTGGGAATACGGTTTTACGCTGCTTTCGTTAATTTCTCTATTATACTCTCGTACCATTACCCAAAGAGACTAATCCGTACCGTTTATAAAATTAACAAGTATATTATAACTTTTAAACCCGTTTATTTTCCAAAAGCCAGTCTATCCTTTGTTGGGCTTTTAAACCAAGATATCAGATTGCAATAATAGGTTCAAAACGCCAGTTTCGCGTGGGCTATTCCTTATTCATAACGTTATGGACATATCGTTTTTAACCCGTAATGAACGAGATATTACCACGGATATCGTCACAGAATTCGTCCTTTATACCGTAATTAGTAAAGGTATAAAGTTTATATAAATCCTTAAGTAAGTATTAAAAATAATGAGCGTGGGGATAAGACTATTAAGGTCGAAAGTTTTATCAATAACGCCAACTGATATTGGTATGATTAATTCCTTGGAACCAGTACTCTTTAACTTTTTAAATAGTACCTTATATATTATGTCAAGAGGTTTATAGTACCGTTTATACTTGTTAATAACTTCTAGTGCTTCTACTGGTATTTATTCATATTCGTTACCGGTAATCCTATCTTTATTACGCTATTTTATAAAATCAAAAGCCGTATTAACGTCGTAGGTAATTCAGTTCGAAGGCTTTAGGTAAAGATTTAACCAGTAGTTAACCAAAACGTCTCAATAGTTTATAACGTAAACGTTTAGTATAAATTTAGTGGTTTGGAATAATTTTGCTGCATCGACGGCGTAAAGTATTAGTTGGCTGTTTAAGTATATAATATTAATAATTACCTCGTAATCAAAGTTCACATCGTTTTAAAGGCGAAATTTAAACCATCATAGGGCTTATAATTACAGCGGGTATTTATAGTAAAACTTTTTAATAATTTTAAGTAAGGTTTTTACTATATCTGTATAGCTTGCGGCTTAAAGTAATCGTAAAAGCGTTTTGAAACCGGGTATTCGAATTGATGGTATAATATTCGTAATTATGGTTACGTTAAGTAAATACCTTAAATTATACGTGTTTCGGGAAAAAACCACAAGTAGCCGAATTAAAGCTAGAGAGGTACAGATACGTTATCTGAGGCGCGGATAAGCCAGTTAGTTATATTCCGAACCTTAATTCCGAGCTTATTTATTTTAGTTAAAGAAAACAGAAATAGTGTTTCAAAATTTATTATGTAAAACTTAACGGGTTCGAATCGCGTATTGACAATAACAGTTCCAAATAAAGATGTTTTGCCTTTACTAAATAAAACCTTTCGGTGTTTTTCTATTCGATTAAATTGAAACTTCGAAAACATCGCCAAGAACGTGTTGAATTATAGTTTTCCAACCATTAAGATATCGGTTATACTAATGTTAAGTATTATACCCTAATACCGGCTACTATATTTATTTAAAAGAGCGAATATAAATGTTATATAGGCGTTGAATACTCTATTTTTGTAATCCAGACCTGTATTATATAGGAAAGAAACGTTTTATAAACCTGTGAAAATGCGTTAAGTGGTTTCATCGTTATAGGCTATTAAGTAAATATTGTTACCGTTAAAATATTTTTCTCTAGAGGTATATTTATAAAGGTAGATAATAAGGTAATTTGTTAAGCCATGATACTATGCTTCGCATATTGTAAAATTAGCTTTTATTCGATTTTCAAACATATAATCCGCTGAAAACCATCGTTTCATCCGAATTGGCTTGTAATTTAGTTAATTGATAAACTAACAGCCTCTTTTACAGTATACGATATAACTTTTTTGTAAACTTAGAAGGCTTTGTTTAACTTTTCGTACGTATTGTTATAGTCGTGGTACGTTTCGCCTATTTACAAATGATCGTGCCTGACCCTTGTTATTAGAGTTTCCTCTTTAATACCTATACTTTGAACGCTCGTTTTACTTCAAATATACTTTAAATCTTCAATCCAAAACGGGGTAAATAGTTTTGGCGAGGTTCACTTTAGTAATTTAGCCATGACCTTTAATTTTATCGGTTATGAATACTAATTCGAAGCTCGTTTATCGGCGTATGAAGGTTTTATACGATATCTTGAAACTTATATAAAAGGCTTTTAAACCCTTTTTAAGCTTAAAAAGTGTAAGGTTAAAATCTATGTTCCCGCAGTATGCTTTTGTTACCATTCAAATAAACAACTTGTTACCTTTATATTCTAGTATAAGAGCTGCTTAACACTTTCTGAACTTAACTAATAGGGTGTTGAAAACTTTTTATAGGTTTTTATCGGCGTTTTCCTATTAATGATTTTATAGATTTTCAGGTTATTCCGGTTTTATTCCAATCGTAAAATTCGTGGTTAATCTTTATATCAAAATAAGACTCTAGGCGGTTATAACACTTCATAAATATATCCATCTATATAAAGTGGTATATATTCAATTTTTTAACTGATCCGGATACTATAATTCGTAAAATGAAATAAAACTAAAACGATTCGATATCTAGTTTTTTTCGTATATTAATCATAGTACGTATCTTATTATCGAGTATATCGTATAGTTTACCATTAGAGCTTTCGTTTCTATTACAATTTTCAACGAATTTGGTAAACATTATAATGTCGTCTTTATTATTGGGAAAGCGGTGCGGTGAAAGTTTAAGGTAGGAGTCGTAGTTAGCGGGTATTGGTTCGTATGATACATATTAATGTTTTACGCCGTTTGTTGTTTCTTAAAGCGGGTTATTAGTGTTTCGGCCGCTCCCGTTATAACCAAACGGGTTGTTAGCCGTATTTAAGGAGTGGTTCAGCGTTTAGTTTTATTTCATCATATATAACGGTATAGGGGTATATTATCCCCATGTGGTAAATAATTATTATAGCTATTTCCCCCCTCGATGTTTGTATTTTTAACTTAGGGTACGGGTTTAGTATTATATATTTTTACGCCTTGTATTCGTATATTTTATGGTTTCGTTTGCATATATTTCACTTCCTGTTTTTTATATTTAGTTAAGTAATATTCTTTTACAAGTTCTGTTTAGTATATCCTTGTATTTTTCCAGTTTTACCAGTCGTGAAGTCGTGTTATTTCTAATAAGGCTTTTATAAGTCGGGTATTTTTACCCCATAAGTTATTAATACCTTTACTTCGTAATTGAATTCATAGGGCTTTAGCAATAAAAGGGATTACCATATTCTATATACCGAACGTCCAATTTGAAAATCTTTTATAAAAATTATTCAATATATTACGTTTTAGGGTTTTCGACGCCTACTAGCGAAGAATTACAGTTAATATATATATATTTACCGTGTATGAGTTTTGTTCCTTAACTAATGTATTAATAATATTATTCTCAAAACTCATGTTAATTTCGAATATTATAACCTTTATAAGTCTTATATATTCGACTAAAAGAACGAAAAAAACATTAACTTTCTCCGGTATTATTAGTATTGGTGCTATAGCTGTAAGTATTTTAGGTCGATTAGGGATGGTGATTTCTCAATGTATCTGTTTTATTCAAGCGGCGTAAATTGTTTATTTCGCGTTGTAATTAGGAGTTAGATACGTTTAAAAGCGTACAAATACATATATACGAAGGAAATACGTTATTCAACGCTTACCGATACAAATGAACTTTAATTGATACATAAATAAAATGTAACTATAAACTAGGTTGGTATTTTAAATTGATTTCATTAGCGTTTTGTTACTTTATATTAGCTAAACGATTTAGATAACCTCAACGTCGTAAGAACTAAACTTAAAACATATAAGGCAAACATAAAAAGGAAGATAGGGTAAATGTAATAGGGAAGAGGAAATGTGGATTCAAAGGTATATATGAGTTTTAGTTCGAATTTAATAAGCGGTCCGGATTGTTGTATCGTAGCCGTTTTTACTAAATCGAACGGTTTGATTGATTGGTTTGTAACCGCCTTTGAGTATCGTACGCGGTTTGGATACTGTATTTGTAGCTGCTCTTATATTTCGTAAGCGATTTAAATACCGAGTTATAGTTGAATGGGTCCTAACAAAGGGTTCCCAAACTTAGTGGTTGTAGCTTACGTAGCCTAATACGTAATAGGACGATTTTTAAAAAGGACTCAGATACGTTAAAACGTTGAATAAAGTTTAATAACAAAGTAAATAGGATTTTAGTAAATAAAGCGTTAAATAAGGGTTAATGATATCGTATCAAAGTTATCTTTTTTAAAGTTATTTAATTTTTATAGCCTTTATTCATATCCCGTATAATTCTTGTAAAAAAAGAGTTTTAAAATACAAATAGTTCGAACCGCTATAACATACCATCATAGGCATTTAATCTATATTTATCTCTTCTTTTATAAGATATCTATTGTTGACCGAATCGGCTACTCATTAGTATCGGTAAAGTCTTTGCCTAATTCACGTCAAGTAAAAGAGTACAAAGGTAATCGTAAAATTGGTATTGTAATAAAAGATAAATCGTCCGGAAAAAGCATTCCAAAGAATACACGCCACAGATAAGAGGTTACAAACCTCTTATCCAGGGAGCGTCCCTTTTGGCATGCGCTCTAGAATAGCCTTTCCAGACCGCTCCATGTATGATGCACTTTGCGCCTTGCAAGAGTACAGCCAACAGCGTGATACGTTATCGTACACTTTGCATAAGTGCATCTTACAATATAGTACACTGCTACTTGGCCTATATATACTAGCTGTAGGGGTATATAGTAATATCCATAGTTTTTAATTCGATTAAATAGCGACCCATAGTTAAAATTACCAGAAGTAAATGTAGACAGATATTGGTAAAGGCCCCTTAAGGTATTAAGAAGTGAGAACGGTATTACGAACCGTGTAACAAAGCGTATATGGTATTGTCTAAAGAAATTAAGTATACTAATACCAAATTTCAAACCTAAAGATAGAAATAAGTGTTGTAATTAATAATTTTTGACCGAGTTAACTATTCTTAACACTTCTTATCTTTAGCGTTTACCCCAGAATCTATACAGATTTCATACCATTGCTAATTACAGTGTAAATAGTGAGTGTTTTAGCGAAGCCTATGGCAGTATTACGTTTTTAATAGGCTGGAAATAATGTTTCGAGAGTATTAGCTATGACAAACGATCTATGTAAGACTGTTGTTTTCAACCAACTATTATAATTCAAAGTTCTATTTTCGAAAATGAAGGACGGATAAACTGGCAATTGAAGGGGGAAAAGGTTTAAAAGCCACAATATACTTGAAAATTTACCAATTAGTACGAGTTTATTTTGATATTCAATAACAAGGGAGTATGAAAAGAAAAAGGTAAACGATAATTTCATAAAAAACTCATCTAATAAGTGGCACCAACTAGATTACTCCCATAGTAACGAATGTAGACTTTCCCCAAAACTTATATACTCCCCAAATACACCTTTACAACCTTCACCACTTTATAGAACCGGTTAATTTACGTAGGAGGAACCGGAATCACACCGTTGAAAGCGTTCGCTTCTCATAAAAATCAAAAAACACTCCAAAGATTTTATCGCAAAATCCTTTATTACCTAAGAGAAAACGGCGGACCGTAAATTAAGTTTGAAACTTCATACTGAAGGTATTATTATAGTCCTAGGTAACCCTGTTAAATAGTGAACCTATAAGGAAATATCCGTTTTGATTAAATAAGGAGTCTTTCGTTTTGAAAGATTTAATCTAGCAATTGACGGCGCTTATAGAATTTTTCCCACTGATTTAATTTGCGAGGTAAAGGACAAAACAGGAAAGCCTTATAAAAAAGCCGTTTTATGGTTAAGGGATACAATGACTTGGATAAAAATTATATTATAACCCAATCGCCTACTTCAAAATATGTAAACTATCCTTTTATTTCAAAGTTTGCAGCCTCCTTACATACCCCTTACAACTTTTGTATTAAATTTCGTAATATTACCCAAGTTTTTGTATCATTAGAAAAACATTTTAAACGATATATTTCCGCCAATAAACTAGTGAGCCTCCAAAAGTATTATTTATCTAGAAAATTCCTACAAATTTATAACCGCTTTACAAATTCGTCACTATTAGGATATATTAATATAATATATATTGAGGATATCGTAAGCATGAGCACAAAATGGAATATTCGAACTTCGGTTCTTGCATATTGATTTTAATACGATGCTTCGAAGAATTTATATTTATCTGAATGTAAACTAACGATATACATATGTTATGAAATATGTGGGTTTGTGTTGCAAAAAATACAAAACTTTAAGGAACCGGATTAAAAGAAAAACTCGATTATGGCTGGCGAAGAACCGTCTCATTGATTTTAACGGTATAATAATTATGCTCCAGAATAATATTATAGATATTGTAAAACAGGGGTAATTGGATAAAATTGCTTTCATGGACCTCATTGGTTTTGAACGAGTTGAAGAGTATAAATATTAATATATATATAAAACTTATATTATATTGGTTGTATGGTTAAAAATCGCGTATAACCTTTTTATTATTGTATAATATTAGATGGACCCGTCGAACAATATATATAAAACGTTTAATAAACGTTTTATATGGAAAATTAATAATCCGAAACATGGATCACGCTTCATACTGTTCGATAAACATATAGAAAGACTTTTTACTTTTACGAATAAATCATATCCAAATAATACCGATTGTGACTTATAAATAGGATTTATACTTGTTTTTTACTAACGAAATACCAACTCGAAACAGATTTACATCACATAGCAACTTTATTTATAAAAGCTCAATTAAATGTAAATAGATAATTCAAAGCGTTTAAGCTTTTAAAATCAATACTATAGTTAAAAGATTCTACTCAGAAATTACTATAGAGATCACCATCCGGATATTTATTTCAAACCTTAGTTTAAAACCCCTTTAAATAATTTGTACTTGCGGTTTTTCCAATTATGAATACCTTGTTAAAATCGGTATCAAAAAAGAACAGCCTTTTATAATCGATATTATGGTTTCAAGAAAGTTGTATAAATGTCGCAAAATTTGAAAATAAGGTATATTAACAAAAAGTTCAATTTGGCGGATATTATAATCAACTACACCCCGAATAAGGTATTAAAGGAAGGTTTTTAAGTACAATTTTCGTTAACTTTACTAGATAGTTTTTATGATTTCATCTTATTGAAATATTTTTATACATTACATTTGTTATTTACTCTTTTTATCAACCATTCATATCGCTTTTAATATTTTATCGCTTTTCAGATTAACCAATCGAATAATTTTTAGTATATTATTCATTATGAAATTTACCCTTCATATTGCTTCCAATATATTAATCCTTTGTTTCTTTGTAACTTTACTGAAATATTTTTACTTTTTACCTTTGGTATTTATTACTTACTTTACTATGTTTTGAAAGGTAATTTTATTTATATGTAGCTAATTATATTCATGCTGAATAAGCCAGAAAAACTTGAAAATAAGTAGCTAGTCTTTACCAAATGTAGAGTGTGAAAAAAGGTTACGTCGTCATCATAATTATCCTCACCCCCGTCGTCCTTTCCGTCGTCGCTGTTAGTGATACCAATACCACTAGCATAGACACCGATATCGACGCCGCCGCCAAGAAATGAATCCCGCACCTAGTTACATGCCCTTGAGTAACGGGTATGGGGGTTTTTATCATCCTTATGACGACGCGCGATGATGTTATCGAACTATCCTATGTTGTATATATATTGGTTCGCTTTTTAAGCGGTAATAACGGTTGCCGTTTTCTTAAGCCGTTAACATTTACTATTAATTCGTTTTGTTTTATTTTGGGTATCACAAATGTGATTATTTTCAAAAGAGCACTCAATATGGTATTTAAATAATAGGTAATAATTGGTCGCGGTTAATATTACGAATTAAGAAAGTAGGTAACTTACCGTGAAAACAGATGACGCGTAGTAAAGTATCGGCTTACAGCCCTCGAACCATCGAAATAAAAGCTTATTTGTTACCAATACATTCGTAACAATAATAACAAGCTAACCAACCCCCGTGTTGATGTTAATCGTTAATAAATTTACCTGCATTCGCTCACGTAACCTACAACACATAAAGCTTATTCATTAGCGACTTGGAAACGCGAACCCAAATACGCTGTTTTAACGTTTCAAGCGTTAGAAACGCCTTTTAACGCACCTTCACGAGCCGTAACTCGAAGATACGAGAGAGTTCAGCTTCCTTTACCTCATTCACGAGGATTTTAATATAACCCAAGTTAATTGGGAAATAAGTAATACGAACCGCGTTACAGTTTAGTGATATTACATTTATAATGATGGGGGGTTGCGGTAATCAATAGAGTCTCTACTTTTGGCGAGAAAGTAAAGTTAGTAACCTTAGAAGCCCTTTGATTCTTCCCTCAATGGGTGGGGAAAGAAGAGGATAAGGAAAAAGAGAGAGGTAAAAAGGGGTAGTAAAAGCTTCATTGGTTACGGGAGATGTGAAAAAAAGAAAAGGGGTAAAAACTTGGTCGACGGCGGCGGTAACAGGGGGACCAAAGATAAAAGCTATTATCGATGACATACCACCCAAACTGGTGGGGCTAGGGCTAGGTTGGCGACGGGCGGCGGCGGTGGCGGCTTTTTTACGTTTATGCTACCGCGCCAAACAACGCGATTAAAACTTATTTTACGAGTTATCTATTTTTAAAAGCGGATAGGACGCGTAGTATTGGTTCAGTAACCAATCTATACAAACAATTCGTATTTCCAATGATAATAATAGTTCAGATATCTTTCTCGACACATTTATGGGTAGCCTCCACATTTGTTAGCACTGCCACCTGATATACATACAATCCCTTAAGATCTCGAATTTTTTTTTCGATGGCTCTCTTCACAGCCACCGCCAAAGAGTCCCAACCGACCACGTACGCCTTTAGTACACCTACAAAGGAGATCTGATGTTTTTAAAATACTTAAAGGCCTTAATACAAGCGTTAGGTAATTAGACTGCTCCTGACAAAAAAGAATGTTATTACGTATCGCTTTTAACTCTTTAACGCCGAATTATTATACAGTGTATTCGACACGTAAAAACACGACCTCAAGGTCAATAAATCCGTTTATAAAGCGTATAAATAGGTTATTAATGCTTTTATTACGCGTTTTATGTACCCTGACTTTACTAAATACCGAACATTAGCATTATGTATCGTAATGTACGCCACCTAATACCTCGTCGACAAAAGCGTAAGGATACGGACAATAGAGTTCGCGTATCCTCTAATTAACCTCTTTAACCTAGTTGAATAGGCGCAAAACACCCTCTGAAGAACTTTTTACATACTTTTACCCAATGTTTTGACAAGGGCTCTAACTTCGCTGACGGTTACGATGGATAGAGACCCTACGTTTTCCGCTTTCGCTACGCCGAAAACGAATATCTTATAAGCTACGGTGGTAGGTCGAGATAAAACTCCGATTCATATAACGTCGAGAAAAACTTTCACGACTATAAAAGGATAGTAAAACTCCATTTAAACCTTTTCGAAATACCACCCCATATAACATATTATACCTTAGAAAATGACGGAGAAGGGGAACCTATGGGTTTTTATTTAGGTTCTTCAAGGATTTAAACGAAGTATTGAAGGGTATTACCTTTAGTATATTCGTGTTCAAATGGTATAACTAAACTCTTTCGCTAATAAGTCGGTGGATAAAACCCTTACGGGGTTTGTTATACGTTCTATGGATATCAAAGTTAAAAATTAATTGCATTTTCAGGCAACAATATCAATTTTATTACATTGTTGAAAAGTACTTCCGTTGCGTTTTACTAGACCTAATTGATATATATGATTAAAGGAGTTCATAGCTTTATTCACATAGCACTAAAAAAAAAACTAAATAAGGTTCCAATATTAATCGAAAAGGAGGTTTCTATATAGGCTTAACCCTCGTTAATCGATGTCTATCTATTAGTATGTAAGTGAAACGTTTATACGGGGTTAACGACTTGAACTATTTTCCCCCTGAAATTTATTATATCCTTCCACCTTATAGATTTTCACCAAGGGGTTTGGGTAATGAACAAAAATTATATGCTTTCATTTAACAGCGTTATGTGCTTATAGTAGTATATAAATACATGTTACATCCGTTTAATAAGTTACTTTAATTGATCGGCCCCGGCTACAAATTATGTTTTAGTAGTATATATGGCGCCTTTATAATATTAGAACTGTTAAAAAAGGTTTTATTCAACGTACGACGACTTTCCAAAAGCTCTTAAAAGAAAAGGAGGAACATATATTCGTATTTAGAAGTACCGGTTTCCAAAAAAATAAGTTTTTCGGCAAAGCCCAGTATAATATTAAGGTAATAATAGACGCCTTAGCAAATAATATTACCATCGCTATTAAGCTTACGGATGTTAAAGTTCTCCAGTAAAAAAGGGTTAGTGAGTTAAAACTATATTATATTAACATCTGCTAATGTTTCTCTAATAACAGTGTAGCGCGACCCGCATTTTATATATATAGTCTCGGTACTAAAGGTTACGTAACTCCGTTAGGTTATACCACTCCATTACTTAATTCACTAAATTCGAACCACACCTTATAGGAGGTAGCCGAGCTTAACGTTCTCTATAGTAAGGCTGTTACGTATAATTTTATCGGTAAAGGCCCCAAGCCTTTTATTATAGGGGTCACGGCACCTACGGCTCCTACATCTGATGAACCTAGCCCTCAGTTTACGTGCAAATGGACCATAAGCTTTAAATTAATAAGTATGAAGTATCCTTTTACCCAAATTTAAAAACATGATTTTAAAGTTTTGAAAACCTTAACGACTAAGGCTTAAACCCTATTAACAACCGTTTCCAAGGCCTTAAGTAATAACTGCCTCCTTACCTTAAGTTTAGTAACTTTTATATCGAAATTAGAATTTTTACCGGTGTCGACTACTAATCGTATATGATGAAACCCGGTAGGTTTTATAAATTACAACGAAGTTTCGAATAGTCACTATATTACTCGCGTGGGTTGAACTAATTTTAATAACCCTAAATATTCAAGTCGCTTACTTAAAAAAGAAATCTCAATTAAGCGTTACCAAACGCTAAAAGTAAAATCGGGACTTACAATCATTTAGGCGAACGTAGGCAAAACTGCCACTATATATCAAGCGTTGTGTAATAATCATACTAAATACCCGTGAGTATATAGAAGGTGTTAGAGGGTTTATGTTATCAAGGTAGCAGAGGTGCTGAGTGAACAATATCGCAACCGTGCAAGTAATGATCAAAAGCCGTGAGGTTATTCAGAATATACTGAGACTGAATACTTAGATTGACAACTGAAGAGCTATGAAGGAAATACTATCTATGTGGTGCTGATCGTATCCTTATATCCTTAATCCTTCATACGCCTTCAGTGCTGGATCATGTTGAATCGAAACATGATCTCAATGATCCTTAGTGCGTAACCCTAACCCTAAGGTTGCTGACATAGGAGATATCCCCACCTGATGTGTTGGACATCAGGTTCTTAGTGGCTTAGCTCTATACTGGCATATTTTCTGACCCTCCGATGTTCTTAGGTCATAACACGTTGCCTGTAAATTGTATGGACTAATATGTTAAAGTTATTAATCTATAGGAACCTTAATGCGGTAAAAAGAATAACGGTTCAGAGTTTATATAACGCTACCTAACTTACGATCTTTTTAACCAGTTTGAAATTGAAGAGGTTTCACCTTTACTTAGGAGGAGCGACGTAAACTATTTTTAAATATTATTATTCGAGTTTCAATATACGTTCGAAAGGGGGCTTCCTCTACCGTTACGCATTTATAATCAAGTTTTGTAAGTATTTTTCATAATTAACTATGAACGAAATCTGTTGGTAGGCCTTTATCGTTGCAACGTAGTCGAATTAAATCACTGTAGTCGAAGTAACTAGTTCTGCATTGATATTCTTGATTGATGTGTGTAAGTTCTAAGTTTGGCAGACCGCTAGCCGGTCTGCATACTAATTTGTATGGCCAAACGCTTTGGCATGTGCCCTACTTTGAAGTGGGTACCTACTGCATTACACTTGCAGTGCAGTCCCACAAACTACAGTCAATTTGATCATCAGTACAATCAACTTTACTGCAAGTAAAGTTAACTTAGCTGTACTGCATTTGACTGCTATTACAATACTGGCGGCTTTTTGTTTTGTGCCTGTACGCTAGCGTAGCTTGCCATCAATTGGTGGCAACCTCTGAAATCCCTCCTTAATTCGTAAGTAAACAACAAGCCAGACCCCTGTGAATTTCGATTAATATATACTGAAATCAACCTTAATTACAGCCTTTTGTGGCCTTTTTGCTTTACCCCTCCAAAGCCTCCATTCCTCAAATCCCGTATACAGATCTTTCTCTACAGACCTGCACAAATCAGGTAAACCACCACTTACGTACCTTTTACCAATAATTTAAACTACTGCCATCACCACCATTTCTCTAGCTGTCTTTCAGTTTGTCAGGGCAACCCTGTTTCTTCATGTTATGTGCCGAGCGGTCTACGTATCCCTTAATTCGTATGGTTAGTATATTGCTATTTACAAACCTTTCTAAGGCACCGCTAGGGGTGGCCTTAGTTATAGTATCGGCAGGGTTATCTTTACCATTAATTTACCGGAACTTATCGATTTTCCGGGGTTCGTAAACCTTTTTTAACGCTATTACGTTGATTATTAGGCATTTTTTATTTGTTGTACCTAGTTTATATAACTATTCGTAAAGGCTTTAAGAGTCGGTATATACTACTATAGGTATCGGTGATAGTCCTAACTATTTAGTGACAATTTTCAATATGCCGTTATTTACTATACTAATATCAAAACCTGCTATTATACCGTAAACTTCCAATACCAGTATATTTCGGTTTACGCGTTTACATTTAACCTACAAATAGTGTATACGGTATTTGGTAATCGTAAATTACCCTTTCAATATATCCTTGTTAACGAATATTATAAGGGAGCCGATTTACGATATAGGGTTAATATCATTGACAAAAAACCCGTTCGTAAAGATCATTAGCTTCGATTTCATTAAATTTACAAAACCTATTTTCATTCCTTTCTACATATAGTTCACTTACCAATTAATCCGCTTATATAATTTGTTAAAAAATTCGTTTTATGTATATTATACCTATATTATAATGGGAAGGTCGTACGTTATTTGAGGTTAACATAACGTAACGATATAGGTCGTACCGGTCCTTTACTTTAAATACTTTTGTAATCTCAACCCGTCGGTTTTATTGATAATCATTAAGCTTGTGACTTACCCTTCCTAGCGTAAACTAATTTAAATACCGTTTTTAGCCTTAACATTATAAATACGGATTCACGATTTATTAAAGTTAAGTTGTACGCCTTCAGCTAACATCTTCATTGGCTTACACTTCGAAAGGCCTAACTTTTCGATGGTACGTTATTACGCTGTTATAAACCTAACATTACCGAGGAAAAAGGTATCTTTTATTTTTATACCTACGATACCAAAGTCTTTGCCTTTTTTAATTAACAGGTATAGGTCAAAGGTTGAAGTTTTTATACCAAGCCTATTTTTAAAGTTCGCCTGGTACTTTAGAAACTAGTGTACCCCTGTCTCGGCTAGTCCATATAGAAGTATGATATAATGTATTACCGTACCAGCCGGAAACTTGTCCCTTAGTTTTTTTTTGGCAGCTCCAGTAATACAATCCGCTAAAGATCAGTGGCAGATTACATATACGCTTACTTGATATCCCAGCCATTAAATGTAAACTAACCTTTTACGTTAGCAGTTCAACTGGCAGTAACAGCGACGATTAAACATTGGCTAATCTTTTGGATCATAGGCGATTATGTAAGGATCTAGTCCTTATCTTTATTACCATTACATTATATGATTAACCATAACTTTTCGTACAGCCGGTCCTTATCTTGCTTCCAACCTCGTAAACTATCTTCGACTTAAAAATAGTGATATTTTAGCCTTTAAATTCCCTTAATAATACGAATTATGCAAACCCCCGAAACAAGAGGCCGTTAATTGCCACTTGATTACTTTCCTTAAAAGATTTTCCTAATATATTAATAATGCCTTCGTCACATAATTCAAAGGTAAGTTTTCCGTTAGAGTTTTCCTTTTAAAACTCCCACATTGTTATATACGCCTTGACGGGCCTATAATCCCTATCACCGTCCTCTTCTTTAGTATATATCCTTCTTTTAGGTAGTCGTATATGCCGTCAACGTTCCATTGGATTACCAATAATCGGCTCGAAAGCGTTATATTAGCTAATTAGTTCGGCTCGAAGGTTATCGGCGTCAGGATCTTTATCAAACTTGAAAGGTCCAAAGAATCTTCGATACGGCTTAACTTATGTGGCTCGGAAAGTTACGAGACCGTTAATAATTTCAACTATTACGTTTAAGTTAATAATATTTAAGATTTTATTAGGTCTATCGTACTTTCCTGGCTCGTTTCACGTAAAAACTTTACATTAAAGGGGAAGTAAAAATACGTCTTTGGTTAAAGGTCCGTTTTTAATGTTAAGGGCATTATTGACCTGGCGGCGTGCCGATTCCTTTTTCAGCTTTTTTAAAGCTTTTCTATATGTAAAAACACGTTTTTAGGTACTTAATTGAGGTAGCAACTTAACTGTAATACGTAGGTAGGCCCCGAATACCAGTAAAGTTGGTATAGGTCCGTTGGGACTATTAGTATTGTTAAAACTTTTTATCTCTATTTAAAAGCATATTTACTAACTTATAAAGCTTTCGATTTTCAGTATAATAATATCGTAAACCCTTTACAAAAAGGTGTATACTCTTTCGACCGTATTCATACCCTAGTAAACTTTAAATATAATATATTTACATTAAATCCATATTAACTTCCAATTAATTTGAAACTCCAGCGTAATAAAGTTAGTATTAGTATCGTAAACTAATACGTTTAGTAAAGCAAGATACGTGTTAATCTACAAAGTATGTAGTACCTCTTATATTTCCTTTAACGTAATTGTATTAAGAACATTGGCACCGTGAAAAGTCATGGAAAAGTTTACAACGTGTAGTACTAGCTTACCGTTCAGGTAAAACACGTTTACAAAAATTTCTGAGTTGAATTTTTGATCATTCTTTAACGTAAAATTAAACCTTAGGAGGGGTTAGAAGTATATTTAGCAGTAGTGGCAAAGCCGTTCGACTTTTTTTAGCGTTAGCAAGTTTATGTCTTCGTAACCAATTGCCTTTAAAATCTTGTAAAGCCTTTTAGTTACCTAGTGGTTAAACCTACAATGTAATTAACAAAGTTACGCCTCCGTCAGGTTTAATAATATTATCTCTAGCCTTTAAAAATAAAACCAAAGATACCTCTATTTAAAGTTAAGTGAAAACCTTTTGCCGATCTTAACTTATATTAATTCGTTAATCTTAACATCAACGTTATTGCTGAGGTTCTTTATGTTTTTTAGGAAAAGTAGAAAATGGGTAAGGGATTTCAAAATGTGGAAAACAATAGGGCTAACAATAGTCTTAACCATCGTAGATCATAATGAAGATTTCTCTTTTCCAAAGCTAAAGCCAACCTTAGTCATATCAGCATCCTCGGGATCAAGTTTCGTAAAAGTATTAGTATTTCTTCATAACGCAATATATTACGAATAACCTCCTATTAAGTACTGTTCTGCTCCTGTTTCCGACATAATTTCCTAAAATACTTATTCCGCGTAACGATCTTGAATAGTGAAAATGGGTATAAAGCTAGGGTTTTTATCGTTATAGAAGAGATAAGGGTCTTTACCTATAAGGCTATCCAAAAAGGTATGGTTGGCTGGTCATTATATTACTTTCGGGTTAATGCTAATGCTAATATCTTTGTGTCAGCCGATATCTTTTGGTTTATTTTCCTCCTCTTTATCTTTAATTTATTTAAATTTTATAACTGACTCGATATAGTCTCAGTTAAAAATAAAAGGGAATTACATGTAATACATCACCTTCTTTACTTTACAATCGGCGATAGTACGACGTGTTAACCAACAACCTTACTTTTCGCAAATCCAATATCTTTTGGTATTGAATATAAACTTACTTAGCTGGCTAAAAGACCTTAAGGAAAAGGAATACCCTTCTACGTAGGTAAATATCCGAACCTTCCGTTAACCGTACTAACCGGGCCTTTCGTACCATCGATTAATATAAATGAATGGGGAGGGTCTTTTTTTTCATTATTGAATTCCAGAGCTTAAGGGTATATACCAGTCGATCCGAAGACTCGAGTAATCACGGTCGCTAGCGAGAAACACAATTGGCTAAAAAAAACCTCCGTAGGTAGTATTAGTGCATTGGAAGGCGTATTAAAACTCTTTATAGCCCGTAACTATTTGCCGGACCTGTTGACATAGGGTGCCTTCACCGGATCCCACGTTTCTTATTACATGTTGGCAAATTATCAACCTCTTAAACATATAATTAAAAATATATATTTTAATTTCCGGTGTTTTCTTGTAATTCGAAATATAAAACCACTTAACAATATTCCAGTCGGTATAGTACTATGTAAGATTAATATCGTATTCGAAGTAGCCCTTTAAGCTATCATAAATTTTTCGGAAGGAGAAATAGTTCGTCAAATACCAGAGATAGTTATCCTCGGCTTAGCCGGTAAGGATACCAGGAAACACCAAGTAAAAACCTGGCAACTTAACCCTTATTTGGCGGCAGATATTAAAGAAGAGGCGTAATTTGATGTCGAGGAGTTTATACGGTTTACCATCATAATTTTCCTTTTCTCCCTAAATCTTAAAAAACGTAGTAATTTCCGTATAGTCTGTATCCTCCATAAGAATACGTCGAGGGGGAAGGGTAATATATTGGTCGTAAACACCTTTCATATCTCTTAGCTGGAGAAAAAACTAAGGTTATTGGTACTAGTAGTCAGGATAGTTATCTTTAACTGAGTTTGGCGGAAAAAAAGCTAGTAGTTGTGCCCACAGTAAACTCTCGTATAAGGCCGGTCCTTCCTTAATTTGATTACTAAAACTAAACGTGTTGAAAAACTTAGGGGAAATAGGCCTAAGGGTCTCTATCGCAGAGGACCTGACGATAATTATCTTAATATTAAGGGGTCCATCGAGATTCCTACTTAATTAACTAGTGGAATTAAGGGCTTACTGGGTATAAGTTAACCAATTATTTATATCTACTTGTTTAAACTTAGGCAGGTTTTTACGAGCGTATATGTAGGCATTAAGGGTTACTATCGACAATAATTTCTTTACCCTTAACTAAGTTCTATGAAAGGTCTTTATCCGTGGTACATTTGTAATGTAGATTAGCCAAATTACTTTCTTTCCCTTCTTTCATGAAGTATTTAACTCCTTAAGTAAACATTTTAACCTTTAGTCTTGTTTTGGCTTACTTATTTATCCTCTTTTACATGTTTAGACTCTAGTTTTGAAACCATTATTAAAAGTCGTCGAGGGCTATAGGTCCACAGCTAATTCTAATAGTGTTTTTGATGAAAATAAACTGGCCGATTACATTAGTTAGGTGATTTAGGGTAAAGCTTTCATTAGGTTTAATGTACCAAAGCTCTTCTTCGTAATGCTTTTCGAAGATATTACCGAGGTCTTTAATCGCCTTTTTTCATTCGAAATTAGTAATAACTTTGAAATAAACGCTCACAGTAAACATCTTAACGTTTCGGCTTATATAAAACGTGTGTGTGTGGGGGGGGTGTATGGCAAGGGATTTGATGGTTTTGGACGTGTGGGCTTGGCAATTCGTAGGTGTGTAGACTTAGCGATTCAACGTAAAGTCGCTCGACGTGACTTTCTCAACGCGACTTGGTATTTTAGCTAGTCACAATAATCTTAACAACTAAGTTAACGTAAAAAGGAAAAAAAATTAATATAAAGAAGTAAGTCGTAGGTTTTCCGTCAAAATAAGTATATGTTAAAGGTCGTGAAACTTGGTCATTTTTACGATTTTTAATAGAAGTACTTATAATAACAATTAAATTAGCTGTTTCTGAACTTGCCGGCTTAGTGATCTTCAAGACTTTTAGTGGTTAATCTCAATTCTTTTTAAAAAGGATTAATAAAGATTTCTTGGTGTTTTTAATAGCGATACCGATACCTACTTTTCAATTACCGCGAAAACGATACAATCCAAAAGCTTGCCCTATATACTTCCGCGAAGACAACATAGTACTATAGGGGCACTTCGAAAAAACATTTCCTCTACCTTGCCTAAAGAAAGAAAACGTAACTGAAAAATAGCTTCTTCTTCTACTTAGTCAATCTGTGCTTAACCTAATAAGCATTGATCAGTATTGGTAAGCCTTTATTGTTGCAACGTGGTCGATTCGAATCACTATAGTCGAAGTAACTGGTGCTGAGTTGATATTCTTGATTGATGTGTGCAAAGTCAAAGTTTGACAGACCGCTAGCTGGTCTGCACACTAATTTGTATGGCCAAACACTTTGGCCTGTGCCCTACTTTGAAGTGGGTACCTACTGCACTGCACTTGCAGTGCAGTCCTACAAACTACAGTGAATTTGGTAGTTAGTACAATCAACCTTAATGCAAGTAAAGTTAACTTGGCTGTACTGCATTTGATTGCTATTACAGAAAAATCGATATTATTAATATTAATAAGGATTAGTTTATCAATAATATTTCAACGAAGATGTATAATAAATTTCCCGGATTTGAAATTATTATAGTTGGCGATGATAAGTTCATATATAGTCTGACGAATCCAATATAAAATAATGCCTGCAAAGGGCGGACTTTCGATATATAAGCCCATATTACCGGTATATATTTCAATAGAAAAGTAAAAGTTTCTGCGTACTATTTAAAGTATATTTTCCATCTTACTTTTAATAATATCGCTGGAGTTATTACGGTAATCCGTCCTAAATTCAATCACAAGTTTAATTATTAGGTATTTTTAACAACTTTCATAGCTTGCGGGTCCTATTTTCTTAATATTTCGCGGATTAGAGTTTCGAAAGTTAGCCTATCCAAGTTCGGAATTTAGTCGGTATAAGTATAGCGTTCGTATCTTGTATCGATGACATCGAAAATAAAGCCACGATATACGGGTGAATAAAGGCTTTTATCTAGTTAAATTCGGACGCCTTATATACGGTCAGAAAACCGGTTACAACGTATGTGAAGGTTACTAAATGGTAAAACCTTAAGTTAAAACGGTTTCTTCATTATATAAAAAAGGTTAACACGGTTTTGCTCTAAAGAACAGGGTTTATAAAACGTAGGAATCGCTATGTCAAGGTATATATAGTCCAAGATAGCTTATAAAAATAAGTTCGACTGATTGAGTGACCTTCAAAAGGTATATAACATTATTAATTAGTATAAGCCTTCATTACTATTTCGTATCCATCTTTTTTGAAATAGGGAGTTACTTAGTTTTCAATTCCGGTTAATGAGCTCAAATCATTTGGGATAACATCTTTGGCAATTTTTAAGTTATTAACGATATTGATAACGACTTTTTCATTGATTAGGATAGCTTCGAATATACGGTTCTGTAATGACTTAATATTTTTGTATAGAAAGTATAACGTAATATTATAAAAGTTTGTAATACGTTTGTAAAACTTTACGATATAATAGTACGATTACTTAAAGTTTATTAAGTCTATATTATAAAACTCCTTTATAACCTTTACAATAATGGTCTCCGTTTAAAACTCTTCTCGTAAATATAACTATAGTTGAAAGTTTTTATAATACCTAAACTAGTAGACCGTAACCTTTTGCAACTACGTCTATAAAGGCTGATTTTACTTATTCCGGTGTGCTTTTCAGGGCTAAAATGTATTATAACCTGATGGGTTAAGTAATCCCTTATTACTAAAGGATTTGTTAGCGCTTAATATGGAAAAAAGATACTTCAAAGATTTGCTGCAAACCTGGTTACATCCTTGAAATACGAAATCGAATTTTTCTTTATCGAAAGTAAAAGCGTATCAATTATATCTTATAACGTTTGAAGGGTATTCGATGCTTTACTTTGTAACTATTTAATTGAAAGGATATAACTTTAAGGAGTTGACTGTAACTTACTCACCCTTATTAAAGTATTACTAATTAAAAGGGTAATAAAGTTCCGATATTAAACGACAATTTCTGGATTTTTTAATCTTAATTATAATACCTTATAGAGTATCTTCTTTTTCCGGGTTTTAATATAAATTATATATTACACGTCTTAAAGTATTCTATCATCTGGGTTTTGATTTATATTAATCATATAATTTTTTTATGGACGTTGAATTTATCAAGATAAAATGTTATTAGTTTCGCAACCGATATACGGAAAAGAGACGCTAAGCAACTGGTAATCTATTGGTCTTTAATTTAGAAAAGTTGAAGCTTTTATATATTATTAGATGTTAAGTTTTAATAAATATTTTTCAACGGGGAAATCTTTTTATCTCCATTATCGTAAAACCGGTTTTCCCGTTTACAAATCTCTTCCCTAATATTAAATTTCCGAGTATTTAATAATTAAAGTTTCAATTCGACAAGTTTTTATAGGGGTGATTTTGCGTCGGGAAACGCATAGTAAGAACTTTAAAAGTCGTTCGATACTCTAAGAGACTTTTATGTATAAGACATAGGCTCCTGCTACACCATTTTATATATTATAATTACCGCGGCGGTCGTTCCTATCTTTACCTAATACGCTATAATTTAATACTTCAACTACGGATAAAATGCTTTTAAAAAATAGGTTATGGTCCTATTCCTCGTTGAAACGATGGCGGTCGCCCCGTTATAAAAATCTTCGCCTAACGTTATCAGCTTTAAAAACTCCAGTTTAACTTTAGTTAAAGTTTCTTTTAAATAATAACGGCTTCGCTTTATATACCAGCTTCAAACACTCGAAGCTAGGTACCTTATCCTATAACCGATCGAAATAACACCCTTCATAAAGTTAATGAAATCTAATATATATATGTTTATAGTTACGTTAACAGATAAGGAAAAGACTTTTTACCGTAATATAATACCTAAGTGATTTACACGACTTTAGGTACGTATAACGTAAGGTACTTAAATAGACTTTAATGATCTTCTTACGTTACAACGTCGGCTTAGACCAGATGAAATACGTTTACGTCTTTTCGTAGCTAACGATGAGTTTCCTAGATTTTTGCGACCTATTTTACTTACCCAACGTTTTTTTTTAACTTCTTCAATAACTTTACAAGTTGGTAAATTAAAAAAGAAGTAGGTATATATTTTCAAACCTAATACTTAAGCCTCGATTGCAACTACACTATAATTTTTACCGATAGGTTTAAGTAACTTTATGACGGCAGGCGTTACATGAGGTATGGATATATGGTTTACCAAAACGGGTTTACCATTACGCAGGGGTTCGGTAACTCATACCTTAATACACACGTTTTCGATACAAAGGTTACTAACAACTTTCGAATCTTTAAAAAAAATTAAGCAAGCTACTTTAAACGAAATAACTGTATATGTAAATAGTACTTTTGTAATATAAGGCTTAATTTGTAATCCCAATATTCCTTTTTAATAGGCTTTTCTAGGTTTTGAAATCGTAGTCGCGGCTTATCCGAACTTTATTATAGTTTAATAAAGCCTTCATTTTACAGATATCAACGGAAACAAAACCGCGAATAATCTTATTAAACTTAATGACAAATATGCTTCTTACCTTTAATTTAACAACTAACCCTTTATAAACGGGGCAAAATCGTTATTTCTGTCTTACCTTAAGGCTATTAAAAAGAAGTAGTACATTCAAAAGGAAATTAAGTTGTTTTCATAGTATAGGCGTTAAAGTTTTACGTATACAACTAAAATTCGGTCCAAATTAAGCATATCTGGCGAATCCAGCCCTCTTTTACATATATTATCGTTATTACGGCTTTCATTATACCGGTTTTTAACGATAAGATACGGGTATGGAAACTTCGCGTCGTATTTCCGAATATTTTAGCTATCCGAAGCGGATAAAAGCTACCCCCATTATAATGGCGAGTGTAACGTAGCTTACCTGTTATATTACCCAGCTTTCGTAAAAGTTTAAAATCTTTAGCCGCGGGCTTTGAAAAAGCCTTCAAACGGGTGAATAAGCGACATATATATAAAAAGGGTCCTTATAAAAGTTTGATTTTTCCGGGATTTCACCCGCGTTATAAACTGTTTTTCAGAAAACAAACAAAGTGTTGGTAGGCCAGCCTATAGATATAGGCCTTTCCTTGCAACATAGTCGATTCGAATTACTGTGGTAGAAATAACTGGTGCTGCATTGGAATTGGTTGTAAAGCTCTAAGTTTGGCAAACTACCAACCGATCTACATACTAATTTGTATGGTCAAATACTTTGGCCTATGCCTCACTTTGAGGTAGACACCTACTACACTGCACTTGCAATGCAGTCCCACAAACTGCAGCCAATTTGCAGTCAGTACAATCAACTAAACTAACAGTTTAGTTGACTTGACTTTATTGCATTTGACTGCTATTCTAAACACGAAGTTAAATTAAAACTTCATAAAGCCGCGCTTAACGCTCGCCGATAACGAATACGCTTTACGCCCGTCGACTTTTACATATATAATCCGCCTGATCATATATACATACCTATTACTATTACCATTACACCTATTAACATTATTGAAGGATATATCCCTTTATTAGCTTTATTATAGTCGTTACCAAGGCTTTAGCAGCGGTCGCCTAGTAATCCCGCCCCTTTCCAAAAGAAGGTACGGGTTTTTAGGAGGAAATTAAGGCATCTGCAGAGGTAAGGGCACAAGAGGTAATAACGGCGGCGATTGGGGAGGGAAAAACGGGCTAGTTAAAGATAAAACCCGTTTCTTTCCCGCTACTAACCTTGTTATCGCCACTGAAGCCTACCTAAACCCCCTTAATAACGGGGCCCCACCGCTCTAATAAGGCCGTTATAATCGCCTACAACGCACCCCCTTCTGCTGCCTCCACGGTGGCGCGCAGGAGTTGTCGTAAAGCGGTTAAGCACCTAAAGGGCGTCTTAGCTGCAATGGTGGCGCGGTAGGTTGTTAACAGCTCGATGACGTTAAAAGCGACGAGAATACATCCACCTTTACTTTTCATTATTACCTTTATAAGTTAATTTTGGCCTTTTATAACAAGTGTATTAAAGGGTTTGTACGCGCGTAACAGGCGCATATTACGCCTTTCAATCCCTTAAAATAAGCTCCGTTATTAATCCCCACTATTAGGAACCGCACGTAACTCGTATAAAGCTACATCCTAATATCGGCGATGGGGCCAGGGCTAGATAAGTGAGTTATGAGGGAGTAAAGAGAAGGGGGGGAAAAAAGAAAGGGAAGGTCGAAGGGGTCGAAAGGGGGGTCTCGCCTAAAGCGTGTTTAACGCGTTTAAGGTGTAACAGTTTGCGGGATTTAATGCGACGGGCCCAGGCAGGCATAACATAGCCTTTACGTATAAAAACAATAAAAAGAGATTAAACTAAGATACAACGGTTGAAAGAGACGTAAGGGCACTAAGATATAAAAATATAAAGTGCCGTTAACTTTTTTTAAATTACTTTAATAATTAATTCAAGGAAGGTTTAAGTTTGAGGGTCATATTAACTATGAGCCCCTCATTATATCAAGTGACGGCGTATAAAATACCGCGTATATATAAGGGGCCCTCTTATTAACTTACAACATTTTTAACGCTTACGAATGCCTTTATATGCATTTGACTTTCGCTTTTTAAAGGATTTTACTTCGCTCTTTCAAAATTTATGGAGTTCTTCTTTATTAAGGAACCAAAGTAGTCGTATCTCTAGTACGGTTAGACGCTAGGCGGGGATTAGAATAGCTACGAAAAATAGCCTAACTAGGGCTGCGGTTTATAAGCCTACAGGTTTCTAAACTACAGGGCACCTTAAGATCTTGACTGGAGGGATGGAGGGGGTTAAAAGTTGCCTAATCAGGCTATAAAGAACTCGTTTTCGATCTCTTCCACCGGTATCTACAAGTATATTTCATAGTAGCCAGTGCACTACCTAGTGGCAGGCACTTCCAGGTGATGATACAACACAAACAAACAACAGTTTTGACTTATATAAGCCGATTAGTTAATTCAACTCTTATCTTGCAAGTAAATGCAAGTCATTAAAGGGGAAAAAAGAAGTTGTGCCTAAATCGATAACGATTCATTTTTTTTTATATTAACTGTTAGGAGGCGTTTATTGTTGCAATATATTCGATTCGAATTACTGTAGTCGAAGAAACTGGTGCTGTATTGATGTTGGTTGAAAGTAAGTTGCAAGTTCTAAGTTTGGCAGACCGCTAACCGGTTTGTATACTAATTTGTATAGCTATACGCTTTAGCCTATGCCTCACTTTAAAGTGGGCACCTACTACACTGCACTTGCAGTGTATTCCTACAAACTGTAGCCAATTTTCAGTAAGTATAATTAATTAACATAACAGTTTAGTTAACTTTATTTTAGTGCATTTAACTTCTATTCTAATACTTGCGGCTTTTTTTTGTATCTGCACGCTAGCATAGCCTATCATTAATTGGTAATAACTTTTGAAATCTCTCCTCAATCCACAAGCCAACAACAAGCCAGACCCCTGTTGATTCCAATTAATATGTACTAAAATCGACTTCAATTACGGCCCCTTGTAGCCTTTTTACTCCATCCCACCAAGGCCTTCATTCCTCAACTTCTATATATAGATCTTACACTACAAACTTATATGTATCATATATTCTACCACTTGCAAAACTTTTACCAGTAATTTAAACTGCTTGTATTACCACTTTTGTTATTAATATTACTACCCTAACAGTCTTTAAATCTGTTAGGGTAACCCTATTCTTTCATGTTACGTGCTAGGTGGTTTACGTAGCCCTTTATTTTTATAGTTAACGTATTTCTATTCACAAATCTCTCCAGGGAGTAATTAGGTGTCACCTTGGTTATAATGTCAGCGGGTTTATTTTTGCCATTAATTTACCAACACTCATCGATTTCCTGGGCTCCGTACACCTTCTTTAAAGCTATTACATATATCATTAAAAGTTTTCTATTAGTCTTACTCAACTTTAACAGGTATCCATAAAGGCTCCGGAAGCTAGTATACATTATAAAAGGTATTAAAAGCAATACCAGCTATTGGGTGATAATCCTTTATATTCAGTTAATTGCTATACCGATGTCAAAACCTGCCATAATACCGTAGATTTCTAAAGCTAATACATTTTGTTTTACAATTTTATACTTGACAGATACCTAGTATATAAGGTTTACAATGATTGTAAATTGCTCTTTTAATATTTCCTCGTTAACCAATGTTACTAGAAAGTCAATTTACAATATAAGGTTAGTATTATCATTAAATAACTCGTTTGTAAAAATTATTAACTTCGCCTTCATTAAATCTACTAAAATTATATCAATATTTTCCCCTAGTAATGCAGATGTCATCAGATCCTTTTATTTAGACTATTGAATTCCTTTTTCTGCAAATCTCATATTCATTTCGTGGTAAAAAAGTCATACAATATGTCTGGTTAGTATATGATAGCGATATAATCCATACGTATCCTTTTTTTAGGTATTTTTAAGATTTTGCCTCGTTCTCATTACCGATTATTGTCAGGTTCATGGCGTTCTCTTGTGAATTTATAATAATATAAATGTTGTTTTAGCCTTACCATCATAAATACGAATGACTGTTTTATTAAATTTAAGTTATATACCTTTAACTGAAGTTTTAACTAGGTTACACTTTCATAGGCCCTATATTTCGGTAACATGTTGTTTCTTCACTATAAACCTAGCATTTCCAAAAAAAAAAAAAGGCATCATGAATTTGTATACCTACGATGTTGAACTCTTTACCCTCCATAATTCATAAACACGAGTTAAACGTTAAAGTCTTTATATCTAGTCTATTTTCAAAGTACGCCTACGACGTTAAAAGCCAATAAACGCCTATTCCAACTAATTTACATAGAAGCTTAATTCAGCGTATTAATGTGCCAGTCGTAAACTTATCACTTAGTTTTTTCGGCAGTTTCAATAGTGTAATTCGTTAAAAATTGGTAATGGATTACGTATAAGTTTACTTAATATCCCGGCTATTAAATATAAACTAACCCTTTGTATTAATAGTTAAGCTGGTAATAATAACGACGATGAAACTCTACTCAATTTTTGAAATTGAAATTAATTCAGTAAAAATCTAATCCTTACTTTCATTACCATATGTTTGAACAATTAGTTGTGGTTTTTCGTACTGCTGGTTTGTCGTTTTGCAATAAACTTCGTAAACTATTTTATACTTAAACATAGTAAAGTCTTGGTTTTTAAATTTAGTTAACAGTACAAATTATATAACCCCTCGTAAAAAAAGGCTATTAGTCTCCACTTAGTTGCTTTCCTTAAAGAGTTTGCTATGTATATTAATAATTCCCAAGGTATGTCATTCAAGAGCAAGTTTTCCTTTAGACTTTTCCTTTTAAGATATTTACGCCGTTATATATACTTTGATAGGCTTATCATTCTCGTCGCCGTCCTATTTTTTAATATGTATACTTTTCTTAGGTTATCTTTCACATCTTCGAGGTTTTATTGACTTGTTAACGATCGGCTTGGAAGAGTTATATTTGCTAAGCCGTTCGACTTGAAGGTTATTGGTATTATGATTTTTATCGTACTTAATGGATCTTTTATACGAATTGATCCATATCATTCGGAAAGTAATAGAATCGTTAGTAATAATTAAGATCTTATATAGCTTATCTTATTTACCTGCCTTTCATTACGTAAAGACTTTACTTTAAAGTAGGAGGTATAATACGTTTATTTTCAATAGTCCGATACTAATATTGAGGGTTTCGTTAATCTGGAGGCGTGCCGATTCCTTCTTTAGTTCCTTTAGGGCTTATCTGTATATTATAACACGTTTTTGGGTATTTATCGATAGCAAAGACTTAGTTGTTATACGTAAGTACATACTAAATACAAATAAAATTGATATAAAGCCGTTGAGGTTGAAAGTATTATGAAGGCTCTTTATAGCCAATCAAATCCGTGTTTTCGAGCCTATAAAACTTGTGATTTCAAGTGTAAAGATATCGTAGACCCTTCATAAAAGTTTGTATGCCCTTTCTATTTTGCCGATACTTTATTAAACTTTAATAAAAACCTATTTACAATAAATCCTCAAGGAATTTACATTAGTTTGAATTTTTATCGTAACAAAGTTGGTGTTGATATCGTAAACTAATAGGTTTAGTGGTCCAAAGTACGTGTTAATTTACAAAATACGCAGTGTCTCTTACGTTTCCTTCACTATAATGGTTTCAACAAAAAAAAACTTAACTCTGTAAAAATCTGTGGCCGAGTTTATAAGGTAAAGTACTAGATTTCCATCTAAGTAAAATACGTCTACTAAAACCTTAAATTTAAAGTCTCAATTTTCTTTAAACGTGAATTGAAATTTTGAAAGGGTTTGAAAATATGTTTAATTATAATATGAAAGTCGTTTAATTTACTTTAGTGCCAACAAGTCTATATTTTCATTACTAGTTGCCTTTAAAACTTTGTAAAGCCTATTAATAACTAAATGGTCAAATCTAAGGTATAATTAACATAGTTTTGCCTTTCTTAAGTTTAATACCACTGCCTCCAGCCTTTGAAGATAAAATTCAATGTATCCCTATTTAAATATAAGCGGAAACCTTCTATCTACTTTAACTTGTATTAATTCATTAATCTTAACGTCAATATTAATGCCGAGGTTCTTTATGTTTTCAATTCAATAGAGAAAGGAGGTGAGGGATTTTCAGATATGGAAAATAATAGAGCTAATCATAGTTTTAACCGTTATCGATCTTAGCAAAAATAGCTCCTTTCCAAAGTTAAAGCTAATTTTAGATCAACCAGCATTCGTATAATCAAGTTTCGTAATAGTATTAATATTCTTCTGTAAATTGATATATTACAAATAGTTTCCTATTTAATGCCATGTTTTTCTCATGTCCGGAATAATACCTTAAATAACCTATGCAGCGTAACGATTTTATCGTTATATTAGCAATAAGGGTCTTTATTTGTTAAGAGGTATAGAAAGGTATAGTCGGCGTGTTATTACGTTACTTTTAGGCTAGTGCCAGTATCTTTATACTAGCCGTTAAACCTACGCCGGTTTTTATACTTTTTAATTTTATTCCCTTTCAACTCTATTACTTATTCGAAGTAATACTAATTAAAAGTGAAATGGAATTATATGTAGTACATTAACTATTTTAATTTACGTTCGACGTCAGTATAACATGTCAACTAGTAGTTAGATTTATTGTAAATCCAATATCTTTTAGTATTCAAGGCGAATTTGTTTAATTCATTTTATGACCTTAAGTAAAAGAAACATCCTCCTCCATAGGTAGATCAATTATGTCCTTAGGTCCGGGTTTCCGGTTAGTTGTATTGGCTGGCACTTTCGTACTTACGGTCGATGTAATACGTATCAAAGTGGTTTTTTTCTTCGTTATTAAATCTAGGGGCTTTAGGGTATATATTACTCGAGTTAGAAATTCAAGATATTATGGTCACTAACGCGGAACGTAACTAGCTAACAAACATTTCGCAAATAGCGTTTTGGTATTGCAAGGCGTATTCGAAGTCTTTATAACCTATAACAGCTTGTCGAACCTATCAGCATAAGTTGTCTTCGCTAGATCCTACGTTTCATATTACTTATTGGAAAAGTATTGGCCTATTAATTATCTAATCAAGGAGGTTTATCATACTTTCCATCTCTTCTTTGCAAGCTAATATGTAAGACTATATAATAATATTCCAGTAAGTATAGTACTAGGCAAAATTAATATCGTACTGGAAGTAACCCTTTAAACTATAGTAGATTTTGTAAAAGGAGGAGAAATTTATTAGGTACCAGAGATAGTAATTCTCAGCTTATGTAGTAAGGATATTAGGAAATGACGAGTAAAAACCTGGTAATTTAACCCTTATCTAGTGATAAATGTGAAATAAAAGTCGTAAATCAACGTCTAAAAGATTGTACAGTTTACCGTTATACTTCTCTTTTCCTTTTCAAATCTTAACGAACGTAATAATTTCCGCGTAATTTATATCCACCATAAAAATATGTCGATGGTTGAAGGTGATTTACTAGTCGTAAGTACCCTTTAAATCCCTTGACTGGTATTAGAGTTAGTGCTAGTAAATAGGATAGTTACCTCTGACTAAATATGGAGGAGAAAAGCCAGTAGTTGTACCTATAGTAGACTCTCTTGTAAAGCTAATCTTTCTTTAATTTTTCTGATAAAAATGAACGTATTAAAGAATTTGGGGTAAAGTTAAATAGTGGTTTTTACCGCGGGGGACTTAGTAATAATTATATTGGTTTTAAAGGGTACGTCGAGGTTTTTACTTAATAAATGATTAGACCTAAAGGCTTACAGCTCTTACGTTAATAAATTCCTTACGACTAATGTTATTTAACCTTATATTTGAAGTAAAAGGGTTTAAGGACTTTATTTGAGCTTAGATAGGTTCTTATGAACGCGTATAAAGGCTTTAAAATATACTATCGTTAATAAATCCTTTGCACTTTGTTTATAAAACCAAGTAAGAATCTTTATCAGTGGCGTATTCGTAAAGTAAGTTAACCAAGTTGCCCTTTTCACTTTATTTACGAGGAGTTTAAAACCTCGGTCGGCGAGCTTAATATTTAACCTTAGTTTAACATGCTTATTTGACATCGTCAATGTATCGAGGTTCTATTCTCAAAGGCATTCTTAAAAGTACTTAAGCATTTTCACGCCTTGAACAGTTTTAGTAAATTTTAAATAGAAAATGTAAAAGCCAATCGCGTTAGTAAGGTATTGAATTAAAAAGTCTTCAGTAGAGTTTGTAAACCAAAGGTTTTCACTGTAGTGCTTAAAAAACATATCACTGAGGTCTTTGATTACCTTCTTTCTATCGGGGTCGTAAATCGTATCAATTCCAGCGTATTTTAAAACCATCGTGACAAAGATTTAGAAGTGTAACGAGAAAAAAGTATTGTAAAGTGGTAGGTTGTACGTTTTCTATCAAAGTTGGTATTTGAAATTGAAGGTTGTAAGACTTCATCGTTTTTGCGATTCAAAATAATAATACCATCAATAGTAATAGGTATAAAATTACTGACTTAACCGTTTACTAACTTACCAACTTGATAATTTTTAAGACTTTTGAACGATTAATTTCAACTCTTTCATTCAAAAAGTATTAATAAAGATTTCTTAGTATTTTCAATAGCGATACCGATGCCTAATTTTAAAATTACCGCGATAGATAACACATTACTATAAAGAAGCTTCGCCAAAACTTTTCCTCTATCGTTAGCCATCGTTTATCGTAAAGCGTAACCGGAAAGTAACTTCTTCTTCTACCTAGATTATCTATACTTAACCTAAAAAACATTAATCAGTGTTGGTAGACCTTTATCTTTACAACGTAGTTGATTCGAATCACTGTGGTTGAAGTAACTGATACTTCATTGATTCAAGTTGAAATTACGTTGCAATCTCTAAGTTTGGAAGACCACTAACCGGTTTGCACACTAATTTATATGGCCAAACGCTTTGGCATGTACCCTACGTTGAAGTGGAAACCTACTGCACTGCACTTACAGTGTAGTCCCACAAACTGTAGCCAATTTTCAGTAAATACAATCAACTAAACTGACAGTTTAGTTGACTGGACTTTACTGTATTTGATTGCTATTCCAAAATTAACCTCAAAACACGTAACACTGATAATTATACCTTTATAATCACACCCCTGCAAAGATTAATAACATTTTCGACCAATACCATCACCAATTACCTTAATCAACTAGAGCTTACACTACAACCATTATCTCTAACGAAACTGCTGATTAAAACCTTAAACAAATTACACCATAAACATTACTTCGACTAAAAAATTAATGAATCCTCGAATAAACTAAACTATCACTACTAGATTACGAATTCGAAACGCATTCCCAAAAAGGATTACCTATATATATATTATCATATATCTCTATAGTTAATAAGTGGCCACATTACAAGATACACTTTTACAAAGTGCATGGTAACATATGACTCTATAAGGTTCATTCTTACAAATTATATAATAGCGTGTCACTATCCAGAGGGGATGTTGGAAAAGTATATGGTAAAGTATTACTATCTAGAAGAGAGATTGGAAAAGTGTATGATAATGTGCCACTGCTCGGGTGAAACTTATAAGCTCTCACCTAAGGCTTAAAATCTCCAGATGCCTCTTTTCCCTTCTACTATCTATCTATCTTTTATATATACTATTTAATCTTCTACTTACTTTGTCGTTGATGTATCCAGTATAGACTTTATCGACATAAACAGTTTTATAAATCCGGTTTAGTATGTATTCCTCATCCTTAACGTTTTTCTTTTTTGGTGATCAGCCGTGCTGTTAGCATTTTATCGGTTTATTGATTACGTGAGGAGGGGGTTTGTATTAGCTGATTCGTTTGGTTCAAGGATTTTTATCGTTATTTCTATTGTTGGTAGCCTTAATATAAGGTTTCACTTAATTTTTGAAGAACGTTGTATAATGATTAACAGTTTTAATAATTATTTTAGAGTTAACGATACTTAAAACTTTTAATAAGCCATCATATTAACGTAGCTCTCGCTATGCGATGAATTTACTTTGTAATGGTAAGGAAAGTACGTTGATCATTGTAAAGTTTCTTTTTTGTTAAGTGTCTTATTAATTTGCCGTTGTGACGATTCTTTCTATAGTTCGTTTAGGACTTTACCCTACGTTTCAGCCCTTTTTAGATACTTGTTAATAGCGAAGATTTATTCGTTATACGACGATATGCTCCAAAGACCAGAATCGTTGGTACCTAGATATTAGGGCTCATAATATTATTTAAGTCCTTTATCGCTAGTAAAAAACATGTCTGCAAGTCCGTAAAATTTACAATTATTAACGTAATGATATCGCACGTTTTACGAAGTAATATATATTTCTTTTCAACATTTCAAATGCGTTAATGGGCCCCAATAACCATTTGTTTACACTGACATACTATTATTTTCGTATTCGTTACAGCTTTCGTTGCTATAAAGTTGATGTCGATATTATGAACGATGATATTGAGTGGTCCTAACTACGTGTTAATTTATAACATCTTGAATGTTACGAAAATATTCTTTGTCTACATAGATTGAAGGAATTTATCTTTATGAATACAGGTTTCGGAGTAATAAATGTAAGGAACAAGCTTATGAGAATAAAATATAACGATTTAAATTTTACAATTGAAGTCGTTATTATTTTTTAATATAAATTTAAAATTTCGGGGGCTATAAATATACTTTTGTCAAGAGTGATCGAGATTTTCGATAGTTTTCAGATCAAAGTATTCCATATTTTTTAGGTTTTAAGGATTTTAAAACTTTATACAGTTTGTCGTTGGTTGAGTGATTGAAACTTCAGTATAATTAACGTATTTCTAACTCCATTAGGTTTAGTACCGTTATTTCTGAGACTTTAAAATAGAACTAAAAATGTCTCCATTTAAAGGGGAAAGGGAACCTCTAGTGGTTTTCAACTAGTTCATCAGCATTAACTTTAACATTGGTGCTGAAGGTTTTTATATCTTTCAATTGGAGAAGGAATATAATAATAGATTTAAGGATATAAAATATAATAGCGTTGATAAAAATTTAAATAGTCGTTGTTTTCAGTGATTATAGTTATTTGCCTAGGACGAAGTTTACTTCAGTTTTGTTGGCATTATAATGATTTATTTTTGTAGTAGTAATATTTTCCTATTGTAATGCTACGTATTGCGAATATATTTTTGCTAAGTACCTTACTACCATTGTGTCTAGAATGATACCATAAAACGTGTAATCTGTATAACGATCGCAAATATTAAAGGTATATAAAGAGTTTAGTGTTTGGTCAGTGTAAATGTAAGGGTTTTTACCACTTAAACAGTATAAAAAGGCGTGATTAGCTAGTTATTAGGCTGAGTAAGGAGTAGCATGTTTCTATTACGTGAAGTATTTGAATATATCGTTATCATTAACAGCCTTTTTACATACGTAGTTTGAGATATAATCCAGGTAATTTTGCTTGTTAGTAATAGGTTAGTGGATGTACTACATTACTTATTGTTTATTGCGTTTAGTCGGAGGATAGAGAAAGAAAAAATAACCGTATTTATCATTGATTTAATAGTTTTTGTTACTTTTACGATAATAGTTTTCATATTTAACAGGTCTGTCTAAGTCTTGCCTTCGTTGGCGTTAGTGCGACTGTAGCTTTTTATCCGAAAACTTTAAATCAAATTTTAAAAATTGAAGCTGCTTATATTTTCAATTGATATAATGTGTTATTACGCGGTCTTTTTTATTTGAATTGCGGAAGTTATTAGTTTAGGGATTTATATCGACTAAATTTGGAATTCGGGTTACTACAATCGTAAACAAGGACCGTAATTAACTGAAAAAGCTTTTACAGGTGTCATCTGTGTGTTATAGATCGTATTGAAACTCGTTAACATTTTGAACAGCTACCCATACCTGTTTTTAAAGTGTGGCTTTACCAACATAAGCTTTTTCCATTGCTTGTTGATATAAAATTAACTTGTTAAGCATCTGGTTGAGGATATATATTATCGTTTCCTCCTTCTTTTGATTTCTCCATTATCTTTATTTACCTCGTCGTAGCCTAATTTATATGAAATTGCGCAAAGTAAACGGTGTGTTAGAAGTGGCCTTTTATGTCATCATAGAATCTTCGGAAAGTATTTGCTCTTGTTAGGAAGGTAAGGTAATAAACTCTGGTGTAATAAATGAGAACGTTAAAAAATAGTAAATGAAACACAGAAAGAGGGACTTCCATTTGCTTGAAGATATTTAAAAATATATCATTTTCGTATTAAGTAGGTTGTAGGGGCTTTCGGTTATACTTCGCTGACTCCTTCCAAACCTTCGCAAAATTCGTGAAAAGCTTATGATGAATATTTATCATTTGAACAGGTTTGGAAGAAAAACTACTATATTATTATAATTATCAATAGTATTTCTTAGTGTTTCCGAGTTACAGTAGTAGGGGTAATTGTTAGTATCCTGGTTTGAAGTATAAATTCCTGTGTTAAAACCTGTGATAAAGTTACGCGTGTGAACATATCTGCTGTAGGAAGCTTCGCCTTTAGTAATTTAATGATTTTAGGGAAATCTTTGCCGATTTTAAATGAAATTTTGATGGGTAAAAGATAATTAGCTATAGGGGGGGTTTTGAATGATTTGACGATTTTGTTTAATTGAATGGTGAATAGCGTCGACGTCTATTTCTCTTGCCGTTTTGGTAGCTCTTTCTTCACGCGTTTTGCCGCGATTAAGGGCGTACTCCATGTTATCTCATAGAGTAGTTGGGTCACCGAGTAAATTAATAGGTTCATTATTATTAGCATGTAAAAAAGCGGTATTAGCGTGGAGATAAAGGGCTTAAATTAACTGGAGATTGAGGGGTATGCCCTCAAAACGTGTTTCAAGTCGTTGAAAATCCTTAACGTTTCTACCCTTTACTCGTGGTTTTGAAGGATAAGAATTTTAAGGCGGGTCTTTACGTTAACCTAGTTCGAAAAAAGTTTTCACTAGTCTCAATAGGTTTTTTTCAAAAATGTCAATTTTACATTGAGTAAATATTGGAATAGTATTACATGCAGTGCAGTAAGTCAACTTTACTTACAGTAAAGTTGACTGTACTGCAAGTGAATTACTTTGTGGAGACTTAACTCATTAGGTGTAAGTCGAGTGCAGTACGCTGTACTTCACTCTAGGGCACGGGCCAAGCACTTGGCCATACAAATTACAATGCAGACCAGCTAGCGGTTTGCCAAACCTAGAACAATACATCTACTATCTGACCATACAATACTACTGTTACTTCAAAAACCAATCGAGTCGACAATGTTGCAACGTCTAAGGCCTACCAACACTGATCAGTGCTTGCCTGTTAGGTTAAGCACAGATAATCTAAGTAAAAGAAAAAACTACTTTCCGATTGTTACGCTTTGTGGCTACGTGTTATAACCCAAGGACCAACTGCAGGTCATGGAATAGGCCAGCGGTCCGCTGCACTATCAGAAGCCTGATATTCAACACATCAAGCCAGGGATCTCTCTTATGTAAGGACCCAGGGTTAGGGTTGGGACCGCAAGGACCAAAGAACGGTCCAGTCGATACTACATTGGACCGCAGGAAGCGACCAGCGACTTCAGCGGTCCAGTACTGAAGATGGTATGGAGGCCATTGGATATAAGGACACGGTCATCACCACATAGATAGTATTTCCTTCATAGCTCTTCAGTTGTCAATCAAAGTATTCAGTCTACACACCTGAATAGCCTAACAGTTAGTGATCATTCTATAGCATGAACAAATATCTTCTTGATATTGCACCTTTGTTACCTCTGCTACCTTACTGCTAACATAAACCCCCTGATAACTTTTATTTACTCACGGGTATTTAGTGTGATCATTATACTACAGCTGTTAGGGTAGAGGAAAGATTCTTGCGAAGGGCCTCTATTAGTACTTCGTCAGTCCTTAACAGCAGGAAAACAGAGAAGACTTTTTAGGTTGCGTTAATCCTTAACGGTAATCTGGAAGTAAGCGACGGTATCGTTACTTAAAAGTACCAAAAAATCTTTATTAATCCTTCTTAAAGATGTTAAGATTAGTTTTCAGAAGTCTCAAAGTTCGGTAAGTTAGCAAACAGCTAAGTTAGTATTGCTACGGGTACTACTACTATAAAAACGACTAAGTCTCTACGTTAAATAACCTTTAATTTTCGCCCTTTACTGCTAACAAACGACCTCCGACCTTACCTTTTACACCAAACCTCTGCCTATACTTTACTTTTTTTCATCTTCCACGTTACTTTGACCGTTAAGTTCGCTATCCTAAACGAAAACACCGAGAATCGTCAAGTCGCTCCTAAAAATTCACGTTACGCGACTTTACGTCAAGTCAATAAATTGCTAAGTTACCAAATTCCCACGCGACTTTACGCTAAAACACCAAGACCAAGCATTTACACTTAGAATCACCAAGTTCCTCATTTTACACACCTGTCAAAATGTTTGCTTCCAACGCCCACTTTAAAGCAATCACTAACCTTACCCGAAAAGAGTTAATTAAGGCCCTCGGTTACGTTTGTACCAAATTCTACGACGACGACCTCTAGGCGCTAGATATTAACAAAGAATTAACCGAAAAACACCTTACCAACTTCGTCAGATGTTTTATCGTGAATTATAACAATATCTACGACTCTTATTGCACTTTCAATAAATAATACGAGTTTTTTAACTACTATATAATTAATATATGGAAAGCAATTTAAAAAGGGGTTAGGTTAAAACTTATATCCGAACTAAAGTAACGAGGGTTCTTTATTTAAATATAATACGTTATAACGTTAGCATAAGCTCTTTTCGACTTAGCTTAACTTAACGAATGTATAAGTATAGAGGATTGATGTGCATACTAAGCATAATTTATACTAGGAAATAGCTACCCGCAGTCATAGGAGGGATGCTTGGAAGGTAAAAGGGTACTCACAGGGACTAGCCGAACTAGAAACAACAATGCAAATACACCTCTCTACCCCCCCCCCCCCGAAATCCCCGTTTCAACTTTAATCAAATGCTTTTACAACCTACGGTTTAAAAGAAAAAGTATTAAAAAACCTTACCACATTTATACGCAATCTAGTGGACCTCCAATTCACCCCTAACTAAGTTAAACCTCTTTACACGTTAACGATAGGAAACTTGTTAATTTTCTCGGCGGTTTAGTACCTTTATGTGACAACGGGTAATACGCTTTTAGCGGAGGTAAAGCATGTAAATTAAAGACCGCCAACGCGGTTAAGGTATTAATGTTAACGCTTTACATCAGTTAATTAAACAAGTCCGTCAGGCTTCCCAAAACCTTTAAACACCTATTACCTCTTAGAGTCTAATTGACAAGACCCTTAAGAACCCTTTCCCTTTAAATACAACTACGCGCGCAAACCTACCATAGATCCTACTACAAGGATTTACCTTTCGAACTAAGCGACTAGCAATTACCCTTAATTCCGTATTTTGAAAGCCTTTAGGCTTCAGTTAATAGGAAATACAATTTAAAGCTAGGATAATTATCGCGACTTTCCTTTAAAACTTATTAAGATGGTCAATATTTATTACGAACTCAAAACGGATTTCACTAAGATTTAAGATAGCACAAAAAAATATGACGGAAAATCTTATAACTTTTTTAACACCCAAATAATGCCCTTGCTAAATATCTGCAAGTAAATAGAGGTTTTACCCTCTGATTTTCACTTATTATTCCTATGAATCCTTATAGATTACGCTAAGAACTATTATTTAATCTTCCTAACGAATTCCGCTATGTTTCGCAAGATTTATGATGATATAAAAGGTCACTTCGAACACGAAGTTTACCTTACGTAATAACATATAAACTTGGCTACGACAAGGTAGATTATAATAATAGCAAAGACGAAAAAGGAAGAATTACTAATAGATGTTTTCAATTAAATACTTGACAAATTGATAATATGTTAAAAGGCAATAGGAAAGGCTTATGCTAGCGAAGCTACACTTCGCGAATAGGTACGGGTAATTATTACGGGCGTTAGTAAATTCGAATACGCCTTACAACGTCTAAATGCCACCTGTAAGGGCTTCTTTAGCCAGATATGTCTTACCACCGTAATACAGATACACCAAACTCGCTCGGTATATATTCCTAAACCGGTAACTTTCTTAACGTTCATAAGGAAGACCTTGCGGTAGTTAATTATATCGACCGTAAGTACAGGCGCCCATAATGCCTAAGGTTAGGCCTTTCGCCCTCAGCTTCAGACTAGAGGCAACAAGAATACAAACGTTGACAAAATTTAGGCGGACCTATTAACTGTAAACACTCTTGTTGTAATAATGGAAACAGATGTTTAATTTATAGTAAGGCGAGCTATTAGTTAACTCGATACCCCCCCGCTCAACACAATAATAGGAAAGTAATGTACCGTATCCAGTACCTTATTACTTCGGAATAAGATTACTTTGACCAAGTCGTAAACGTCAAAATCGATAATCCAATTCACGCCGCCAACGCTTCCAAACAAATTAAGTAACACAAAGATATTACTTTTAGTACGGCGGCCCAATAACTAGCCAACTATGCCTTTTTGTACTGTTTAGGTGGTAAAAACCCTTACCTTTACCCTAACCATACCCCTAACCTTTTATACACCTTTAATCTTTGTGATCGTTATAAGAATCACATGTTTTAAGGTATTATATCATATATTTGAGCGGTAAAATACTTAATAGGAGGCTATTTGTAATATGTAACACTGCGGAGGAAAAGTACTATAGTTACTAAGATTAATCAACACGATTCTCATAAGGCCAAAGTTGGCTTTGACCTAAATAAATAACTATTGTCATTAGGGATAACGGTAATTTAAACCGTTGTCAAAGAGATTACGTTTTATATCCTTAAATCCCTTACCTATTTCCTACTTTACTTACAGGATATAAGGACTCTCGACGTTAACGTCAATGTCAACGTAGATGAATTGGCTAAGAATAGTTAAAGGTTTCCCCCTGCCTTCAAATAGGAGTACCTATAGTTTTATATTTAAGGCCCAGAAGTAATGGTATTAAACCTAATAGAGCCGGAGATACGTTAATTATACCGGCGTTTTAACCATCCAGCTATTAACAGGCTATATAAAGTCCTGAAATCCGCAGGGAATAACGATATAAAATACTTTTCCATCGAAACTGTTGAAGAGTTATGTTACCACACTTAAACGTATACCGAAGCCCCACGAAAATTTAAGTTTATACTAAAAGATAATAAAGACTTCAAGTACAAGATTTTCATTAATATATTTTACTTGGATAATAAGCCTGTTTTTTACGTCGTTAACTCCGCAACTTCTTTTTACAGGGCTAAGTTTCTAAGGTCCCTTTCGGCAAAGGATACGTGGGAAACATTAAAGATACTATAAATTAACACGTATCTAGGTCCACCTAACGTCGTCGTCTATGATGTTAGTACCAACTTTACGGCGGCAGAATTCCAAGAAGATGTTGATATGATAGGTATCCAGTGTAAACAGGTACCTATAAAAGCCTAATAAAGCATTGGAAAGGTTAAAAGGGCACACGTCCCACTTCGCCAAACGTATAATATCTTTATGTTGGAGATTAAAAGCTTCATGAATCTGGAGACACACCTATAAATGATATTGAAAGGCTTTCAAAATACTGTGGACCCTAACGGTTTAGTATTAACGTATCTAGTCGTTAAAATATACCTACTTTTAACGAGTGAATCTCCGCTTTTGATAAGTACTTAGAAATGTGTTACAGCCTATAATAAAGCTTTAAGTGAATTGCGAGGGGAATCAGCACGTCGACATATTAATAAAGCTCTTAACACTAGAAAAAATCTCTTGACGATTGACTTATTTACTTTTCCGTTGTAAAGTAAAGTCTTCGTATAATGGGAGCTAGGCAAATGAGAAAGGCTATATAAAATATTAAGTATTACAAACTTTAAAGTAATTATTAAAACTGTTAATGACTTTGTATCCTTTCGAATTACCTAGATTAAGCCCTATATCAAGATTACTAAAGATAAAGACCCTTAAGCCTCCTAAATAAAGCGACCAATCTAACACGAACCCCTTTTACTCGTTATTAATAATCCGATAAAACGCCGCCAACGCGGGTGGCCCTAGAAAAAGAAGGGAACCATTAAAGAGGAGGAATACACACCGGGCCGTATCTATAATACTGCTTGGGTAAGTAGGAAAGAAAAGGATAACAAAGATTTGGCAGTAAAGCTTACGACATAAGGGATCATTAAAACTTTCGGCAAACCTTTTAAGGAAAGCGATAGGATCTAAATAGATGGACTACTAACTAGAGGTGTTATACAATTTGTGCCGAAGACTGAATTTAACCTCCCAAACCCAAAAGTCACGATTAATCGCTCAAGAATACGGCGATAAATGTAAGGACAGGATCCTCACACAGTTGCCAACGATTCAAAAAATTAGCCAGCGCTTGGTGGTTGTCTTAGCAGCATTTTTATTAGCCAGGACTAAAAGTAAATTCACATTTAATGGCTTTAACATTACGAAAGCCTATATACAATTAATAACAGATCTGCCAAGAATTGTATTACTAAAACTGCTCCAAAAACTACATGCTATTTACCTTTCGGAAACGGTAATGTTGTGTATTAAATTACTATATGGATTAACTAAAGCAGGTATCTATTAGTTTTCAACCTACTAATGGTACTTTAAACTCCGTCTAGCGATAAAGTTTTTAATATACGATCCGTGTTTACTAGTAACGTAAAAGAAAGACTTTGGAATGATAAATATGTAAATTAACGATGCCATTATTGTCGGAACGGCTAACTTTGTAATATTCAAATAGAAAGCGATCAAAGACTTTAAGTTTTGAAATTATAAGCTGGTAACGACGTTAATGGAAAATGATCAACTTAATTTTAATAGATTGTCAATCCGTAAAATTGGTATCAATTTCGGTTTAAGCTTTCACTCAAAAAGTTTGGGCGCAGTTTTTACTATAATCGACAAGACTAATAAGGCTAGAGCTTGATGGTACTTAAAACAACGTACATGGGGAAGCTATATTGCCCCTTTATATTAACCAGAAGCTTCTTAAAACTTATTTATTACGGCACAAGTACAAATACCAACGTATAAATACTTTAATCGACTAAATAAAAAGTTGGAATGGAAAATACGAAACTTGGACCACGGAATTAATATAGTATTAATCGAACTCTTAAAGGCCAAGTTAATAATCTTTACGGACGGGTTCTTTGTAAACAATACCGGCTTATCCTCATAAATCGGCTTTCTAATAACCATCTTCAACGAAAATAAGTGGGAAGATTAGTTTAGCATTATCGGAAACCTAATTTACTGTACTTTCGTTAAGTGTAAAAGGATTACATAAAGCGTATTGGTATCAGAAGTTTATAACATAATGACGGATTTCAATGTAAGCATGATATTGTGGTAAACCCTTAACTACATTACCAGGCAGCTACGGATTCTTCCTATTCCGGTGGTAATTTATATCGATTTAAAAGTTTTTTTCGAATGCCTTTTAAAGCTCAGAACTACTAGTAAAAGGCGCCTGATAATTAACGTGATGGCACTCCGTAAAGCTTATGAAGGGAGGAAAATCGAAGAATTTCGATAAATCGACAGCAAAGATAACCCTGCTAATGCCATAACGAAAACATCGCTAAACAAAGCCCTAAAAAGGTTTGTGGACGGTAACAGGCTAACTATACGTATCGAAGGATACGTAAAAAGACCGCCCGGAAAGTTACGTAACAACGGACAAGGATGTGTTAGCAGATTGGAAAACTGCCAGGAGATTAATAATAGTGATTTATTTGAGTGGTATAGTTAAAGTTAAGATTTATAAAAATCTGTGGCGAAAAAACTTTTTGTGGGAGTTAATAAACTTGGACCTAAGAGCAACGGAGAAATTGAGGTCATATGGGGTTAATTTGCATACAATTGGGTGTAATTCAGTATGGGAGTCAACTGGAATTAATAGGGGTCTGGTTAGTTAACGAGGAGGAAATTCAGTGGTAACCAGAAAAGATTGGTCAGGCATACTGACGTATGTGTACAAAACTAAAAAGCCGCCAGTATTGGAATAGTATTACATGTAGTACAATAGGTCAACTTTACTTACAGTAAAGTTAACTATACTATAAGTGTATTACTTTTTGGAGACTTACTATATTGTGTGTAAATTGAGTGCAGTATGCTGCACTTTACTCTAGGGCATGGGCTAAGAATTTGACCATACAAATTACAGTACAAACCGGCTAGCGGTCTACCAAACCTAGAACAATACATCCACTATCTGACCACGCAATACTACTGTTACTTCGAAGACCAATCGAATCGACAACGTTGAAAAATCTAAAGCCTACCAATAGTAACCTTTTTTTTAACTCAACTTTAATTGTATATTGAATTATCTTTCATATATCAATTGTTTAGTAGTCCAAAAAATTACGAAAGTCTTTGAAGGCGCGAGTATTACAGCCAATATTTTCGGTAAAGTTTGTGCCAACGATGTATTAACCAACGTAACTAGTGAGATACTCATTAGTTAAAGATTTTTTAATATCCTTGATTTATATTTTTTCATTGTATTGATTGATAAAAATAGTTTGGAAGGCTTCAATTGCCTTTATGCATTTTCAAATTTATGCTATTTCAAAGTTTTGGTTTAGGCGAAGAAAATTAGTTTATTTGTATGAAGATTTGTCGATTTGAAAGCGTAAAATTTTGAGGATTTGGCATGAAGTCGCGCAACGTAGCTTTTCTGGCGCGAATTGGTGTTTTCGCTAGATAAAGCGATTTTAACGTATTTAATTGACAATTGTAACTTAAGGTAGGGAAAAGAGTGGTGTAGAGGAAAAACTTGGTATAGAAAGTAGTATTAGAGGTTATTTGTTATCGTTATTTGTGGTTAAAGAGTTGTAGGCTGTGAGATTTGATCGTTTTTGTAGTAGTAACACCTGTAGTAGTATTAATTAGACGTTGGCCAACTTAACGATCTTTGAAAATTTTGGCGGTTAATTTTAACGCTTTTCTTTAAAATGGATTTGTAAAGATTTCTTCGTTTTTTCGATATCAATACTATGGTCACTTCTAAGATGTCATAAAAACCGAAGTGACTTGGAAGTTTTTTTAACAAGATGTTGATAAGTTGGATATAAATAAAATAATCATTTGTTAATGAAGTTTAAATAACTTTAAAATACTGATTTACTTTGAGAATAGCTTTATTAATCGCGGTAATAATTCTAGTTTTAATATTAAGGCGAAGAAGGAAGAAGGGGTAAACAAGAAATAAAAATAGAGGAGGGAGAGGAACTTATTGAACTCTTTAACTAATGTTGTTATCATTATCAAAAAAAATTATACGAATATTAGGTACGGGATGAAAAGGATTATTTATAGGGAGAGAGCAGCGTTAACGCCTTTATTAACGGTAAGAAAGCCGGTACCTTCCATAATATACCAAGGCATTCTATATTCGACGGCAAGAACGCCGTCCTTTTAAAATACGCTAAAGCTTTTCAAATTTCATGGTAGGAACGCCGGCGCATTTTATATTACGAGGCTAGAAATAATATTATAGGCTGGTACCTGAGCTAATGGTCGCCAAGGATCTAGCCTTAACAATTACTATGCTTTTACGATACTCCTATATTATTTCCCAGCATTCCTACGCTACGTAATCAATTATATAACTAGGCTGCACCATATTACTAGCTCGATAGAAGCTTAATATAAGGGGCTTCTCTTTCCTTTTCATCGAGGATTATGAATAGTATCCTTTCACTTTAAGTGTTAGCCTTAGTCTAGTCACTTTAAACGATGTATTATTTGCTATATAGGCGGTTTCATCTATTAAATATTCGTCCGTTATCATGGTTATTAAGTTGTTTAATGTATAGTATATCTATTTAATTTATGTGTTTTGGAACTATTACCAAAATATCCGTTGATTTTATACTTTTCGGATTTTTTTTGTTAAAATGTTTATCATTTAGGACGATCTTTTTCAAGTTACCAGCAACCCCTATATTAGTTGAAAAATATTCTTTAGGTATTACTTAAAAAGCGGATGATGCAAGAGTTTCTTAGTTGAGAATATTTTTTAAGCTCTTTTAAGCCGTTAAATTGTTTTTGGAAAGTCGTTTCTTTCTTTTACCTTATTAATTTATAATTTGGTGGAACTATTTACTAGTGTCGATAAGGCTTCACTTACAAGTTAAGTAAGTTCTATTTCTTTTCCTTACTAATGAAATAATGTTATAAAACTTAATGCAAATCAAATTCGATAATTTTTAAAGAAAACTAAGTTGGTTTTTGCTAGTCAATAACCTAGATTTTTATACTTATAGAAAGTAATAGAGATTACCCTTTATATAACTAGATAGCTTATCTACAACACAAACAATTGCCTTTTACTTAACTGTACTTATCAGATAGCTAGTTAATTAGCAATTTTTGGTTTAGACAGTCAAGGCTAACTTTTTGTAAGTTATAATTGAATTAACAATTATTCGCAAACGCCTATACTGCAATTGAATTGTTGATACTACAGGAGGCTCAATTGGTTTATATATTAACATAGTCAATATTCTAATACTTTTATAATGAAAAACTAGAAGAATATAACAAAAATACATTGGGTAACGTAAAAGATCTGTGATAGGATCAACCCTCTCTTCAATAGGTAAGTTATAGGATATGTTACAAACAAAATCATAAAAACATGATAATTGTTTAAAATTATAATAACATGAGTTATATAATGAAAAGAGTACAAATAAACTTATAAACAAAATCAATTAAACGATTGGATTTTAGCGTATAATTTGATAGAAGACTATGAAAGTCCCTTAAATGATAATGTTAGGAATAAAGGTAGTAAGGGGTAACGTAAACGAAGCTACACCACCTCAGATTTACTACTGTAGACACTACACTCGCTTAATTCAAACCAATTTTCGACATTACCATAACATTCGAGGTACCGAGGTAAACCAACGCGTCTTTTTTCAAGTGTACAGGCAGCCAGACTGTGCGTCGGTGACAATCAACGACTCAAGCGAGCCCAGCGCCACAGCACGAGCAACGAGGGCCTGTGCCAATCACAAATCAGCTTCGAGGCGGCTTCTGTCGAGGCCTGGTTGGTTGGTTGGTTGGGGGGGGAGGGGGGGTTTGAGTGACACTTACACCACGCTTCTCGTCCGTCACATTCTGGACGCGGCTGAGGATGTACAGCGTGCTGAAGTCGGGCGCCTGGACGATGGCATAGTCGCCCTCCACGTGCTCTAGGGACACCCACCATCCCACGTCAGCGTGCACAGTGCCACGCTCCGCCGAGCACAGCCGTGGGGCGAGACGCACCCTGCACAATGTAGTTGGGCCCTGGGCACGTGGAGCCTGTGCGCTGCAGGACCACGTCGAAGACACCGCCCGCGCCGTACGCGGCATCGACGGCGGCCACGTGGCCCGTGATGGTGATGGGACGCCCCAGCTCCTGGCATCGGTTGGTCTGCTGGGACTGTCAGGTGGTGGGCATGGCCAGAGAGGGGCATAGGACGACCCGAGCGGTGGCTGTTACTGACCACGCCCACGGTGCCGTCGGCCTTCAGGGTGTACTCGGCCGTGATGCAGGTGCACGTCGCCTGCAGGGTGTCAGCAGGGAGCCACGCCAAGGCCGGCCGCACACGGGCGAGGAAGACGACGAGCCGTGAAAATGAAGACATAGCCAGCTACTTGGTACCAGGTGCTGCCACATCCCCGCGTCAGCCTGAGTTTCTGCTCGCTACGTGAGCGGTGGCTGGTGGCTTACCCGCCATAGGTAGACACGTCAAACGTCGGGTCGGGCTTTGGGTAGAAGCAGTAGCTGCGCGGGCCAGGGCCAGTCAGCCACACGTCTCTCGGACGACGGGAGCACCGCAAGCCAGCAGGCAGCTCACCCATCGAAGGTCGCATCGACGACAGTGCCGTTGGACGTAGTGCCTGCGCGCGGGGAGACCACCTTGGCACCGACGGCGGCGGCCACCGAGAGCATGGACACGAGTGTCGTGAAGGCCTGCATTTTGACAGGATCGAACCGAGCCAGGCAACGAACGGGTGAGGATGCCTTTGTTGTGGATTCAGAGGCTGTGGGAGGCTGGACTCCAACCGACCAAGATACCAGTCCAAGGCCCTCGTCTTATTCACTTCGTCACTGGCCTTCAACTCAAGCCTGTGTTGACCGAAGCGTCAGAAGCGTCCGGTCGATCGATCACCGCCGGCCAACCTTCGCCTCGCATCCTGTGTGCACCAAACATGTCAACCATCATCACCTTCCCAACGTAAGCGCGCCCGTGGTGAGGTTGTCCACGCGTACTGCACCGCGATGACGCTATACATCGCCAGCCTTCGGTTTCTTCCACCAGCTTTGGGTCGTGGGGCCGGGCCCCTTCGGTGCCGAGGCACGCTTCGGGCAGGTCGGGCCATGCGAGGCTGCGAGGCCTGGCCATGGCATGGCTACAGTACTCCGTAGCCATGCAGTTTGTGCACGGTGCCCGGTGCCCGCTATCCAACCTGGACGACGAAGCGTATCCCAGATGGAGCGAGGCATCGCCGTTACTGAATCTATCTGCACCCTTCTACTGACTCATGCTTCTTTTCAACCGCCGACAAACACGCGCTTCTGAACTTTCCTCATACACAGTCATTGGTTCTGCATGAAGAACACAGTTCATTGCTCCGTTGTTCACTTTGGGTATACGACTCGTCATCTACGCCATCGTTAGCTTAATTCATACTAACAGCCCAAGTATTCGTATCGATATGCCTCTCTTCTCCCCCCGCCCGCCCCCCCCCCCAAGCCTTGTACCCGTGATGAGGCCTAGCAAACGCCGATGCCTCGTTCATTTCTTCATCAATCTGTACTTCCCACCTGCAATCTCGAGCTCTCCCGACGCCACTTTCTCCATCAAAAACTCCTGCAGGTCCTGGTCGCTCCAAGGAAGGCCGTCAGGAATCACCATCCGCAACATCATGGCCATCTGGCCCAGCGGCATTGTGGCCATCGAGTTCGTCAGCATGCCCACGATGAACTGCCAGTAGATGGCGCGCCGCTCCTTCTCCTTGGCGTCCATAGCGCTCGTCGTGCCCGCTCGCTTCACCCCTGCAGGCTTCGGCGGCATGCCGGCCAGCTCGTGCTCGCCTTCCATAGCTGCGGGCGCCGACAGGGACGGATGCAGCTCAGGCCTCGTCGGCGGACTGTCCTTCCGCTCGAGAACGGTGTACGTGTCCGGGGCCGTCGAGTAGCGGATCAGGACTTGTTGCGACAGCCAGAAGTCGATTGCCTGCAGCACCAGCTCGTGGTCCATCTGCAGCTTCTCCTCGAGGTCCTGCAACGACATCCGGACGGGACTCTTGTCGCCCCCCTCGCCCTCTTCGTCCTGTTGGAAAGCATAGATGACGGCCGCCTCAAAAGTCTTGCACTCCAGCTGGATGGTGCGGTCCTCCATCTCCAGCTCGACCGTGGCCTGGCCAAGCTGCTGCAGCCAGGTGAGCTTGCGAGCGGATTGGAGACATTCGTAGCCGTGTTCGTATCGTTTCTGTATGTCGGCCACCGTCGGCGGCAGGTGGAAGGTCTCCTGGACGATGTTGGGCCAGTAGAGGCGGGACAGGATGCGCGCGTGGTACGGCACCTGGCCCTCCCTCTCTTCCTCCGCATCCAGCTGCTTGCCCGGTTCCTTGAACACGGGCGGCGTGGCTGGTAGGCCAAACGCTCGCGGGGGCTGTGGATGCTGGCCCAGCTCGATTCTGCGGATATGAGCGTCCACCGTGCGCGAATCGTAAATGTCCTTGATCATGACCTCGCAGTTCTGCACTGCTGCTTCGCCAAAGCGTCTCTTCAGAAGATCCAACAGCTTCTGTTCCTGGCTGAACGTTGTCTGCGTGGACAAGAGGTGCTCCGAGATGATGTTCTGGAACTCCTTGATGAAGACATCCTCTGACCCAAGTGTGTTGATGAGCGTGCCGATGACATCTTCGGACCTTGGGCGTTTGTAGTTGACACCGGCGTCTACGGGGTCCGGTACCCAGTCCATGTCATCCCAGTCGAGGTCCTCCTCGTCCATGTCCATGCGCCGCTCCTGATCCGGGTCGTTGAGCAGAACGGCAAGCTCGACCAGCTTGGCGGCCGCGTGTCTGCAGCTGCCCTCGGCGTCAATGTCGCTTGGAGACGAGGCCGCCTTCTGTGCCTGTTCGACCTCGTCCGGGCTTGCGAGCAAGCCTTTGACCACCATACGGACGGCATCTTCTCGCTGGACCAGGTACAGCTGCAGCGACGGAACGACACGGCCCAGGAGAACCTTGGAATGATCTAGTGCATGGAAGGTGCGAATCATGGAGACGTAGAATCGCAGAATGTCCAGGGTGGACCGGGCTGGATGCAGCAGGCGCTTTTGTAGTGCGGCTGAGAAGGCCGCGGTCAGCTCCCACCGGCGCTGTGGGGAGGTCACGCTGGCCTTGAGGTCATCCAGAGCTCCCTTGCTGGCTGGCCATTGGAGGACGATGTCGAAAAGCTCGGAGATTCTCAAGGCGGCAAGGCGTCCGATGGCTATCTCCTTCCATTGCTGGAAATCGGCCAAGGAAACGGTGGCAGGCCGTGGCTTGGTCCTCTCGACGGAGCTAAGGACCAACAAGGCGATGCGGCCAAACTGGTTTTCCACCCAGTCGCAGAGGGACGCAATGCACCAAGAGGCGTGGGTGACGTTCAGGGACTTGGCAGCGTCCCTGTTCAGGCGACAGCCACCTGAGGCAGGCCTTGACGAGGTTTCCCAGACATGGGCGTAGGATTTGCGGATGTACCATGTCATCTTGCGGTCCATGATCTCGGCAAACAGGACCTGAAACCTCTCGCCAGCGAGACCGGCGCCCTCCAGGACGCCGACCAGGCCTAGCAAGCCAGTTTCGGGCGGACGGTGGCGTTCGGGTGTCTCCAGCCGCGAGCCAGGCATTTGAAGTGCCTGGTCTACTTGATGCTCGAGGACCAAGCTTAACGGCTGGATGATTGTGTCGAATGAGTTTGAGATCAACGCATGCAAGTCTCTGGTGAAGCGGGCCATGGCTTGCTTGCACATGTGCTCTGGTTCTCCTGGCTGGTGCCAGGGGTGCAAGGCGCCAACAATGACTGTCAGGCGTACCATATACTGTTTTGTAGCGGCCCTCAAGGTGTTGACGACGTTGTGAACGACTGCCACACCGGCAGCGAAGACGTCCTTCTTGGAAGCACAAGTTGGTGGCACTCCGGATTGGGAGAGCGAAGCCAGGTGCGGAAGAACGTACTGGACAAAATGGCAGCGGACCTGATGGTTGTACCAGGCCATGATGTCGTATTCGGAGGCAAAAGGCTGGTCCAGTCGCAGCTGCTGGTAGAAGACGACCATCTTAAGAGCGTCATCGAATTCAGCTTGCTCGTCCGGGGAGGCAAATGGAAATGGGTCTTTTGCCGAATCGGAGGGGGGCAGTTGCAGTCTCGTGGTGACAATGCTCCAGGCACGCTCAAGCTGGGGCTGGTGGTATGCAGCGTCGAGTGCGTTGACGGGCGGCTCTTGCGCAAAGATGGACCGTGAGACTGCCGGACTGTTTGGATTGTTCGGATCCTTCGAAGGTCCCAGCCTTTCCAAGCGCCCAACTTCCGCCTGCAAGATAGACTGGAATACGCGACGCCGTCTCGCCTTCCATTGCGACATCGGGGCCGCGTGCACGGTAGCCATCGAGTCCCGGCAGCGCGGCAGCTGGCAGCCTTTTGCGGTTGGGCAGCACCGGTGATACGGTTCCGTAGGTTCGAAATGGTAGCAGTGGGCTGAGGGTGTGGTGGTGCAGGTGCTGGAGCTGGTGGTTGTGGTGGTGCAGGTGGTGGTGCTGCCTGATGTGGTTGTTGACGCCCTGCTGGAGCACAGCGCATACGGCGAGTGTTGGAGATCCGAGCACGCGCCGTCAGCGCCTGCTCCGTGAAAATAGGCTGTCGCGCGAATTTAGCGCAGCCACTCCCCAAATCAACGTCCTTCCAATTTGTTGCAGTAGAGGCTTGATACTTCACATAGCAGACTTTACTGGACGGGCCCGTCACCCTGATATCCCTAGAGGATACGTATGTCACCCACCTTTGCCTAGTTTATACAGCGACCTTCCTGACGAATCGGCTCGTTTAATCCTGCAATCCTGCAAGGAAAAAGATAGCTTGCATACCCGATTACTCCGCAAGGTCGCCGCATAAAAATACAAACCTACAACGTACAAATTCATGGCTTACAAATTCGCCCTTTTACTTTACAAAGTTACATCTCCAAGTTGTAAAAACAATAAGTATACAACTGTAATATACTATATTCCTACACATCTGCTACTACATAAAAACTATAAAAATGGTCTCATTAGAATTTTAATTTTGTGTTTAAAATATGCTATTTAGAAACAAAGTTTTAACCAACTTTACATTTCATACCAATATGGTTATTTTGTTTGAGACGTTTTCTAGATTCAACAACGATAAATTTCTCTTCTAGGTTTGGTGAGGTAATAATATTATGTACTTAACATAATACAAAATAATAAACAAAGATGGATTAGCAATATAAGGTCGTTGAATTTGAAAATTTATAGGTATTAAGTAAAAGTTGTACATAAAAGTGTATATAACTTTATATAATGTTTAATTGTTGTAGTTTATTTATTTTTTATGCGTGTAGCCTAGAATAACCTATCATAAGCCAGATTTTTTAAAGTAATATCTACATATAAATGGAGATGCAAAGCGTAGGGTTGTATTGGTAAACATGTACTATTGCAACTATAATTTTCTTCGCCTTGTTTATAAGCTATAAATTTATGTAGAATGAATCATATAATTATATATTTATTATACAATGTATTAATGTAGAAATTGCGATGTTATAAAGGATTTATATTTTGCAAGAATTATTAAATTTCGTTTTTTAGTTCTTGAGAACGATTTTGTTTGTGTTTAGACGGTATTTAAAGTAGTTGTAGTTTATGTTTTTTAAGATATAGTAGAATTACCTTGAAAATATATTATCGCTTTTGATTTGATATTTCGCGGTGATCATAAGCTTTGTTGTGAAGTAACTTTAGAATTAGTTCGAAGCTTATATGTAGTAGAAACAATCTATCTAATTAGCTACTCATTATTTGCTATCCCTCTTCATGAGTTGAAACAACAGTATTAAACCTCTTATATTGTATTCTATTATTTAATATAACCTTTATATTGAAAATTAACTCCTTTTATTACTTTTGATTTCTATTGTGAAATTATGCATCACCAAATCAATTCCATTTCTTCTATCGCTTTCAAATCACTTTATTCCTACTCCTGGATATTACCTCCGCAGTAATAGACGAAACTAAAGCTGTAAAAATTAAGAAATTTCACGGCTATAACAACCTTAACACCTAGAAAGTCCATATTAAAAGCAAGCTTTACGATGATCATAATCCACAAATGCAACTTTATATTATGTTTCTCTTTGTTCCGAGTGATTATCATAATATCTTCCTCTTACATATTAAAAAAGCTCTTTGTTTTGATACCTTTGCCACTAGATTTAACTTTGTTAACTTTATTATCTCTTACGTTAAGAGATACGATAAAAATCAGAAGGCCAATCAACGTTGAATCAAGTTTCGTTAATGAAAAGATTAACTGATATCCAACAACATTCTCATTTTTAAAACCGTATCATTACTAAGACAACGTTTGCATGAGAGAATAGGCTAGCGGATCAGCTAAGAAATTTGAAACCTAAAGTGCAATAATTTGGAAAGAGAGTCTCTTATATCAAAAATAAGGTGATTTACCACATTACGTGAGTGGTTACATGATAAATTGATAGAAATTTGTTATAAATATTGATTAAGGTTCTAATAAGGTCATAAAATGAATAAAACAAGGCGAATAAGCCATTATTACAAATCAAATATAACAAGATACGTTTGTTATTACTTGAATAGATTCATAAATAGGGTTTTAGTTATTAATTTATGTATTTAGGGGGACCTAATTTTCAAATTTTGAGTTTCTAATATAAAATATCAATATTATTCACGCCTTGAATCGTGATTATTCATTTGATAGTATCAACGTTTTTTCATTTATTGATCAGTACTTAATATACTGAATATATTATATCAATTATAATTTGAATATTAAAACGTCATATGTCAATTAATAACATTGAAAATATAATAGCCTCATTGATTACTGTAATTTGTAAAATCTATACCTCTAGCTCTTTACTAGTTAAAATAATAAAGTAGATCACTTCACTTCAACAATTGATATTAAAAACTTATCATTGGAAAAGTATTAATTGAAATACAGTGAATCAACTTTACTTACAGTAAGTTGATTGTACTAACTGCAAGTTGAGTGTATTGTTTTGTGGGTTTACTGTAAAGTCAAATACAGTATGCGCCTACATTACACTAGAGCACGAGCTAAGCAATTAGCTATACAAACTAGTATGCAGACCAGCTAGCGGTCTGCTAAAACTAGAACAATACATTTACTACTGTTACTTTAACAGATTCGAATAGATAACGTTTTAACATCTAAAGGCCTATTAAGCAAATCCTATAAACACTAATCAGTTCTTATTGAGTTAAGCAAGATTGGTTAAGTAGAAAAAGAGGATACTTTCTGGTTACGCTTTGTACAATTGGAAGGTAGAGGAAAAACTATTTCGAAATGCCTTTACTACTGCGTTAGTCTCTATAGCATTAAGTAAAGAAGACTTGTCAACTACGTCAGATTTCACAGAAGACTAGAAGTAACAATAGTATCGCTATTTGTAAGTAAGGTCTCTGCCTATTTGACGTGAAGTAAAAATAGTAAAAGAGTAATCATAAGATTGTTATTGTTGAAGTAAAAGATAGATAGGTTGAAAGAAATATTCCAGAGAGTGGATGCCACGGATGTGAGGTTATAAACCTCTTATCCGGATAGTGACCCTTTTGCCGTGCGCTCTGGATTACCCATTCCAGACTGCTCCACACATGATGCACTTTGTGCCTTGCAAGAGTGCAGCCTGCAGCGTGACACGTTATTGTGTACTCTGCAGGAGTGCACCTTGCAATACAGTGCACTACCACTTGGCTTATGTATATTAGCTATAAGGGTATATAATAATATCTATATAGGCAATATTTTTTCTTCCATTTATATATTCCGTACCTATAGTCTAGTAGCAACATTATAGTTGTAGCGATTTCGTATATATAGCTCCATAATGATAATGTGGTTATGGTATTAATTGCAAATATACAAATTAACAGTTTCAATAATAATAGTATGATTATAGTACCACTTACAAAGGTTCGAATTAGTAATTTCTGTCTGCGTTAGTAATTGTAATAAGAGCCTAATTAGTATAGTAAAATGGTGGCGATATGGTTATTAAGAACGCTTTTTGTTATTTTTGACAGGAGTGTGATTACATAAGTATTGCTGGGGTGATTATGTAGGGGTGATTACGCCGTTAAGTATTAGGTTAGTATAAGAAGATACATCGTTATCGGTTTAGGCAAAACATTTGTTTCTCTTTAAAGGCGCGTAATCCAAGATAATATAAGTACTTATTTCAATTTAACATTTGTTTTAATGAACTAAACCAAACCGCTCTAATAAGTAAGTTACTTAACCAATACTCATATACTAACCTCTTCTTTAAATAGATGTCGCGTAAAAATAGGTCAGCCAATCGCCATCTGGCGCGGGAGCGCCGCCGCGCCACCGTGGCTACCGCCGCCGCCACCACCAACATCGCCAACAGCCCGCCCTTATCGAGTATAATTTCATTTATAGCCGCCACCCCTGCCGCCGCTACTTCCCCTCTAGCCCTACTCTCCGCTATCGCCGCCGCCTTCCCTCTGACCCCATTAAGTCCCGTCACCGCTGCCCTTTTCTCGGCTTTGCCTGCTTTCGCCGCAGCCGCTACCCCATTTTCTACCACCGTCGCCACACCCCCCCCCCCCTTTCCCTTAAGATCTTAGGGGGAGGAATGGGGGGCACTTGAGGTTATAAACCTTACCTTTTCTCTGTAGGTAAAAGCCCCTTTATCTGTGCCCCCCCCCCCCCGGCGCTATAAATATAGCTTTACGAAATTCCTCCTCGGTTTGTATTACCTAAATCCATTCGTATATATGCTTTCAATTTTTCTGTCAATAAGGAGTAAAAAGCGGACCTATTTCGCCGCCTGGAGCTTCGTATTGCTAGGGTACGCCATGAGGATTTTTTGATGCATAAAGCGTTAAAGCGGCGTACTCGAGTCCGTAGCACCGGGACATTAATAAACACGTTTTACGTGCCATATATCGCGTTCGCAGCCGCGGGTAAATCCGTTAACAATTACTATAAAAGAAGGGGTTGTTTAACCTGTTTTCATTATTATGAGCGGACTAATAATGAGTACGCCCCCATTCTATTAGTCCTAAGATTATAAGCCGAAGCCGTATTACGCGTTCACCAACTTAATAGTAAATTTTAACCAATTTTTAAAAATTTACTTTGCTAGAAAAACAATATTGGAAAAGCTTCGAAAAAAAAATTCACGTTTGTAAACAACCAAAATAAACAGATACTCAATAATAATACGTGTAACCGGCGGACCAAAAAGTCGGCGGCTGCTATTACCACCTGAAAACGGAGCTTACGTATATACTATATAGGCGAGTTTAACGACATTATCGCACGTCTTCATAAAGAGGTTAAAGACCCTCCTACACCTTTGCCTAAAGATATACGACCTAAAGCGCAGGGCTACATCTTTACTAGCGCTGATGGCGTCGATGGCAGTGATAGTAGTTGCGCTAGTACAAAGAGAGAGGGAGGCAGGGAGGATAGTAGGGACGCGATGGCGTCGCTCTCTCCCTCTCCTTTTGGTAGTAACTAACTGCCCCTTGTGGCTAGGCCGACGTACCCAGCCATATTAATATCATTGCTTTTCTTAAAAACAATCGCTTATAAGTAATAAATATAATTTAAAGTAAATACAATAAATAGATTTAATATGTCAAATGCGTTACGATATCGTAGATTAAAATAGAGAGGAAGAAAATAGTAAAATACTTAGTAGGGAAAAAATACGTAGGGCAAAGTGGAACAGTATACCAGTAGCGGCGCGAAATGATAAATTTAAATGGAGAAGAAATAAAAGAAAACGGGAAATTCGGCAGGGTCGAGGTGTGCAAAACAAAGAGTAACAGAATATTGGGAGCGGCGCGAAATGGTAGGGTTAAATAGAGGCAATTTCGCAAGACCGGTGTAGACGAAACTTATACACTGTGGTACAAATAGAAAAGTGGTGCGAATAGCGGATTTAGGACCGCTTTAAATCGGTGAAAGTGGTGAAATAGCCTATTGGGGTCGTAAAACCTTTTTAACCATACCAACAAACAGTGTTCTTGTCGTTATAAACGTTTTCAACGCTTTATTCGATATAGTTTTTATTATTATGTTTTCCAAGTTGGATTTTCTATCTATTTATCTTATTTCTTCGATTTTCCAACACTTATATAATTCGTGCGAAGCTATAATATTGATTATTAAACTTTCCTCATTCTTAATACCCAGTTTAGCCAGATATTTATAAATCGAAAAGGATTTAGTATTTTTAACGAAAAGGATAAGGCGTAAGCTAAGAATAGACATAATTAGTTGTGCCGTTATTACCATATTAATATCTGAATCGAAACCTTTACTTATACTATAGATTTTCGAGGTAAGGACGCTTTTTGTATCCCTTTTATACTTGCTGAAACTTTAATAAATAATATTTTGACGGAGCGTAAAACCTTTCATGGACTCAAACCATTGGCCATTGAGTCTATAAGTTATGTGACTGTGTATGTAACGGGATGGGCCTGAGCTCGATCCGGGCGCAGACCGGATACAGGCTGAATATGGCACGTGTGAGGGCACGTGATGGGCTGGGTATTAGTCCTGCCCAAATGCCCTGTACGTTAGGCCACAGTAGCTTTTTCTAGTCTTCCTCCACACTTTAATAGTAAATCTCATTTGGCACCTACTTAGTTTACTATCATAAGTCAAGTTATAGAATACTAATAAGGTTTTCTTTCATTTTTTCGAAAGAATATTGCTTATAATAAACGAATCGATAGCAAACGTTAATGATTCGGTGTTACACTTTAACGTTATCAGGGAGGATAAGCTGTCGGTGAATACCTAGTCCTCTATCTCTATAAATATACCCCCGGCTCTTTTGAGACCAACTTAGACCGATATCTTTCGTTTGTAAAATACCGTAAGTTATATTATGTCGATTATGAAATAGTCATAATAACCAGGTTAATTGTTTTCAATTATCGTCCCTACGTTTGACTTCGCTTATGTCATCGCGAAAATCTAACAATTCGAAACCAAATTAGCCGCGACTCGCGTTGAGTTTCCACCGGTTTAAGGCGGAAGAAAACGATATAATCAACCGCAATTTGACGTATTTGCTTTGACGTAAGAAACGACAAGCTAAACGATCAAATTATATTAAAAGAAGATAAAATATAAATCGGAAACGGTCGATACGAGTTTCTTTATGTATAGGGATATTATACGGCAACGGTGAAATAAGCGGTTATGTCTTACTACGAAGCTGGAGGACACGAAGATAGGTATAATATAAAGAAGTTTTTCGATTATATTAAAGCGGCTTTCGATAACTTTTACTGCGCGGATAAAGTATTAATTGAACTCAAAGGTTTAGTTTTAAGTAATAAGGATTTGTAGATACCATTCATTATTAAGTTCGAAATACTTTTAGTTTAAATAAGCGGTTTGGATTATCTTTCGACCGTAAAGTATAATTACTTACGTTCCCGCATATCATTATGTATTCGCGATAAGTTCATTATAGTAGGTGTTAACCGAGTGGACTACGTCGTAGCCTTAAAGAAATATCGTGAATTCACTAAAGAATTAGAGTTTTTAAACTTAAAGCGGCGCTTTAATCGTTAATTAACAGGATTTGTTTAAAGTTAACAACTAAGTGGTAATACGGTTATAACAAAAGTATACGCCTTTTAAATGCCTTCGTTAAAGGGCCATGGTAATCGTAGCTAATCCTTTTGATACTGCGGTCAGTTATCTTAATAAACCCGCTTGATACGTACTTAAAATCAAATATGGAAAAAGACGTAGACGATAATAAAAGAACGTTAAGTTAGATTTATTTTGGGGTGTAATATGCGTTATAATTTACTAAACCATTTTTAACGTAGCTACGACCTTCGCCCAATATTGCCTTTTATATAGTTATATACAGCTTAGGTTGAAAAGGTAGAGAAAGTTTTTTCATTAAAGGTAATAGGGAAAGTTTAACTTTTGAATATAGTTTCGTTTAGGAGTTATATAGCTTTAACTAGGTAATTACAAAATGAAGTAAAAAAGAGTTTAGTTTAATTGGAACACTTATAAACGAAAAACCATTTTTCATCTTTATACTTTTTAATAATACTATTTTTTTAGATATTTAAGTCGATTTCAACTGTAATTATTATAATATTGTAAACGAGGTTTTAATGTAACGGTCAAGGTTAAAGTAAATTCGACTATTATATCCGCGAAATTTGCAAACGATATTAGGGTTATGGTAAAACAGGCGCATTACCCAAATATTCAAGTTTTGTATAAATATTAATAAATTGTCGAACCCAATATTAACATATGTTATTTCCGGAATAACGCGGGATATAATTTTTGGAATACTTTAGATATGGTATTAATAGGTAACTTTATACGCGGGCGAAAGTCGTTTGGTAATTTAAGGTTAAGGAAGCCTGGTTATCGATGTAATATCGATAGGTTTTACGATAAAAGATATATAGGGTGAGGTAGTTTTGGTTTTCCTCAGGTTAACATAACGTTCATGCCAAAAATTATAACGTATAGGGGATTCGTTTTAAATAGCTTATATTATAAGTTTTAACAAGATAACGCGGATTTTATAAGTAATAAAGACGATTAAGGTTAAGGGGAAAAAGGATCAATCGCGTCTTTTACCGGAATTAATGGTATTTCACGACTTATTCAATAGAAATAAGGTCACGGCCTTACCTTTACATAAGTGGAATCTCGACTACTATATTTATATTAAACCGAACGAAAATGAATTTTTACTAAAATAACTTTAGGGGCCGTTGTATTCGATATTACGAAATTAACTTTTTAAATTCCGACGATAAGTTACGGAATAAGTAAATAAGGGTTAGGTTCGACTGAGATTTTTATAGACGGCGATGCCGGTATTACTAATTCGTAAATCGGAAAGGAGATAACGGTTTTATATCAATTATCGGGCGTTACATAAAATGATAAGATAAAACCATTTTCCCCTACCTTTAATTAAAAAGACTTCACGTACGTTATCGAAATCGATTTAGTTTATAAAGTTGTATATTCGAACGGTATATTACCGTATTCAAGTGGTATCTGAGTAGGAGAAATTAACGTTGTTTTATATGTGATTCGGGTTATTTAAGTAATTAGTTACTCCTTTAAAGCTAGTAAGAACGCCAGCGACGTTTTAACAATATATTAATTATGTAATAGTGGATATTTTGAATAATTTCTTTATTATGTATTTGGATAACGTTTTGGTTTTTTCTTTAGTTACTAAGTTAAATTATATGGCGAAAGTTCGCATGGTTTTGGGACGCTTTCGTAATATGAAATTGAATTTAAATTTGAACAAATGTAACTTTGTGATTAAGGAGTTGAAATACCTGTGCTTTATTATAACGGTAAAAGTAGGTATCCAGGTTGACTGCAAGAAAGTCCGGGTAATCCGAAAGTAGGAGTTACCACGTATGGTCCGAAAGGTTCGAAGTTTTCTGGGTTTTACTATTTTTTACCGTCATTTTATTAGTAATTTCTTAAAACTAGTAGATTGTTTCGTTTGTTTGACGAAATGAAGTATTTGTTAGGCTTAGACGAAGCGGAAGAAACAGTTATTTTAAACCTTAAAGGATACTTTTATTATAGCTTATATTTTAGCATATTAAAATCCAAATCGACCAATAGTAGTAAAAATCAACTGTTCGAAAATGGAGTTAGAAAGATATCTATTGTAACGGGATAAAAATAGTATCTTAAAGCTACTAACTTACCATTTCGTACGATGAACGGATGCGAAACGTAATTATATTATTTACGATAAAAAAACTCCTAGCGGTAATATCCTATTTCAAAACTTATTTTTTAAGTTATATAATATTCGTATACTGTTTACGATTTTGATGGATTATAAGGGATTGGAGTATTTTTTTCTACTGCGATTAATTTCGGAACGCCAGGCTAGATAGGCCGAGGTTCTTTCCCTTTTCTAATAACATTTAAGGTATAAGCTCTTAACTTAAAGCGTCTACTCGAATACGGTAACCCATGGGCTACAAGATGAACCCGAGGTAAAAAAACGTCGTATATGAGTTTTTTATCTTATTTTTCTTGTTATATTAACCGTGGTATTAATAAACTTATATATGAAAGAAATACAGATTACGATGGGTTAAGTAAAGGAGTTTGGTAAAATGAAGGTTTGGTTATTGGATTACAACGATATATATTTTAAAAGGGGATCGGGGGCTTTCGAGGGGTCGCCGAACGCAGTATCACCTCAGGCCTGGCCCGCGTCCGGGTCGTTATCGAAGATAACGTTAAGGAATTCTAGTACGGCGGAATCGACGGTACTACCGCAAGTTCGACTCGCGTTAAGCCCGCCGGCATCGTTAATACCAAATAGTTCCTTTATTTTCGGCTCGGGTGCGTTAACTAAATTGTAAAACTAAGCAATAATAAACGATCCATTGTATAAATTTCGCCTTTCAATAGTTTTTAAAGGTGTCAAACGTTTCCCATTTAAGGTAGGACGATTAATAAAAATTATGAATTACGGAATTAACCCGCGAGGGGCATTATGTTACCGTAGTTGTTTATAATTACTGAACTAAAAACTATTAATAACGAGGTTATTATAATAAACTTACGATTCGCTTATCATATATTATCCGGGTCAAAACATTTTGTTTCGCGTTTTCAAACGAAATTACTATTCAGAGAAGATAGTCGTAAATATTCGACGTTTTTATCGAATATATACGTAGTGTAATATGACAAAACCTCGTTGTATTTTACGATAAGGTCTACTTTAACCTCTCTCTATTCCTGACCAGTATTAAACGTATATTTAGATCTACTTTATAGTTGATTTATTAGCTACTAATAACGGCTTTCTATATTTGTTTGTTATTACGGATTGTCTTTTTAAGTTTATCTAGTTGGAGGTTATAGGGTTTATAACTACGAATACGTACGCAGAACGTTTTCGGGATATATAATAGATATTAAATACGTTCCTAGCTTTCATTATTAGTTACCGCGGTTTATGTCAGGTAAATATATTTTAAACGACATTTTATTACTTTGGAAAAGTTAAATAACTGTTATTTACGGCGTACCACTTATGAAAAAAATGGTATTGAATAGGTAAACTAAAAAGTTCCAAAGTATTTACGTATCGTAGTCGCCTTTTCGTAATACGATTAGGTTTCATATTGATCCGTTTATTAATTTACGTTAAATAACTAAAATTTAACGGTTACCGGGTTTAACACGAATCGTTTAGTAAATAGGTACAAAATGTTACTAATCACGAAGGTATACGGGGATACGAAATCGTTAATTGGTTGAACGGAGCAAGCTATTACGTTTTTGGCTAATTTGTGTATGGGGAGGGACTTAGCTTAAACGGTAATACCTTATATTGAAGAGTAAATAAAAATGGCGGCGAATTGTAAACAACGTTCGACGAAGCAATATAAGGTAGGGAACTGGGTTTAACTAAGCTTTTGTAATATTAAAATTAATCGCCTGAGTAAAAAATTCAACTAATTTTATAACTAATACCGGGTGGTCGGTGTTATAAATCCGTTAAATATCGTATTAGATATTTTTAGTAAATATTCAGTGTTTTATATGAATTTTATTAAACGTATGGCTTCGAACCCCCTTTTTTCGCAGGTCTTATCCGATATTTTCCCGGGGCTAGTTTTAGTGGCAGATAATTTAAGGAAAGGTAAATACCAGGAATTTAAATATAGGATATCTTCGCGGCAAAAACGGAGAGAGGCGGGGTTCGCTACCTATTAGTTAAATAAAAGGGCTTTAATAAGCTGGAATGGGAATTGTTAAAGAATTATTAACATATTATAATATTAAATAAATTCGAAATGAAATAGAAAGATACTCCGGTATATGATAGCCCGGTATTTCGACGACGACATTAAGTTTATGTTAAATGATAGGCGTAAAGCGAATCGATCATACCTCCGAAATAATACTTTACTGTTGGATAAAGAGGAGAATTTATTGTTAAATGAGGTTACAATATATTAGGTAAGGTCGAATAAATATTGCCCGATTATTTCAGATAATTTCCGACCGTAAGGCAGCTCTTACTATATTTTAACGAAGGTTTATTTACTTATTATTATTATCTTTATTTGCGTTTAGCGAGTATCAGCGTCATTAATTTTAAGGGCACTATTATGACTAACTCCGAACGTTAGGCGATAATAGGAGAGTGGGATGGTAAAAGGTATGATGAAACCTGGTAGACGTCAAGGAGGAGGGCTGGTAGGAGGCGGGCCGTACGCAGGGCGACGTTAAGAAGGGCGGATAACGTGAGGAGAGGCGGGTGTTAGGAGAGGCCGATGACGGATAATACGAGGAAGAATAGACTTTAGGGGTGGCTGACGATAAAGGATAGCGTTAAGAAAGACGGTTGTTAGATAAAGCCAATGATAGTAGCTGACAAGAAGTAGAGCTAGGGGCGGGGCAGGGTGAGTAACCCTTTAAACAGGTTACCAAAGACTATAGTACGTCAGTTTAAGCCCAGGTAACTCGATTAACCCGGGAACAATCTTACGCTCGCTTGCGGTTGGCCCAATTAGCCTATTCCTATAAAACTTTAGCAAATAGAATACTGACGAAATAAGGGATCGTATAATTAATCCTTCGGAGTCGTTCGTAATGATTTGTAAATTGTAACTTATATTAACTATAAAAGATATAGCCTAGGTAGTTATATTATTTTTGCTCTCTAAGCCGAAACCATGAAAGTGTATTCGGCGGTAATTAAAGGGGGCCGGGGCGAAAAAGTTACACGTTTAAATTCGGTTACTTACAGGCGTTTTATTTTGATAAATAGGCGATATAGTAAAAGGCGATTAAGGGGTCCGGGGTAAGTGCGAAGTCGAAAGAAAAGGGTAGCATAAGCATATGGTGAAAAAAGTAACAGCTTATACGACCGGTATAATAAAAACTCCTTACGCTCGAGTAACATTATAGAGCCGCGTAAATTAATTAATTTGGTCAAAGAAGATGGGAATAAAAATGAATCGATAACCCAGAATATCCCTTTAACGTTTATGCGTAGGGGATAGGATATAATTACTATCTTTTTCCGTAATAATTGATGAATGTAAGAGAATACATAAACCGGGAAAAGCTGTAAATAATCATATTTTTTAAATATATTATGAAAAATGTTAATTACCGGTTGAATTTTCGTAAGGATTTTTTGTAAGTTTATTTTTTTATAGACCTTTCGATATACGTGATGCTTCTATATACGATAAATTCGGATATAAAATAGGTAAAAGTCAAAGTTTAAAAGCTCATGAATATAAGATATATAGGTGTTTTTAATTTATAACGGAAAAATCTTGTTTTCATTTTTACTACTTTCGAGGATAAAAAGATTTTTCATAATGCGAAGGGGTTATAACAGGTAATTAATAGCAAGATATTAGTATGTTATAAGGTAGTATACCTTATGAGGAGGCTTATCGTCCCCTTTAAGGGCGTCGGTGGTAACATAACCGAAGCTAAGATCGTTAAATACGTTGGTTATAATAATGAGCTAAGTAAAAATATAGAGATATGTGTGTTTAAATAGTTGGCTGGTTTATATAAAAAAGATTAGAAAAAGTTATAACTGGGTATTTGGCAAAAAGGGGGGGGGGGGCGATAGTATAAAAAGGAAAAAGAGAAAGTTTTAAAAGGTACGTAGGGGCGTCTATATTTATAGGGATTGGCGGATCGGGTTCGGTAAGAGTTATGTATTATATGAGGCGCGTTACTCTATATTGAAAGTAAAAGCGTAATTTTATATGATATGTTAACAAACGCATTATATAACGCCGGCGGTAAAAAAGATGCCTTATACGGCACATTACAATATATTAACGGATACATTATATGACGCCGGCAGTAAAAAGAATACCTTACTTAACGCGTTAACGGGTACGTTATAGGGTGTCGACGGTAAGAAAAGGGCCTTATATAGCATGTTAACGGGTACATTATACGGCGCCGGCGGTAAAAAGAAAGCTTTATACGGTGCGTTAACAAATACGTTATACGGTACCAGCGATATAAGATGGACCGGATGAAGTGTTATACGATATATTAAACGTAATGTTACCGGTTTACGCTCGACCCGTGTATTAGATAGATACAACTCACGTCCGGTATTTATTTAAACAAATGACGTAGCCTTTATAGTATCCGGAAAAAAGGGGATATATTATAGACTTAGGCCGTTGGCTATTAAGCTTATAGGTTACGTAACTTTATCCTTAATGGTATGGGTCTGAGCTCAGCCTAGGCACGAACCAGGTATAAGTCAAAAATGGCACGTATGAAGGCACGTGAAGGGCTGAGCATTAGCCTTACCCAAAGGCCCCACATGTTGAGCCACGGTAGCCTCTTCTAGTCTTTCTCCGCACCTCAATAGTAAATCCTATATGGTATCTACTTGGCTTACAATCGTAGGTCGAACCATAAAAAAACCGTTTCGGGTCGGTGTTTCGTTACCAAGAATTAAAACGAAACCTATTTACGAATTATAGTCGGTATTATTGTCGAAAAAGCCGTTAATAAAAATGAATAGCTTTGTAATACGTATATTTAGCGGTACAAATTGAAAATCGCGCTTCAAATTATGTATTTATCATAAAAGGTACTTATTTGGCGTTTTATATATTTTTTTAGGGGCTGTTTAGCATTACATAACGACTGACAAGTTAAATACTGCTTTAAATTAGGCTGTTAAGGTAGCGCCAACGCCATGTACACGTTAGTATCTGTATTCGTTGGCTCATTTTACGTTATTTAAAATAATAAGCGTAACTTTGTTTAATTTCCCTTTTTACGTAAGGTTGAAAACGCCGTCTTGAAAAGTAATGGTTACGTTATTGAAATTCATTATAGAGTTCTCTGTTAGGTACATTTTGAGTTTCGCCTTTGAGCTGGCCTTCAAAATTTCCTTGTTTTAAATACGTAAAATGAATTGTTATATAACGTTAATATATTATATGTTTACATACCTGTTAGTATAAAGCCTTTAAAATGAGTCGTAAATATTAATATGTATGATTTTAAAGTCGAATTTGTTATCCCGATCCGTTTCTTATAATACATTTATTAAGAGTTATACTAGTAAATATCAACTTTAGCCAGGCTCTAAAACGGCTTTATAATACGTAAAATCGTTTCAAATAGGTAATACTTCCTAAGATTTATAGTTATATCGACGAAAATACGTTGTTTAATCCGTTTTTAAAACTAGTTATGTATTTAAGTTATATCATGCAATTAAACATATGATTTATACGATATACTAAAAAAGTCTACTAATGTAAAAATTAAACGGTGGTTTACCCGTTATGAAGTAGGTGATAAAGTTATGATATTGTTTTTTGTTATTATTCTTATAACCTTTTAAAATTAAGCGGGTCTTTTCATAGGGCTTTCCGGTTTAATTTTTAATTTCGTAAACGAAGCGAGTAGGAAATCTTTTGTAAGCGTCGTAAATCGTCGGGTCAAACCGTTCAAAACTAGATACGTCCTAGTCGATTAGGGTAGAAATTCCTGTTTGGATAGATTATTCGAATAGGGTATTTGGGGCAGTGATAATGCCTTGTGACGGAGCTTTAGGCTAAGCTCGCGGTTTACTGTCTCTTTTTAAGCAATAAAAAAAACTACGGCAAAGGTTTCAGGGCGTTTTTTTGATTTTCGAGTTAAGGGGGCGGCCCCGGTAACAAGGTACGGGTAGGGTGAGTATAAGTGAGCCGCTTTCGTTTAGTGAAAATAGGCCGGATACGTAATTCGGGGGGTGGGTTAAAACTAGGAGCGGTTTGAATTCGTCGTTTTGAGGGGTATCCCATCGGTAGGTTTAGTCGCATTATGGTTTCGGGCCGTTTATTTTTATCTTTCTTTTATACTTTCGTACTATTGTTTATTGAAACGAACTTTTACCGTTTAGCAAATCAAAAAACATATTATAGCTTTTAAACTCATTGAAATTTTAAGGACTAATTTATCCGTCCTTAATTTTCCAAACTAAAACCTTAACTTACAATAGTAAGTCTAAAACGCTAGTTTCATATGGGCTATTTTCTATGGCTAATGGTTAAATACGTTATTTTCAACACGTAAGAAACGTAATACAGCCATAGTTTTTGCTATAACATTTGCCCTCTATACTGGAATTGATAATAGTGTAAAATCTGTATAAATTCTTATGTAAGTACTAAAAACAAGGAGAATAAGGATAAGCCTACTTTGGCTCAAAGTGTTATTAACGGTGTTAACCGCTATTTAAAGGATGGATTCCTTAAAACTAATACCTTTTAGTTCTTTGGATAGTATTGAATACGATTTTTCAAACGGTTTATAGTACCGCTTATATTTTCCAATACCTTATAATACTTTTACTAAAATATGCTTATACTCGTGACCGGATATCCGAGCCTTAGTACGCTATTCAGTAAAGTTAAAGGTCGTACTAACGTCGTATGTTATCCAATCTAAAGGCTTGAGGTAGATATTGGATTAGCAGTTAAACAGAATGTTTTAGCAGTTTATAACGAAAACGTTTTGTATAAACTTAGCGGGTTGTAATAATATTTCCGCGTCGACGATTTAAAGGACTAGTTAGCTATCCAAATATATAATATTTATATTTACCTTGTAATTAAATTCTATATCGTCCTAAAGGCGAAACTTAAACCTTCGAAGGGTCTATGAATATAGTTGGTATTTATAGTAAAACTTATTAATAGCTTTAAGTATATTCATTCCTATATCTGTATAGCCTGCAGTGTAAAGTAGTCGTAAAAGGCGTTTTATAACCGGGTATTTAAATCTTAGGTATAGTATCCATAATTCCTGTTACATTGTGTAAATAGCCTTAATTATATGTGTTTTGTGGAAAATCCATAAGTAACTGAATTTAAGCCGAAACGGTATATATACGCTATTTGAAACGAGAATGAACTGGTTGGTTGTATTCCGGACCTTAATTCCAAGATTATTTATATTAGTTAGTAAAAACAGAAATAATATTTCAAAGTTTATTATATAAAACTTAACAGAGACGAATCGCGTGTTTATAATGATCATGCCAAATAACGACGCTTTACTTTAATTCAACAGAACCTTTCGGTACTTTCTTATTCGGTTTAACAAAAACTTTGGAAACTTCGCTATAAACGCGTCGAATTATCGTTTTCCAGCCGTTAAAATTTCGGTTATATTAGTATTAGGTATAATACCCTCAAAACAGTTGCTGTATCCATTTAAAAATGTAAATTGTAACGTCATATAAGAGTTAAACACTTCGTTTACATTATCAAGGCTTACATTATATATGAAAGAGGCGTTTTGTAAGCTTGTAGAAATTCGTTAAGTGGTTTAATCGATTTAGGCTATTAATGAAATATTATTACCGTTATCATTTTCTTTTCCAGAAGTATATTTCTAAGTGTGAACGTTAAATTCATCATCTACGTCTTGGTATTCAGCTACGTATGTTATAAAATTTGCTTTAATCCGACATTTAAATATATAAACGGTTTAAAACTGTCGTTTAATCCGAATTGACTTGTAAGTTAAGTGGTTAACAAACCAGTATCTGATTTTACTATATACGATATAACGCTTTTGTAAACCGGGGGGGCTCTATATGCTTTTCCGTGGGTATTGCTATAGTTGTGATACGTTTCGTCCCTGTCCGTAAAATCGTCTTCGATTATAACTACCTTGCCTTCTATTCCTAAGGACCCCTCCCTAATATCTCCCTTTCTGATAACTATATTTAAGACGTTTACTTTACTTTAGGCATACTTTAAACCTTAGATTCAAAATGTGGTAAATTATTCCAGCGAGGTTTACTTTAGTAACATAACCCTTACCTTTTGTTTTATCGGTTATAAATATTAATCCGAAACTTATTTGTTAGCATAAAAAGGTTTCAAACGATATTTTAGGACTTATAGTAAAGCCTTTAGGTTTTTTCTAATTTAAAAGGTATAAGGACGAGATTTGAATTTTTATGGTATATTTTTATTATCATTTGAATGAACAATTTATTACTTTTGTATTCCGGTTCAAAGGTTACCTGATATTTTCATCACTTAGTTCATAAAGTGGTAAAAACCTTTTATGGGTTTCTATTAACGGTTTTACGTTAATTTCTCACTAACTTTTGAGTTATACAAGTTTAGTCTTTATCGTAAAATTCGTAGTTAATTGTTATATCTATTTGTAATTTCAAGCAGCTATAACACTTTACAAATGTATTCACTTACATTAGGTGGTATATATACTATTTTAACCTACCTAAATAGTATACCAGATAGAATAACGTAAAACTGTGATAATTCGATATATAGTGTTTTATGTATATTAAATATAATACTTATCTTATTATCGAGTATATTATATAGTTTACTACTGTAATTATCGTCTTTATCTCAAGGTTTGAAGAAACAAGTAAACTTTATAAGTTTGTTGTTATTAGTGGGTAAACGGTGCAGTAAAAAATGACAGTAGGGGTCGTAATTAGTAGGTATCGGTTTATAAGGTATGGATTAGCGTTTTACACCACTCGTCAATTTTTAAAAAGGGGCGTTTTCGCCATTCGGACCGCTTTTTTCGTAACTAAACTGGTTGTTAACGGTATTCGAGGCGTTGGTTTATCTTAGCCTTTATTTAAAATTGCGTTCTGGGGAGGGTTCATGTTTAACCTTCGTTGTGAATAATTGTTACGACGTTTATTTCTTTTTTGTTAATTCCTCTATATTTGTTTCCGTCTCATGGCGGGCGTTTGACTTTGTTAAACGCCTTATTTTCATTTGCGAAAGCTTTTCTCGTGCCTAGTCCATTAATTTAAGTAGATATTCCTAGTATTCATTCAACTAATATTCTTTTATAAACTTTACCCTTATTATTTTATCGTCTATCCACTTTAGTATTTATATAATCTTAGCATTTACTAATAAGGATTTAATAATACAGCTATCATTTTCCATCAGTCGTATTAATACCTTTGTTTCATAGTTATTTTCGTAGTATTCTTCAAATGGTATCATCGACCATACACTATGAATCTGGCATCCAATTCGTAAAATCCTCTTTAATATCGTCAAATACGTCACGTCCTTTAATTTCAACGTTATGGTAGCTCAAAATTATATTAATAATATATGTATTTTCCGTATAAAGCTTCAAATCTTCTATTAGTATATCGATTTTATTATCCTATAGGTTAAGGTTCAAATACTTCAGAATATCGCTACTAAACGACGTGTATATTAAAAGTATTTCATATATTCGTTAGCCTTTACCGGATCCGTTATTAGTAGATGTTTGTAGGACTTCATTGTTACAATGTAGTCGATTCGAATCACTGTAGTCGAAGTAACTAGTACTGCGTTGATATTGTTAGTTGATGTGTAAGTTCTAAGTTTGGCAGACCGCTAGCCAGTTTGCACACTGATTTGTATGGCCAAACGCTTTGGCTTGTGCCCCACTTTGAAGTGGGAACCTACTGCACTGCACTTACAGTGTAGTGCATTCAAATCCCACAAACTGCAGTCAATTTGCAGTATATACAATCAACCTTATTGCAAGTAAAGTTGACTTGACTGTACTGCACATGACTGCTATTCCAATAAAAAAGTTATTATATATTTGGAGTGGGTAATCTATATGTACTTATAATGCTTAGAGTGGCGTAAATTGGTGATTTCGCTTCATGGTTGAATTGAGGTACGTTTGGATTTTAAAGTTTAAGGTATTTCGTTTTATAAACGGTAAATACTAGGTAAATATAATGAATAAAAGGGTTTATGTAAAGCTATCAACGTTTAATAGTTTAGGAAAAAATAACACGTAAACTAAATAAAACTATAAGCTAATTAATCTTTTTAATTTAATTTTATTAATATTTAATAAAGTTATAGCCATTGGGTTATTAGGAAAACATAAACGTCGTAAGTATTAAATTTATAATATATAAACCGAAAGTTAAAAGGCGGATAAGATAAACGTGGAAAAAAAAAATGCAAGTGTAGGGAGGATCATTGTGTAATCTGGTATATGAGTTATAACTGTATTTGGTAAACGGTCCAGATTATCGTGTTGTGGCTGTCTTTGTTAGAGCGAAAGGTTTAGGTGTTTCTCTCGTAGCAGCTTTTGGTTTTCATAAGCGATTCTAACATTATATTCTTAACCGCGCTTTTGTTTCGTAAACTGTTTAGATGTTGAGTTTAAGTCTGACGGGTTCCAACGAAAGGTTTCAAAACATCGTTATTTTGGCTTACGTGGCCTAATACGTAATAAAACGCTTCTTAAACAGTACCCGAGTACTTTTAAAACGCTAAGATAAGTTAAATGTTAATATAATAGGGCTTTTTAGTAAATAGGACACCAATTAATTAATAATATCATATTAAAAGTAGTCCTTTTTAAAATCACTTTAAATCTTATAATCTTATTACATTTCGGGTTTCTCGGAGTTCCGTGTAATTCCACACTCCTGTATGCTTTTTGTAAAGCGTAGTGGTAAAACAAAAATAGTTAGGACCGTTACAGTATCCCGCTATAAGTATTTAACTTAGGTTTTTCTTTTTTTCTTACCTATTTGTAATCGACTTAGTTGGTTACTGATTATTATCGGTAAGTTTTTAGCCTATTTTACGTAAAGTAAAAAGAGTAGAAAAGTAATTATAAGATAGATATTGTTATAGTAAAAGATAGATAAGTTAGAAGAAGTATTTCAAAAAGTACACGCTACGGATGTGAGGTTATAAACCTCTTATCCGGGCAGTGGCCCTTTTGCTGTAAGCTCTGAAATACCCATTCAAGACCGCTCCACACATGATGCACTTTGCGCCTTGCAAGAGTGCAGCCTGCAGCGTGATACGTTATCGTTTACTCTGCAGGAGTGCACCTTACAATACAGTGCACTGCCACTTGGCCTATGTATACTAGCTGTAAGGGTATATACTAATATCCACACTATTATTCAAAAGACCAAAAAATCTTCATACATCCTTCGTAATAAAAGTAAGGATTGACCGTCAAATGACTTAAAAACTATTAAGTTGGAAAAAGTCTAAGTTATTACTTCTGCGAGTACTACCAATATAAATAAAAATCCTACGGTCTTTAAACACACACACCAAAAAAAAAAAAAAAAAAAAAAAACCTTCAACTCTTTCTATTACACCAAACTTTGCCCTCCATACTAACTTTTCCTTGTACTTCCTACACCAAACTTTTCCCTCTATATAACTTTTTGTTCCCCCTACATCACAAAATCGTCAATTAAACATGTTAACAAATACGTCAAAATCTCTTCTTCGAGCGAAATCGCCAAATCACCAAGTTGGGCTAGAAAAACACATTATGCGACCCCACGCCAAATCGCTAAATGCACTTACTCAAATCACTAAATCCTTACACCAAATCCCTACACTACCAAAATTAACATTGACTTACAGGTTCAAATGTTAAGATAAAAAATGATAAACTAATAAAGTACATCAAATCTTACAGACTCCTCTTTTACAAAAAGTATGATAAAAACCTCTATTGAAAAAACGTTAACAAAACTTTAACTAAAGATTATTGAATCAATTTCGTTGACCACTATATCCTTGTCTAAAATGACCACAAAAATTTAGCTGTAACGATCGCGACTTTAAATTGTTCCATAAATTCTTCCCTAATTAGATTATTAATATATATAAAACGATTTTTTATAAAGGTTAAATTCAAATTGAATGTAGAATTTAATGATGAGAAATTCACTTATGAGATAAACACCTAATAAAGCTAACAAAAACCCTTTTCGAAGTGGCTCAAATTAAAAATTATCTGTAAAATCCTCATCTTTGAGACTCATGAGGTAAAATTAAAAACGTTAATAATTTTTGACTTTTTTACATACGGTTGAAAATAATATCCCCTTATTCTTGGTTAAATTCAATCTTTAACCTTCCTACTAATACCAATTTTCTATATATCAATCATAAAAACCTATTGATTCACTCGGTAGAACAACACTTTTTCGTAATAACTTAGAGTATACGCTTAACGGCGATATAGAGCGTAATGCAACGGCCGCTAACGCGAAAGAAGGAATTAATATCGATATTATCAAACAGTTAATGAAGAAAACTCGTCAAGACTTTAAACATCTTCCCTATGATCGATAAATTCCTTTTACCACTTAAAATTTCTTCAAAATCGTCAAACTACTCAAAATTCTTAAAGATTTACCCAAAACTATCAAGTTCCTTAAAACCAAACTCTCTATAAAAAATAAGCTTTCACTCAAAAGCCTACCATAAGTTCTATAACAAAACTTTACTTCTCAAGCCAAACGACTAGCAATTATTCCCATTATCGCAACTCGGAAGCTCTAAAATTTGAATTAATGACAGGAACTACCATCGACAATTGAGACGATTATCGTAACCATCATTTCAAACTTGTCAAAATGGTTAAATTAACTACAAGCTTTTCACGGACTTTGCGAAGATTAAGAAAGATGCAGCGAAGTTTGAATAAAAACCATATAATTTACTTAATATAGAAATAATACTTTTGTTTAATATTTGTAAGTAAATAGAAGTCTTCTCTTCTAGTTTTTATTTACTATTTCAGGGAATCCTTATAAAAAGCCGTTAAATTATTATCCACTTCTTTGATAAAGAAAGACGGTCCGAAAAATTCATAATAGTATGAAAAGTTTTTTCGGATTTGACGTCTACCTTATATAATGTCACACGAATTGAGATATGATGAGGTAAACAACGATAATAACTACAAAGAAAGAGGAGGAAATTTCGATAAATTTCCTGAACTAAATATTTCATATATTGATATCATATTAAAAAATTATAAGGAAACTGTACACTAATTAAATCATACTTTACAAATGAATACAGGTAGTAATCACAGGTATAAGCAAGTTTTAATACGCTTTACCACAGCTAAATACCATATGTAAAGATTTTTTTAACTGATTATGGTCCCCGCTTTCAACTATAATAACCTGTATTCCAAAACCGGTCGATATATATCCCTTAGTAAATAACTTCCGAGATCAAAATAAATAATACCGCCTGATAAAAAATTATATTAATCGCAAATACAGGTAACTTCAACGATCAAAATTTGGTTCAAGGTTTTTGGAATGAACGCTATAGCTACACAAACGTCAGCAACGAAGGTAAAACTCAAACGAACCTACTAACTATAAATTTGATTGTTGTAATAGTGGTAAAAGGTATTAGATTGATGGAAAATCCGGTTATTGGTTAACTCGCTACCCTTTGGCTAAATACTATAACTAACAGGTAATATATTACACCTAATACCTTATTACTTGCAGGTAAAACTAATTAAATTATATCATGAATTACGAGTGTGAAAAGGCTGTTCATGATAACAATGTGCCTAAATAAGTTACGTAACATAAGAATACTACTCCTAACATGACCTTATAACTAACCAACCACGCCACTTCCTATACCGTTGAAATGGCGAATACCCCTACATTTACCCCAAAAATCTAACACATAACCCTTTATATACATTTAATATTCGAAATCATTATTTGAATCATATATTTTAAAATATTATGCAAAATATATGAGCAGAAAGATACTTAATAGGAGGTCATTCGCAATATTTAGTATTTCAAAGGGAAATAACTACTATTACGGGTATCAGTTATCAATATACTAAAAAGGAAAAAATGAACTTCAGCTCTAGCGAATAAATATCGTCACTGATTTTAATGAATATTGAAACTATTTTTAAACTTATTACGTTTCATATAGTCAAATACCTTACCTCATTTCTACATTATTTGTGGAGCATAAAGATCCTCGGCATCAACGTTTCCATTAATACTAACGAACTAGTGAAAAATAACTAGAGGTTCCCTTTCGCCTTCAAATAAATATACTTTTAATTTCATATTTAAGGTTTAGAGGTAACAGTTCTATATTCAATGAAGTTGAAAATATGTTAATTATAGTAAGGTTTTAACTATACAATCTTTAACAAAATTGTACAAAATTCACAAGTCGGAAACAATTTTTTTTTGGAATACTTTGCTATATAGGCCATTGAAAAACTTTACTACTATCATTAAATATATTCCTAATCATTCCAAAAATTTAAGTTTACATTCAAAGATGATAAATATTTTGATTGCGATATTATTTAATTTATTTCATTTGGATACCAAGTATATTCCTTCTATTATTAACCTCGAAACCGCTTTTTACAAAGCTAAATTTGACCAGTTCCTGTTGTTGAGGGATACGTAGGAAACATTAAGGATATCATCAATTAAGACGTACTTAGGTTCTCCAAATGTCTTTGTTCATAATACCGATATTTACTTTACGACAACGAAGTTTGAAACAAATGTTAAGATAATGGGGATTTAATATAAATAGATATCTATTAAGTCCTACTAATGCATTAAGGAATTTGAAAAGGCATACGCATTACTTTTTAAAAAAAAACCTATAATATATTTACGTTATATATTAAAACATTTTCGAACTATGAGACATATCTTTCAGTAGCTGTGAAGGGTTTAATTATATTGCAATCCTTGAAAGCTTAGTATTAATGCTACTGGTCATTAGAGCATATTATCGTCCGATGATTGAATCTTCGCTATTAGTTAGTACCCATAAAAGGGTTTTGTCGTACAGAAAAGCTTCGAAAGAACTATGGAAGGAATCGGTATAGATTTAAATTAATAATACTTTTAATACCAAAAACAATCTTGCGATAATTAATTTATTAACTTTGCTGTTATAAATTAAAATCTTCGTGTGATAAGGCCTAGGTAAATGGGATGTCCTATTCAAGATATTAAGTATCAATAACCCTGAAGTAATTCTTTGGACTACAAACGGTTGTATAACGTTCCTTATAACTCAAGTATAACCTTATGTTAAGGTTATTGACGATAATAAAAATGATGAAAATCTTTAAATCAAACGAATTAGCTACTTTAATTATTTTCTTCTCGTAATCGATAAGCTAATGGAAGGTCGATAATGTAGCTAACCATTAAAGAGAAGGAACGTTGAGGATGAGGAATATATAAGAGGCCAGATTTATAATATTGCTTGGATTAACAGTAAAATAAAGGATAATAAAAACTTAGCTGTGAATTTCCAGGTATAATCAATTATCAAAACTTTGGACAAGTCTTTTAAGAAAAGCGATAAAGTTGATATTAAATGATTATTTATTTGAAAAGTCGTTTGATTTGTGTCGAAACGCGATTTTAAACCTTGAAAAAAAAAAAACATTACGACTTTCAAGTCGACAATGATACACAAGCTCAAAGGTAAAACTGCAGAGTAACCGTACAAAAAGTTACATCTAATTTCTTAAAAATACGGTAATAAAGGCAAAACCTGGATCCTTACGTAATCACCAACGATTCAGAAAATTAGTGAATACTTGGTAGTTGCATTGGCAACAAGTTTACGAACCAGAACTAATAGAAAATTTACCATTGACAGCCGTAATATTACTTAAATATATACGTAATTAACAACTGATTTATAAAAAAATCATGTTATTATAATCATTGTAAAAACGTTGTAATTAATACCTTTTGTGTACAGTTATACGATATATCAAACTATTGTACGCACTAGCTGAAACAAACATCCATTAGTTCCTAACATACTAATCGCATTTCAAATCGAAACTAAAAATAATATCTTTAACCTACGACCCGTATTTATTAATTCTGCAGAATGAAAGTTTCGGCTTAATAGGTATGCAAACTCATAATAACTTTTTTGTTAGAATCATTAGCTTTGTAGCAACGGAACTTCAGAGTATTAATGACTTGAAGTTTTGGAATTGCAAGCCGGTCACTATTTTAGCGGAAAGAAAATATGTTAACTTGAACGGATTGTCAATTTTTAAATATAATATTAACTATACAAATATCTACCTAAATTTCTGTTAAAAAAGTCAAAATGTGGACTTAGCTACAATTAATAAGAATAATGTAGTCAAAGCTTAAAGATATCTAAAGTAATACGCCCGTAACAATAACATCACCACCCAATGTCAACCGAAGGCTTCCTATAATCTTTCAATTACAATATAAGTGTAAAACCCAGAAAATTAAAACTTTTATATACAAAAATAAATATTGGATTAACAAATGAATAATTTGTACCGAAATGTTAATATAATTCTGATGAATTTATCGAGGACTAACCTAATGATCTTTAAAAAAAAGTTGTATTTTTACAAAAAATACCGACTTATTATTATAGGTTAGTTTCCTAACAATGATCATGAATAAAACAATCCCTAAAGATACAATTTAAAATCACTAGAAACCTGACTAACTAAACCTTTATCGAATACAAAAGAATTACTAGAAACGTGCTAGCCTTAGAAGCTTATAGTATAATAGCCGGATTTAATATAGGTATTATAATATGGAAAACCTTGAATATCGTTATCAGGCAACTAAGATTTTCTCCTATCCCGGTAATAATTTGTACCTAATTAAAAAGATTATTCGAATAACTTTTAAAACTCGGAATTACCAGCAAAAATGCCTTATAATCGACGAAATAACACTTAGCGAAGCCTACAGAGATATAAAAATCTAAAAGTTCAGATGATTTAATGTGAAAGATAATCCAGCTGATGTTATGATGAAATCAACGTTAAATAAGGCTTTTAGGAAGATTGTGAACTATAATTAGCTAACCATACGTATTGAAGGCTACTTTAAAAGGCCACCTAGCAAGAAATCATACACTGGCAAGTAGGAAGGGAAATAGATGTACCCTGGGAGGCTGAAAGACTGCCAGAGAAATAAAGCCGGCGATATGATCGATTGGTACGCTTAAGTTGAAGGTTTTTATTAGTTTTTTGCAAAAAACTTGGTTGTAAAAGTTAATTAAATAGGAACTTATAACTATTAGATGATTAAATTTAATATAGATATAGAATTGGCAGGAATTTGGCTAGTTAATGAGGAGTTAATTCGGCGGCAACCGGAAACAATTGGTTGACGATGCTAACATACGCGCATAAAACAAAAAGCCGCTAGTATTAAAACAACAGTAATTTTATTACAGTCACTCAAATTTACTTACAACGAATTGACTATATTGACGAAAATTTAAGTGTGTTGTTTGCTAAGTATACTATAAAATGAAATGCAGTATTCGCCTACTTCATAATATTGTATGAGCTAAGAAATTAGCAATAGAAATTATCGTTTCGATTGGCTAGAGGTCCGTAAAACCTAAAACAATACATCGACCATTTGAACGCATAATACTACTATTATTTCGACCGATTCGAATCGATAACGTTACAATGTCGAATGGCATATCGGGTAAAAACTATCAATACTTAACTATTTAAACAAAATTAAAAGCCTATTTTAGGATTTATAACTTACGAGTAAAGATGGTAAAATAATGTTTACTCGATTTCGCTTTAAAAGAAACGTTATAACCAGGTATAAATTCAGGGTTATTATTCTCCTGAACCATCATAAACACAGTAAGGATTAATATATTGAGAATATTAAAGCGAAGTTTGCAACTAAGAAAAAGTAATTAAAATATTTTTGAAGATTCTCCTAAAGAACGATCGGTAGAACAATTATTTATACGACTTAAGTAATGTAAGTTCACTTTTAAATACACCGAAAAATCGAAGATTCACTAACTATTATAATGGGAGAAGGTGTTTTTAATTCTTTAGTTCTATGAAACATAAAAACCCTAAGTGAAAAACCAATAATTTCAATAATATAAACTTGATGTTTCAAGTTTTGTAAAATATTCCAAAACTAGCGTAAAACTAAACAGGTCAAATAACATTAACCAGACAAATTCATGAAACAAATTTTAATAGTAATACGTATCAAAGATTCCTTTGAAAAATATAAATAAAACCAGTAACGGAAAACTTATGGCAATATTTACAATTACAGAATTACAGCGAATACTAATAACGAAATTCAACTCTAACAACTTTATCACCTATGTCCTGAGATAAAGAAAACAATGAAATGAAAATTCATATAATTCAATATTATAAACCATACCAAAATCTTTAACATATAAATAAAAGAATATAACAACTGAAAATAAAAAAACGATATATCGCTAAATGATAACCGCCGAAACAACGATAAATATAGAAATGAATACATGGATAATAACGATGAATGAACGTGTTATAATGATAATATTGATAATATAACTGTAAATTTTTGAACTTGAAGGCGACATACAACTTAATAAAAGAATATTATGAACTTTCGAATCTAGAATATATATAATATATCTGTTGGTAGTCTTTTATTGTTGAAACGTAGTCGGCTCAAATTTTCGTCAAAGAAACTAATGTATTACATTGAAAGTAGTGATGTTATTACTTCTAAGTTTGGCAGATTGCTAGCCACACTATATAATAATATATATAGAAAACTTCTTTTCTTGTACCCTATATTTGATTGAAGACCTGAATTTATTTATTTTTTAGTTAATATCATTCATTTAAAACAAATATAGTTCATGTAAAGTTGGTATATTCAATTTATTTATGTTGTAATCGACTGTTGTTTTAATATTAGTGATGTTTTGTTTCTGTATATACCCGTTAGCGCGGCTGATCACTACATTATGGTAATCGTTAAAATCTTTTACATCCCTATCGGTAATAACTTTGTTGATTTTAGCCTATTTCGCATCTAATATGAATTCCAATTACAGTGCTTCATCCTAAAGTTTCCGTCATTAAATTTTCCCATTTCTATATAAAGAAATTTCATAATATATTTATATAGCACTCATACTTTACCTTTCAACGGTAGATTTGTTTATTATCTTTATTGATAGGTCTTTCTCATGATAGAACTTCAGATATTATAATGTTGTTAATTCGCATTATTCGAATTAACAGTAGTATTGTGTGATTAAGTGGTGGATGTATTGTTCTAGGTTTGGCAGATCGCTAGCCGGTCTGCACACTAATTTGTATGGCCAATTGCTTGGCTCTTGCCTTATTGTACAGTGGGCGCACATTGTACTTGACTTGACAGTAGACATACAAAACAATACACTCAATTTGCAGTCAGTACATTCAACTTACTTACAGTAAAGTTGATTGACTGCACCTGCAATTATTACTGTTCCAACACTGTTTTTATATATTACCCATGCTGATAGACATGTATACTTTGCAACGTTGTCGATTCAAATTGCGGTCAAATTTACAGTAGTATTGTATAGTTAAATGGTAGACGGTTAATTTTAAGTTTAACAGACTATTAGCCTGTCTGTACACTATTTTATATGAGTAATTGCTTATGATGTGCCCCATATTGAATTGGGTACTTTACTATAATTAATTTGAATGAAATTCTTTACTTTGATCTCACTATATTTTAACGTTATTTTAACATTAATAGGTTTTTGTTTAGTGTTATTGTGTTTTGTAAGAAAAGAATTCGGTTGCATAAGTGTTTCCTTATGTTTTCCTACTGTTATTCGTATATTAGTTTTACTTCATACAATTTGCAATCCAGTAAATAAGTACCATACTACTTTAACATTTACATCCACTAATATTTATATAATTAACCATGCCAGTTGATTGAGTTCTTACTAATAACAGCTGCGGTATTTTGGTAGTTTATTATTTTGTTCAGGTACTTTTCACTTCCCCTTTATCTTCTGTTATATTATACTATATTAAGTGGTCGTTCTACATTGTCTTTCAACCGTATGATTAGTCTATTGTTGTATATGTACCATTATTCATGTTTCATTAAGTACATATTGCGTTATAGTATTAGTTGTGAATTTGTTATTAATTTATCTTCATTTCACCTTGTTTTCGTAGGCTTTGTGGAGAGTTATGATGTTGATTATTAGACATTTTTCATTGGTATTTTTCATGTTAGAGAGGTATTTGAACAGGGTTTTTGAATCGGTATAAAGACAGTCAGAATGGATAAAAGATTTAATTATCTAGTTACGATATTGAGTATTGTTCTCAATGCTATACTCATATCGTATCCGGCTATTATATCGTAAAATTTGAAAGTATGTATATTTCGTGTAACCCGTTTACTTTAGATGAAGGTTTAGTGGATAAGATGTCCAGTAATGGTGAATTAATTATCGTATGTTTCATACTCGTTGTCGATTATTGTAAATAATTCAATCGATGACGATAATTTGATATTATTGGAAAGGAACTGTTAGTAAAGATTATTAACTTAGCATTTAACCTGTTGATAAAAACCATATTAGTCCTTGTTCCAAGTAATATTTTTACTATTTTCATTTTCTGTTGAATTGATTTGAATTTTCATTAGCCGTGTTTTTCATTTTCTAATGTAATTAATAAGTTGGAAGATGTTTTTAATTGGAATAAGAATTCGATGTAATTGTTACGAGCGTTTCATTTCAATTAATTTTAACTTTTTATAACGTTAATCCTGGTTATTTTAACTAGATTAGTTGCTTGAACCATTTGAAGAATATTAAGGTATTTTATGTTAGCGTCGTAAGTATTATGCATACGGATTTATGACTTGTTGAAGTTTTTATCTCTGACTTTAGTTAAAATTTCGATCGGGTTGTAATTTTGGAATTTCGGATCTTTCATTATATAGTGCTTTGCTACTACGAAGCTATTAGTTTCGATGAAGAGTATCGTGAGTTGATTTACCCATTATACTGAAATTTTCAATTGTTGGCATAATTAATAGGTATAGGTCGCTGGTTAGGGATGTTATATCTATTTGAAATTTTAATTCTAATTTTTAGGTTTTAAAATAATCAATTTCTGTTTCGGTTAGCCCGTATAATGATCCAATGTGTTGTATGATTATTTTCAATGTTTATTTGTTACGGAGATTTCAAGCTAACTTGGGTTGAAATAATTGTTTGTAGATTATTAACTGATCTCATTCACCCTTAAGTAATATTATGGTTGTTAAGAAGAATTTTTCATTAGGATTTATTAAAAAAATATTATTATTACAACTACTAAGCGTTAGCTGATTTTTTGAATCGTTGGAAATTGCTTAAAGATTAAGCTTTTGCCTTTATTGTTGTATATTTGAGTGATTAATCGTGACGTTTTGTATGTTTTATTCGTGGTTTTTCATTTAACCTTGTAAATAAATCTTGACTTGTATATTATGAAGTTTGGGTCGTAGAGGTTAAAGTTGCACTGAGGCATAGAGTTTGTGATCTTTCGTGTAAAAATTCCGTCAATTTCGATGTTATTGTTTTTCTTTCAAGATTTACTTCGAGTTTTGATATTTTTATTTACAAAGTTTGATAGTGAGATTTTCATTTTCGTTTCATTTCGAGTTCACCTCAATAGTCGTGTAAATGAATCCTGGTATGTATTTCGTATCCTCATATTTGGTATTTTTTATAGTTGGTCATGCTGTAGTCATTTCATCGGTATGTTAATTATTGGAACGGAAAAGTTGTATTAGTTTATTCGTTTGTTGTAAGGATTTTAATTAGTATTACCGTGATCTAGGTTTTTATCCGGGGTTTATCAAATATTGTAAAATTATGAACAATTTGAACAATTATTTTCAGGTTGGAGATATTGAAGTTTTAAAATAAGCTATACAATTTACCTTGTTTTCGTTATATAAAGATTTTGCTTTACAATATTATGATTGATAAGGTCAAAGTTGTGGGACAGTTTTTAATATTGAGGGGTTTATTAACTTACCGTTTAATTTATTCCATCTGCAATTATTTTAAAGTGTTTGCATACATATTAACCTATTTTGAAGTTCTTCTTAATAAAATGTATTTCATTGCTAGACGAGGGTATGATTTAAAAATTGGTTACGTTGTAACTATGCCATCAAAGTCTAAATTAATATTCAAGTCCTTTACCATAGTCGAAAAACGTGCCTCCTAGTTTGTAAGGCTTTTGATCTCCAACATAAAGATATCATACGCCTTTCGATATGGCTTATATATACTTTCATGCTTTCCAATATTCTACTAGGCCATAAAAAGTACCTGTTCATATTTAATTCTCATTATTTTCGTATTCATTTGGAATTTCACCGTCGTAAAATTAGTGATGGTATCGTAGAAAACAATGTTTTGTAACCATAGGTACGTATAAAATAATAGTGTCCTTCACGCCTAGCAAATATTCTTTACTGACCGCTTTTTGAAGAATTCAATGTTTTAAATAAAGGTTATTAAGTTTAAGAATTGAAAAATGAGTTTTTTATTTAAGTAGATAGCGTTAGTTGAAATCTTGTAATGCAAAGTTTCATTGTTTTTTACAAAAGATTTAAATATTCAAGGTCTTTGGAAGTAATTTTAGCAGTGGTAGCCAAGTTTTTCAATGGTTTCTAATACGAAGTATTTTATATTTTTATATTTCTCAGATTCATGAACTTTATATAGTTTATCAACGGTTAGGTAATTAAAGCTTCAGTATAACTGACTTATCTTAGACTTTGTTAAGTTTATTACCGTTGTTATTAGCCTCTAAAGTTAGAACCACAAATATCTCTATTTGGAGGTGAAAGGAAATCTCCTGGTTTGCTTAATTTGTTTATTGGAGTTGATAGTAACGTTGAAGTTCAGGATTCTTATATTATGCAAAGAAAAGAGAAATATGATATGCGATTAAAAAACATAACAGATAATTGGTTTCACAACTGTTTGTATAATTGTTAATTTCAATAAAGACATATTCTACCTAGATTAAAGCTAAAATTTTCGTTTTCAACATTCTAACAATTGATTTCCATAACAATTATATTATCTCATTGTAACGCTATGTATTACAAATCTTCTCCTATGAAGTATTTTGTTACCGCCATATGGATTATAAATTTTTGAAACGTTCATTTTGCATCTCCATTAGAAAGATTAAAGTTATATAAAGAGTTAAAGACTTAGTTTTATAGAGAAGGTAAGGGTTTTTGGTTGTTAAGCGGTATATGGAAGCGTGCATCTTTCACTATACATTCATAGGCAGCCCCCACATTTGTTAGTGTTGCTACCAGAACTGTGGAAGATTCCCTAACAATCGCCGAGAATCTTTTCAACGCTTCCCACTATAACCAACGAAGGAGGATAAAAATTGACGCTGCGCGCCCTCAGAACGCCTGCAAAAGATACCCAACCTTTGCAGAAATATGAAGGGCCTCAGTACAAGCACCAGGCAACTAGAATGCCCTCGGCAAAAAATAAATCGATTTCTTACCAACCCCAACGCCTCAACATCGAGACCTTTGATAAAGACCTCAGAGCATAAAGATGCCATGGAGAAGATCGTAAATTTATATACCGAAATTATAAATGAACCATTAACGCCATCGTCGTTTGCTTCGAAAGATCCGACTTTTCTAAGAAACGTACTTTAACATTATCTATCGCGACACATATTATCAACAATAGCGCGGGTAAAAGCCCAGAGTTACAATTATTTGAGCCTTTCCCTCCCCTAATGAAAACCGATTAGTCTCTAAAATCCCTTTTTACGCCCTTCTCCACCTTTTTAAACTACTTTACGATACTAACATCCCTAATGAACACACCTTATATTAATGCCAAACCTTTTACTCCGGCGACCTGAAAAATTACATGAGTTATTATTACAGGTCGTGACAGGATACTTGTTTTCATTATAATACAAAAAACTTCACCATCCGCACGAGAATTATAAAACTTCACCAGAGACCACCCGAAATATCATTGTTTATAATATACCACCCTTTAAAAGGTAGCGAATGAATTGGATCTACGGGTCTTCATAAGGGGTTTCAAAGCTATTAAACGCAACGTTAACAAATATTCCTTCCAATATACCTTCATTAAATGTATTTGATTACACTAATTTGTTATTAATCTGATAAAATAAACCTTTAAGATATTTGCCATCCATTATTCCGACATAATAATTGAAAACAAATTTCTTTTCAAAAAACGATACTGATACTCCTCCACCAATTAAAGGGGATCTCTGTTACACTTCATTTATTTTTATATCCTTATATTATTAAAATCATTCTTCATAACATTGTTAAACGAGTCCTCATAAAGTTTCAAAGATAATAAAAAAATTGTGATTGAGGTTGAAATTTCCCCAATTAATATATACTCATCAGTATACGGATAAAATATTTATACAGGCTTTAAGATCTGAATAATATCGTTTCTCAAACCTATTGAAATTTTTCGTCTTTTCCGTAATAAAGAGTAATTAAAGGCTGTAAAAAAGCGGCATTATTGTTAATTCTATGATAATAGCTACTTATAATAATATATTAATTTATGTTACATTGACATGGTTAAATTTCTACATTATAGGATTACAATATAAAATTACGTTTCAAAACGATGCAAATGGGCTACCTAATGTAGTAATTGTTATGGTTTCTCACTCATAACTTACATTAATTGACTAAGAGCCCCTAACCAAGACGAAGAAAATACATAAAACTTTGAAAACTTTAGGTAAAACTAATTAGAAGTTTTGGTAAAACCCGGTATAATACGAAAATAATGGTAGAATCCCTGGTTAACAGTACTATTGCAACCAAACCCGATGAGTCAATCGTCCGTCCAATAAAAAAGGGTCGTAAAGCAGAGATTTATTACATTTGTATGCGTTAATACTTAGCTAGTAAGGTCGAGATACAACCTATACTTCCCGCATACGATTAGGAGTTTTTTTTGGTTCCAGGGCTTTATACGTTAATCAACCCCATTACGTAATACCCCTTCATTAAAACCCGTCATATACGTGATAAGCAAGTTTATCAACGTTCCAAAAATGACTATTATATGGGGCTTCAACGGTCAGAACCCCGTTTTATCCGCAGAAAGCTTTGAAGTCCCCGAAAAATATAAGGAACCCGCCTTATTAAAAATAGCCAACGTTTACATAATGGGTAAAACTACTATTAAGCCTAAAACCTACGCAGTAGGTTAAAAGTTTATAAAAGTTATGAAGTATCATTCAAAAGTTGTTACAACTTATTTAATTTGGGTGTAAACGTTTTTTGCCATCGCGATTCAAAATTCATTTAACGAAGTCGGTTTGATATTAAATTTGGTTACGTTTATATTCGAATTCTTATTCTCATACATCTTTATAGATTTCATCAATTAAAAAGTTCTAGCAATTCGTGCGAATTGAAACGACTCAACTCATTGGAAGGTTATCATCAATTTATACTTAACCAATATCAAAGTTTCAAAACACTAAATATATTTATACCAACTATATATAAAATGCCTCAACATGATCGACTGTTAAAAATGAAAAGGAGGTTTATAATTACTTGGATAAATGCAAATAAAATAATTAATGTATATCAAACTTTATTTATAAGTCACGTAAATAAAGGCGCAAACGTTATTAACATAGAGAAAACTTAATACGGTAAAAAAGAAAGATAGCTAAGGTTCAATATAACGCTATTTAGGTTACGATCTTTTTTTATTTATTTGAAATTAGGGCGGATCCATCATTATATTGAAGGGCCGGTGCAAGTTATTTTTCATAACCCAGTTCTGGGTTTTTTTACTATGTTCAGAAAGGGGCTTCTTTTACCTGACTATAATTTCGATCGATTTTGGGAAAAAGTTTGATATAATTACGAATTCACTGGATCTAAATAATTAATATATACCAGAATTAGTTTATTAACGAGGTATTAACAGAGATTTTGAATCAGATGCCCAGATTGCAAAGCAATCTTAACGGATATTTTAATCTCGTATATAACCTGGCAAAACCTACCTTGTGTAATATACGTAGAAGAAAAGCCTTGGAAACTTGAGCCCTCGTCGCAGGCATACACTTTAACGGCGAAGTGGAAGTTCCTATATACCGTTCAAAACACGTTTTCAACTTTATATTTTTTAATATCACCGGGGTTATTATAGTAATTCAACCTAATCTCGAAATCTATTTTGATTATAAGATACTATTGACGTTTTCTTTTACTTAAATGTCTTATATCGCGTTATTTACGCGTATTAAAGTTTAAAAAACCAGTTTACTGAGGTTTGACAAACTGATTTATATTATGATAGTTTTGTTTTTACCATCTTTAGGCAATATTATAGACGAGACCATCGTATATGTATGGGTAGGAGTTTTCGATCGTTTATACCAAAACATTTTACATACGGTTTGTAAACCTATTATAATATACGTTAGGGTTACAGAGTAGTGAAATTTTAAACTTAACCGGTTTTATTCTTATATAAGAAAAGTAGATGCGGTATAATCGCTTAAAGTTGAGTTTATCGAACATAGAAACTTTTCGGTTATAGTGTAACAAGCTTGCGTTGATTTATGGCGGATAAAACTCTTTAACGCAATTAATCTTACCGAGGCCTATAAAATAATTAGCTGGTACAACTCTTCCTCCTTACTTCAAAACCTTTTCTTCGAAGTGGATAGATACCTCGTTTTCAATATTCAATAATAAGCACAAATTCAACGAAAGGACGTTTTTAGAAACTGTTCAGTCGATGATAATATTATAGACGACTTTTTAGAATCTTAGGATAGGTTCGAGTATACCATTACTTGAGATTCCGATATTTTGAATGAAGAAATACCTCGTAATATTATTAGTGTCCGAAACATACTGAACGAACCGGAAGATATAATAATCCGATTTTTTAAAATATATTGGGAATCTATAGCAAAGCCTTTCCATAGATTTTATAATAAGTGCTTGCCGTTAGGAGTCTTTCTATATGTATGACGACATTCGAAAGTGTTAATGATATCGAAACTGGGCGACCTGAACTTATGATAACTTTGTTTGTAAAGTTTTATGGCTTTGATTCCGGCGTGTTTTAAAGGTTTATAACGTATCGTTCTTTGTAAGCTGTTTCTAACGTTCATTATCCGTGATATAATAAACGATTAAGACAGAAGGGAGATTTTTAAACGATCTGCTTCAGATTTTGTAACGTCATTAATCAATAATATGGAATCCGTCCAAATCGGTGGTAAAGTTACCTTAATCCTTTTTCTTAATAAATATGGAGGTTCCGATGCTCTTTAACACAATCACCTTATACGAAAAATACGAAGTTTAGGGTTTTATCAGAATTTACATATTTCAATTAAAGTTTTTTGATAGAAAGGGCGATAAGGGTTTAATATCAAATAGAGGTCACAAGTTTTACAGACTTTTATTATGGTACCCTCTAGGATTCTCCCTTTTTCTTGGTTTTATATATGATTTATGTGTAAGACATTGTTAACCTTCGTTTTAGCTGTATTTTGATATACTTCAACAAACTTTTGTTTTTTTAGTTTTAGGAGTTTTTGTAAATTAACATTATAGGGTTCTAAATGAAATACGAGAGGTAAAACCGTAAGCAGCTGATAATAAATTTGGTTTCACCTTCGAAAAGTCTGAATTTGTATGTATTATCGGTCATCTGGGTCCGGATAATATTGAGGAACGAAATAACCTATTCTTTCATTAAGTTGAAAGGCCTTTTTATCCAGTTATAATTTTTTCCCCCAATATTGAAGTATCTAATATACCGCAACTAGGGTTTTGATTTAATCAAATTATGTTAGGAAGAGTTTATGTTAAAAAAATACGGGGTAAGGGTTTGAAAAGTCACATGGATCATCATGAACTCTCTCGTACGAAATAAGGGCCCTTATCACATCTTCTTCACATACTTATTATTGTTACTGTCGTATTTACATTTTTCTATTAAGCCGAAAACTAGTACATCAGCCGTAGTTAAAAGGGCTTCAAAGAGCAGGTTACAGTTTTCTTAGTTACCGTGGTATGAGCAGTTTCTCCGTTTCATAAAAACTTGGCTAATACCATCGCTTTAAGAATGTTGGCTTGTTTTCTAGAAAATTAGTTTTAAAATAATAACTTTCATAATTTGTTTTTTAATTTCATGATTATCAACGCCAGGTATACTCTTATTTAATGTATTTTTACTTCGTTTAACACTTTTTCGTTAGCAGTCATATAATAGGACCTTACGATTTTAGTGTTTGGTACGAACGACTTTAACCACTTTCTATATGTAATTAAGTGGTCCGCTTGGCTACGTGCGGCGATAATGAATTCTTTATATATTCCTTCTGATCTCGATAACTTATTACGATAACGTTCTAAGAATCTCAAAGAAATACAATTTAAAATAAATTCACTCAAAATAGAAAAGTAGTGTCCTAACTTTTTATAGCCTGTACTATTACCATCAAGGTTTTATTCTTAGGTTTTGAAATATTTGATTAAGGGGTAAACTAAACAAATTACTGTTTAAATTTGAGGGATTGGTACAACAACCTCGACTTAAATTATATCATGATATTAACTGACGAATGCGATTTTTGTTTAAATAAATTAAAATAATTTTGGATAAGAATACGTGGTTTTTGAAAACGATATCGTTGTTTCAAAAGGATACATTGGCCTTGACCTTATTATATATGTTTTCGATACGCAGGTTATTGGAGAATTTCGGGGTTTATTAACGGTTACCATTGCTTTTTTTCAAACAAATACGGTATTTATAGGTAATATCTTTATAATTTCAAACTTGAAAAACGATACAGCCACCTTATCTTAACAATTATTAAATCAAATTTACATATTTATAGTAACTTACTTTAATTTTGTCATAGTAAAATGAAGTTTTGATATTATAGTACAACCTACGATGATAAGCCAAGTAGTTGTCTAATGGTATTGAAAATTGAGGTATTATGGAAACTAAAGGAGTGTGCAGTTGTGATTAATGTAGAACCTATATGTACAGCCCGTTATATTCCCTTTTACATAATATTAGCGAACTGTGTTCGTACCGCGTTCGGGAGGGGTATTATTCCTCCCACATAACGTTTGTAAACCGCGTCTAGATCATACCCAGGCCGGATATTATACGTATAACCTGTATTAAGTATATAGGCAAGTAAGCTATAGACATAATAACTAAGACCCTAAGTCTATAATATACCTCTCTTCCAGTACTAAAATGACGTTTCGTAATGTAATTGAGTACAAATCGTGTTTGAGATAGTCACGGGTTTAGTATAAGACATATAACGCTATAGATTAGCCATATACGTACCCTTATCCGCTGCTTAAAACTAAGTATAGGCCTTATTCAGTCTGGTTTCCAACTGGGTACAAGACGTATAACGTTATAGATTAGCTATACACATATTCTTATCCCGTTGACTCTATATAAAAACAACTACAATATTATTCGTAATCCCCTCAATCTTTCTTTTCTTCTTTTTCTAATTTATCATCTTTCGCATTAGCTCCTCTCCTCTGTTCTTCTTTAACAGCCTAATTTTTATTAACCTTCATTTTACTATTCCCTTAAGTATAACGAACTTTATTTTATTTAATATCTTTGATACAAGCGTCTTAAGTTACGTCGCCGTAGTGAGTGTAGTAACGACGATTTATCTCCCGGTAAACTGGATTAACCATCTATTTTAACCTCTTTTCACTAATGAACATATATAGCCTCCCGTGTTATAAGGGACCTCTTAATTTTCAACAACAAAGACGATAAAATGAAGCTTCATCTGGTGTAGATGTAAGATATTTATACCTTATGTATTAAATATTTGCTGATTTTTGGCTTATCGCTAGCATAAGCGCGGGTGCACCGCGCGAAAGGTTGTTGCACGTGCCGGAAAGCTTATAGTAAAACGAATGAAAGAATTCTTCCCACAGGTTGTAACGAGATATAAATATTTACTCACCTCTTCTTAATGGGTTTGGAAGACGTACTAACTAGAGGTTTCCTTAGACTTATGCGTCTTTTCACGCTAATTCGTCACCGCTTTTTAAAACGATACCTACATTCCTTTCTCCACCCGCAAACGTAATAGGAACGCTTTGAAGCATCGACTTATTTTTACCGCAAATAATAAATAAGTTCGCTTGTTTACAAAATATTACCTTAACTTAAGAGATACACATCATAACAGTTGTTTTGACAGCGATATCGTAATTTATATGCCCCTTTTCTTCCATTCTTGACAAGCCTTTCTTGCCCGTTTACCCGTTGTTACTATCCTTTAACAGTCGTCCCCATATCTCATTTTATAACTACGTTTTGACTCGAAACTTATTTATTTTCATCGTCGTTGATACCTGCTGCGGGCCTAACTTTATCTCCGCTTAAAATGGTTAGGTTGATATCGCCTCCTAATTCATTTTCTTTATAACTAATCTTTGTTATATTTTCTAAGGCGTAGAGAACGACGTGCATAGTTCAATCGTAAAAGTTTACAATATTTATCATGTTTTTTTTCATGAACTGAATATTAAATTAGGCCGATGGAGCCGACAGAAAGCGCGCGGATAATCACGTTGACGTTAAATACGTAGCGTAGGTATAAATCTATGTATTACGATCCCTTATAACTCGCTTAGAGGAGTGCCTTTTTAAACCCGTTTCGCGCCGTTCCCGCCGCTCAGCGTTTCCCAACGCCCGGCACAAAACCTAATGAAGCCTTTAAAGCCCCTGATATTTTCGTTTTTCAAAGAGAAAGAATAACAATAACGGCTTATAAATAAAATATGATAAAAATCGTTCAATAGTCGAATTACAATTCAAAGATACCGGGCGCAATATATCCAACCCTATTTTTAATTAAGTAAAGTAATATTGATGGAAATTTCCCTTTTTCATTTTAACGTCAATTTCGGTAGAAAGATGATACGACTAATTTAAGTTCTGTAAATTGTATCAGGCGTCAACATAGATATGTAGAACTAAATTTTTTCTTCTTTCTCCTTGAATCTATTTCAAACTATAATATTCTTGTAATATTCCAGTAACTCCATTCTAGTTTCGTGTACCCTTTAAACTTAATTAATATATAACAAACGTTATCCCTCCCTGTTTTCTCCGCTTAAATATTTACAATAATCAACTGTATATATAAACCGATTTTGAAATAGTTCATTATGAAGGCCAGTGTCAAGTGGATTTCGAATAAGATCTACAAGAGAAAAGATTTAGTAACAAACTATTGAATTAAATTTACATAAAAGAGAGTAAAATTACCGAACATATTGAAAAATTTATTTGATGGGTTCAGAATTCCCATCGCACGTCATGAATAGTAATAATAATGATAATAATAATAATAATAAGGTTTTTACCTTAAACAATTCATTTTAATGATACATTAATTAAGTTTCACCTCGTTGCCTTTCTAATATCGTTTCGCTGGGAATCTTCAACAGTTTACGGGTTTGAAATTGATTATTGAATATGTACTATATCAATTGAAACCAATTGCGTATCCGTATATAAATGTATTAAAAAAATTAGTAATTCGCCTAACCAGATGAATTACAAGTCGAGTATTTTGATTTACCTTGAAATTCAAGGAGTTTTCGTACCCGTTCATTATTTTAGCTATACTAAACCAAATTATCGTTCACTTATGGTTATTCAATGCGAATTGTCATGTTAGTAAATGTAATGGTTAGTTAAATTGCGAAAAATATCAATAATATATAGTTATTTTTAAATCCTAGTATCATTTATTCGATACCCTTGTGCGTTCAAAAGTGGTATACCATAAATGAAAGTTATTGACATTTTACTAAAGAACATAAAGTTATCCAAAAGATATTTATCCAATACGAATTACAATTATTAAGAATTAATCTTGAAAATTTATAACGAATGATTACTATATATCCCGAAAATTTTTCGTATATGATTTAACAGTAATACAACATATTACTCTTTATTAACCGAATTTAGAAAGTCGATTCGGAAAAACAAATAAATATAGCGAGTCGTTATTAGTAATCGGTAAATTTACTGTAAAGTCAATTGAAATATGAAATTATTATCGATTCGAAATGGGCAAAGATTAGAAGATTCTTTTTCAAGACATAAGATAAGGCTTCGTATTATTATATTATGCAAATATTTAATATATTCGTCGAATAAAAACGATTGTACATTTTCAATAGTAATTCTGTTTCCATACAAGAAATATGACGTATTTATCTGAATGTTTCATAATAGACAGATTGTGGGCTTATTATGAGATTTTAATCGTTAATAATTTACGACTCATTGATCATAAGTGGTTGCAATAACATAATACACCTTTTAATCGATATTGAAATTCGCGATTAATACCTAGTATTTAGGCTTAAACCGAAATAGCCGAGAGCCTTCGATAACCGTTAATAGTTGAATAATCTATAAAAAATGGTTTATTATACCTTAATTTTACAATTTCGCCAATATACCTAGCTCAATATTAGGTAATCGCTTAACGATGACTAGGTCGACGGGAAAGACATAAGTTGAGCCCGTTATATTAATTGAACTAGCGATTTATTATTACTTTTCGGTTTACCTTTTAAATTCAACATATCATAATTTGATAGTAGAAATTTTGTCGAAATAAAATCATCCGTTTACCTTATCGCGACATAAGTTTTCACTATATACATCTTTATAGTTATTATTTTTCATATAATCATCAAAATTGATTAAGATATCGGTGCTTAACATTTTTTAATTTGTGCTCGTTTTATAATATATGGATTAATATATTGAAAAAAAGTTTTCAGGGTTATGGATTGATAACGTAAATAATAATAATAAACCGATTTTTTTTGTCTATAGAGCTTCATATTTCAAGATTGAACAGAGTGAGGGAAATGATTTTCACCTTTTATAATTAGTTGAAATGATACAAGGGGTAATAATAATACATCATTCCGATAATTATGCCTTTTAGCCAAATAATATCGTAAAATGCATTTGTTTGTAAATAGTATAGTTATGTTTTGCGTTTGGCAGTCGTATAAAATAATGAATAACTGGCTTAATGATACTGTTTTTATCCGTCCGCGAAGAATGAGCTTTCAACGCTATCACTGATTAATCAGTTTTTATTAACGGGAGTCAGTCGGGGTCCTAATATATTAAAATCGAAGCCGTAATAAAAACTTGTTTCAACGTTTAAATGGATTTTTTTTTTTGCGACTAGTCCAAGCTCACTAGGTTTTTAAGTTATTAAATTAAATAAGAAAATAAGGCAATTTTAAAAAATCATTAATAAAAGTTCGATAAAAGTTCGTAAACTGTGAGTAGGGCTTTAGATGTTGTAACTTTATCGATTCGAGACGTGATCGAAGTAACAGTAGTATTGTATAGTCAAGTGATAGATGTATTGTTCTAGGTTTGGCAGACCGCTAGCCGGTAAACATACTAATTTTCATAGCCAATTGTTTAGCCTATAACGTAGTCTGAAGTGGACATATACTGTACTTAAGTTGCAGTAAATATATTAAACCCACAAACTAATACACTTAACTTATATTCATTATAATCAATTTTATTATAAGTAAAGTTGACCTACCAAACTGTAATTACTATTATTTTAACACTGACGGCTTTTTATTTTATGCGCGCACGCTAGAGTAGTCGACTAATTCTTTCCGGTTACCACTGAACTACCTTATAGTTAACCAGCTAGACTCCTGCTAATTCCACAGCCAAATTAAATCCTTTTACCTCACGGTTTTGAATTCCAACTTCATCAATATCCATAAATAATTCTTTTTCTACAGACTGATACAAACTTCCAATTCAACAGTACTAATAAATTAAATTTCCTGATTCAATTAATTCAAGGTTTTCCAATTTTTTAAAGTACCTTTATTCGCTGGATATAACTTGACCTTGATTGGTGGCCTATCAATATAGCGCTTAATACATATAGTAGGTCTATTACTATTAACTAACTATATAAAATTTTTTTTTTTAACAATTTCATTATGAAACTAAAAGGATTATTGTTATAATTCATTTACTAGAATTTATTAATCTTATTGTTTTCGCAAGCTTTACGAAATACCATTATTGTTGGAATAGCAGTAAAATGCAATACAGTTAAGTCAATTTTACTTGCAGTAAAGTTGATTGTACATACTGCAAATTGACTGTAGTTTTTGGGATTTGAATACACTGCACTGCAAGTGCAGTGCAGTAGGTGCCTAATTCAAATTAGGGCACAGGCCAAAGCGTTTGGCCATAAAAATTAGTTTGAAGACAGGCTAGCGGTCTGTCAAACTTAGAACCTACACACACCAACTAAGAATTTTAACTATGCAGCACCAGTTACTTCGACCACAGTTATTCGAATCAACTAGATTTCAACGAAAGGCCAACATATATAGGCAGGCCTACCAACAATTATATAAATTATTAAACGTTTTTCTCTATTAATTCTAAATTTCCAAACTACTTTAATAGGCATCTCGAGTCAATATAAGTTATCACTAGAATAAAAAGAATCCTTAATTGCTCGATAACGATACTAAGGGTTTCTTATATCGCTATACTTACATTGAAATCAGTTATTATACTGTAAATCCCGGAAACTAATACGTTTCGAGTAATTTTTATACATTAGATAAGGGTCAAATAAATTATGTTTCTGGTAATATTCAACTACTGTTTTTGTAACCTATTCTAATTGACTAATTTTCCAAAAAATCCAATTTGTAACAACAAACAAGTCTATTTCATTGGTAAAAAAGCTGTGAGTAAAAATTTATCACTCAGGCCTTTAATAAGTTGATCGGAATCATATTCATCCCTCGATTCAAATTCCTTTTCTACCACTCCAACATCTTATTTAGTAGGTTAAAGTCTTTATACGTTAGGATTTTTATTTATATTGTAATCGATAGGTCTTGAAATGTTTTCGATTGATATAAAGTGACAATATAATTATCACAGACACGTTACTTTAGCTATTTTAAAACCTTGACTACCTCAGTCTTACGAATTATAGCTTTGATAACAACCTAACCCATTTAACGGAAATTAAGGTAAATATTAATTTCACTCATATTATGTTTACGGATTAGCAATCCGTTAAAATTCAAGTATTCACTTTCCGCCAAAGTTTCAACCGGTTTAGAATTCCAGAATTTTAAGTCCTCAATCGCCTGCTGTTCTGATATTATAAAGCTAATAGTTTTAACGAAAATGATATCGTTAGCTTTTATACCCATCAAGCCGAAATCTTAATTATAATTCATTAGTAAATACAGGTCGTAAGTTCAAAATTTTATACCTAATCTCGATTTAGGGTGCGATTAGTGAATCAGGAATCAATTAAAGCCTGTTTCGGCTAATTAGTATAATAGCTTAATACATCGTATAAGCCTTCCAGAAAAATATTTCCTACGAAATTCTATTTCTAATTTTAACAAAGAAATCATGTAAATTAATTTCTAATTATATATACACTTAAGTTATATCACAGCCCTTAAGGTTCAACCTTCCATTAACTTTTACTAGAAAACTTGTTACCAAAACGACTACTAAACGTTGGCTAATAATTCGAATCGTCAATAATTACGTAAAAATATAGTTTTTATCTTTATAATCGTATCCTTACACGAGTAAACGTCACTTTTTATACGGTTGCCCCGTAGTCTTACCCTTGTTCTCATTAATAATCCTCAACTTAAAAATCATGAAATTGAGATTTGGAAGGTCAAGATCATGTTTAAACACAAATTATACAACTTCTCAAGTAAGGAGTCCATCAATATTAACCCTATCGCTTTCTATAAAAGACCTATCGAAAGTTTTGATAATTCCTTATATCTTAAGCTTTATAGCTAACTTTTAACTATCCCTCTCTTCCCTAATAATTCAAGCAGTATTATAGATTAAATCCGATTTATATCCTTCATCTTGAACGTTTCTTCTTGTTGGTGGTCGGCCATGATATCGTTGTTTTATCGGCTTATTAATTACAAGAACAAAAGGGTAATATTATTTGGTTCTTTTTTATTAAAAATCTTTATTGTTATCGGCATTGTTAGTAACCTTAATATAGGGTTTAATCTAAGTTATGTTTAATGTCGTAAAACAGTTAAGAATTTTAACAATTACTTCAAAGTTAGCGATTCTTGAGATCTTGAATGAGTCATCCCATTTACCTTACTTTCGCCACACGATAACTTCACTTTACAACGGTAAAGAAAGCACGTTAAATTTCATAGGGACGTTTTTAGTATTGAGGGTATTATTGATTCAACGCTGTATCAATTCCTTTCGAAATTCCTTAAGAGACTTACCGTATGTCATAGCCCTCTTCTGAGTATTTGCTAATAGCAGAGATTCATTTGTCAGCCGAGGATATGCTCCAAAAACCAACAGCGTTGGCACTAGGCCATTAAGGCCCATAATATTATTCAAACCCTTCACCGTTATTTTAAAACGTGCCTTGTGATCCATAAAGCTTTCAATCTCCATCGTAAAGATATAGTACGCTTTACAAAGTAATGCGTATATCTTTTATACAATTCTAATACTCTAATAAGCTTTAACAAACAACTATTTGCACTCAATTCATATTATTTTCGAGTCTGTTTAAAACTTTGCTGCCGTAAAGTTGGTACCAGTATCGTAGATAAAGACGTTAGGTGTGACTAAATAAGTATCAATTCAAATTATTCCTAATGTTTCCCATATATTTTCGCCAACAGTGATTGAAGGAGCCTAATTTCATAAAATGAAGTTTAGAAGTGAAGAATGTAAAGAATGAGCTTAATAACTAGGTAAAACGTATCAATGGATATATTGTGGTTAAAATTATTGTTGTATTTTAATTTCAATTTAAATATTTAAAAAGCTTAGGCATACGTTTGACAATATTGATAAAGATTTTCAATACGCTCTAAAGCAGGATATTCTTCGTCTTCATGCCTTACGAATTTAAGGGCTTTATACAGCTTATTGATACTTGTGTAATTGAAAAACATATAATTAACGTTTTTTTGACTCCATTAAATTTAACACAATTACCTTTCAGTTTTAAATGTAAAACCGAAATGCCCCTATTTACAGGCAAAAAGAAACCTTTAATCGTTTATAACAAGTTCTTTAATATTAAAAATAAAGTTGAAGCCGAGTATCTTTATATATTCCAGGTAAAGAAGAAATAGAGTAAAGAACTCAATTATATAAAACTTAATCAGTTTACTAACACTTTAAATAATTATCATTCCTAAAAACGATAGCTTTTTTCCCAGACTAAAACCAACTTTAACTTCATTAACAATTTAACGATTGATATTCGTGATAATAACAGTTTACCTTCACAAAACTACATACTTTGATTAGCCTCCTATTAACTATCCTATTGCCCCTATGTCTAGTAAACTACTTTGAAACTGGTGGTACATATAGCGATAGCGGAGGTTAAAGTTTTATGAAGGTTAGATACTTGATTTTAATAACAAATATAGGGGTTTTCGCTACTTAAAAGGTATAGAAAATCGTGATTAGTTCATTATTGGATGGCGCTTAAACAGAATCTTCATTCTACGTAACTTGCTTGGGTATATCATCATCATCAAAAGCTTCTTTAACATCGCAAATTATAATGAGTTTTAGGTAGTTCTGGCCGGAAATATGAAATTTTTTGATGTAATATATCACCTGTTGTTTATAACGTTTATTCGGAGGATGGCGAATTGATCAACAATCGAACTAACCATAGATCCAATACCTTTTACCATTATCAAGACGATATTTTTTACGGTTAACAAATCCGCTTAAGTTTTGCCCTCGTTTCTGACGCCAGTATGGTTATAGCTTTCAATTCGATTACTTTAGATCAGATCTTGAGCGTTAGAGCTACCCGTACTTACAATTAATACAATATATTATTACGCGGTTTTATTTCACTCATTGCGGAAGTTATTAGCTAAAAAATATATATTTACCGAATTTGTTATAGAGGTTATTATAGTTTTAAACGAAACATTCAATTAGCTAAAAAAGATTTTTCGAGTGGCATTTATGATTTATAAGGTGTATTTGAACTCGTTTACGTTCTTAATAGCTACCCTTACTTACTTGTGAAGTATGGCTCACCAACGTAAGCCTTCCCCATTAATTTTTAGCACAATATCAACTTGTCAAACATCTAGTTAAGGATATTCATTAGTTTTTCTTCTCTTTCTACTTTGTTTATTATCGTTATCTATTTTATTGTTACTTAGTTCGGATAGTATTACGTAAGATGAAAATAGTATTTGAAGTAACTCTTCATTTCATTATAAATTTTTCGTAAAGTTTTTGCTCTCGTTAGGAAGGTTACGTAGTAATCTCTAGTATACCTTATAAGAATTCTAGGAAATAGTAAGTGAAAAGTTAAGGGGATAAATTTTATTTACTTGTAAATGTTTACAAAGTGTATTATATTTATGTTTAGTAGGTTATAGTGCTTCCTATTATACTTCTTTACATTATTTTCAATATTTACGAAATTTCTACAAAACTTGTAATTAATGTTGACAATTTTTAAAAGTTTGAAAGGAAGGTTACAATAATTGTCACAATCGTCGATAGTGTTTCCTGCTGTCAACTCAAGCCTTAGGACCTCTAAGTCGCAAAAGTAGGGGTAGCTGCCAGTTTCCTAGTCTGAGGAGTAAAGTACTATAGTAAAACCTGCGGTAGGCTTACGTATGTAGGTATACCTACCGTGGGAAGTTTTTCTTTAAGGAAATTGACGATTTTAAAGTAAACTTTAAGGAGTCTAAGTGGTTTGACGATCTTGGGGGAAGTTTTAGAATCAAGGGGGACTTAATTATAGGGAGGGTTTTGAGGGACTTGAAAATTTTGATTAATTAACCAGATAGTGCCAACGTTAATGATTTTTTCTGCGTTAGTAACTATTACTTCACGCGTTCTGCCGCCGCAAAAAAATATATTACGCGTGGTCACATAGAGGTACTGCGCTTCCGAGTAGATTAAAAAGTTCTTCATCGTTGATATAAAAGAAGGTTTAATTTAATCAAGGGTTTAGTGGTAATTTTTCAGAACCTATATGGGTTTGTTAAAAGCTCGCAACCGATTTTCCTTTTTTTTTGAAGGTTTTGAGGATTAGCATCTTAAGGGAATCTTTACTTTAAGTGATTTCGAAAACGTTTTTTTTAATCTCGAGTATAGCTTTTTCTGAAACGTAAATCCTATGTTGAAGAAACTCTTTTTTCAACTTATCCTTAACTATACGTTAAATTATCTTTTACATGTCAATTCTTCAATGATGAAAAAACATTCCAAAGTTTTTGAAGGTGCGGATACCGCTACTAAAATCTTCGCCGAGGTTCGTGTCCAGAATATATTAGTCAATACAATTAGTTAGGTATTTTTTATTTGAAGACTCGCTTACATCCTTTATCTATAGTTTCTAGTCGAAGTGCTCGGCGAAGATAGGCTCGAGGGTTTTGATAGCTTCCCTTTTGATAAGATCGATAATAACTTTAAAGTGAATGCTTGCGGTAGTCATCTTGACATTTTTGCTATTGTAAGACTTAGTGATTTAACATGAAGTCATGTAGGGACTTAGCGATTTAGAGGAAAGTCGCGCAACGTGATTTTTTTGACGCGACTTTGAGATTCTTGTTGTTTTCGCTTTGAAAGGCGATTTTGAATATTAAATTAACTATTATGATATCAAAAAGGAGAAAAGAGTAGTGTTGAGCAAAAATTTGGTGTATAGGGCAAAGTTTGATATAATAAGTAGGGTAGGAGGTTATTGGTATTGTTGTTTGACGTGAGATTTATTCGTTTTTACAGTAATATCACCCGTAGTAGTAGTGACTTAGCTGTTTATCAACTTGAAGATTTCTGAGACTTTTAAGCGATTAATTTCAACGCTTTTTTAAAAAAGAATCCGTGAATATTTTTCAGTATTTTCGAATATTGATACCATCGCTACCTCCAAACTACCGTGAAAACTGACGAAATTGGTAAAGGTCTTTCGTAAAACGCTTTCCTTTACCTTGGTTTTTCACAAAAAGTAACTGGCATATTGGTAGGCCTTAGACGTTACACCGTTGTCGATTCGATTGGTTTTCGAAGTAACAGTAGTATTGCAGTAGTCAAATGGTGGATGTATTGTTCTAGGTTTGGCAGACCGCTAGCCGGTCTGCACTATAATTTGTATGGCCAATTGCTTGGCACGTGCCCTAGAGTAAAGTGCAGCGTACTGCACTCAACTTACACTTAATACGGTAAGTCTATACAAAGTAATACACTTGTAATACGGTAAACTTTACTGTAAGTCAAGTTAACCTACTACATTACATGTAATACTATTCCAATACTTGCGGCTTTTTAATTTGTGCGCGTATGCTAGTGTGGCTAACCAATCTTTTCCGATTACAATTAAATTGCTTCCTCGTCAACTGGCCAGACCCTTGTCAATTCCAGTTGATTCTCATACCGAATTATACCCAATTGCATGCAAATTGATCCTATTTGACCTCAATTGCTCCGTTTCTCCATGGTCCGAGTTTATTAACTCCTATAAAAAGTTCTTTCACCACTTTAACTATGCCACTTAAACAGTTCGCTATTATCAATTCCCTGGCAGTCTTCTAATCTGCCAACATATCCTTGTTTGCTGTCATGTTATCTGGGATTTCTGAGCGGTTTATCTACATAGCCCTTAATACATATAGCTAGCTTATTACCATCCACAAGCATTTTTAGGGCTTTATTTGACGTAGCTTTTATTATAGTATTTGTAAGATTATCTTTACTATCCATTTATAGAAACTCCTTAATCTCGCTCCTTTCGTTGGCTTCGCGGAGTGCTATTACGTCGATTATCAGGCGTTTTTCACTAGTGGTTCCGAGCTTTGAAAGGCATTTAAAAAGGCTCTTTAAGTCAGTACAAATCACAACTGGAATAGGAGGAATCCGTAGCTACCTGGTAATGTGGTCAAGGGTCTCCTATAATATCATGCCCACGTTAAAGCCCGCCATTATGTTGTAAACCTCCGAGGCCAATACGCTTCGTATAATTCTCTTACACTTGACAGAGATCTAGTAGATTAGGTTGCCGATAATGTTAAACTGATCTTTCTACCTCTCTTCGTTGATGAGGATTATTAGGAAGTCGATTTATAAAGATAAGTCGGTGTTATTTACAAAAAACCCGTTCGTAAAGATTATTAGCTTTGCCTTTAAAAGATCGATAGGTACCATATTAATTTTACAGTCTAAGTTTCTCATCTGTTACCCTAACCTCTTATTTAATCGATTAAAGTCTTTATATGTTGGTATTTATGCTTATACCGCAATTAATAGATTATATAAGGCTTCTAGTTACTATAGAGTAGTAATATAGCTACCCCATACACGTTATTTTAAGAAACGTTAAGACTTAGTCTTATTAATCTTTTCGATTGTGGTAAAAATAGCGCTCTGGATTTTTTAACAAAAGATTAAGCTGGTATTAATACCAAATATACGGATTAACGATTGATTAAAGTTAAGTTGTTATTTTCCGTTAATGTCGTTACCGGCTTATAATTTTAAAACTTAAAGTCATCTATCGCTTATTTTTTTTGATACTATAAAGCTAGTCATTTCGACGAAAAGAGTATCGTTAGTTTACATCCCCACTATACCAAAGTCCTCTTTTTACGTTACTAAAAAGTACGAATCGTATATTAAAAACCTTATCGTTAACCAGGACTTAAAATACGACTAGTAAGTTAAAAACTAGTAAACACCTGCCTTAGCTAATCTATATAGTAGTTTAATACACCGTATTACCGTTTCCAATAGGTAAATAACATGGAGTTCCTACGATAGTTCCAATAATACAATCCATTATAAATCCGTTACTAACTATATATAGGCTTACGTAATATCACGACTATCAAGTATAAACTTACCTTTAGTCTTAACTAGTAAACTTATTACGAAGTGTAATGATCACACTAAATACCTGTGAGTAAATAGAAGGTGTTAGGGGGTTTATATTAGTAGTAAGGTAGTAGAGGTAACAAAGATGCAATATCAAAAAGATGTTTGTTCGTGCTGTAGAATGATCACTAGCCGTTAGGCTATTCAAGTATGTAGACCGAATACTTAGATTGACAACTGAAGAGCTATGAAGGAAATACTATCTATGTGGTGCTGACTGTGTCCTTATATTCTATGGTCTTTATACCATCTTCAGTACTGGCTCACTGCTGCTCAGTGACGCTTATTGGTGCTTACTGAGGCTCACCGGTGGTCACTAAGGCTCAGTGAGCACTTGTAATCTGGATAACCCTAACCCTGGAGGATTGCCCAGTCTGGTTCTGACAAAGAGATGTTTCTCGCCTGATGTGTTGGACTTCAGACCCTCGGTAGCTCAGCTGCATGCTGGCCTGTTTCCTGACCCGCCAACGTGCTTGGGTCATAACACGAAGGTAACTATTAAGCGTTAGCTAATCTTATAAATCGTTAGAAATTACGTAAGGATTCAGTCCTTACCTTTATCGCCGTATCCTTAGGTAATTAACCGTAAATTTTTATACGGCTGCCCCGTGGTTTTACCATTAACCTCGTAAAAAAACCTCAATTTGAAAATGATAATATTCGAGTTTTAAAGGTTAAAGTTAGCCTTAAATACAAATTATACTATACCTCGAGTTAGTAAACCGTTAATCTCAACCTTTTCGCTTTCTTCAAAAGGATTGACGAAAGTTTTAATAATCCTTTATATCTTAAGTTTTACTATTAAGTCTTTATTATCTTTTTTTTTATTTATATAAGTAATACTGTAAATACGGCCTGGTGTATATTCCTCTTCTTTAAAATTCCTCATTTTCGGGGGTTGTCCCCACCGGTGGCGTTTTATTCGCTTATTGATAACTGGTGTGGGAGGTTCATGTTAACTCAATTGTTTAACTTAAAGGTTTTTATGATCAATAGCCCTGATATAAGGCTTAACATAAGTAATTCTGAAAGATATAAAGCCGTTAACAGTTTTAATAACCACTTTAAAGTTTATAATATTTAATATTTTATACGGCTCCTCCTATTTACCCGGCTTCCGTTATATAAGGAATTTACTTTATAATGGAAAAGTAAATACTTCGATTGTTATAGGCCAATTTCTGGTGTTAAGGGTGTTATTAACTTAACGGTGTTCTGATTCCCTTTGTAGTTCCTTTAAAGCTTTGCTATAGGCTGTAATACGTTTTTAAGTACTTGTCAAGGGTGAAAATTCACTAGTTAGGCGTGGGTACGCTTTAAAGACTAGGAGCGTTGGCATTAAGCCGTCAGGGCCTACGGTTTTATCAAGGCCTTTTACTGTTATTTGTAAACGTTCCTCCAGATTCGTAAAACTTTTAATTTCTAGGGTAAAAATGCTATACACTCGAGGAAGTAGGGCGTATGCCCTCTCAATCTTTCCAATACTTTAATAGGATTTTATAAGTACCTATTTACATTGGATAACTATTATTTTGGAATCTTTTTAAAAATACACCATTGTAAAGTTAATACTAGTATCGTGGACGACGACGTTAGGTAAACCTAAGTATGTGTTAATCTATAATATCCTTAATGTTTCCTATTTATCCTTTGCTGAAAAAGACTTTAGAAACTTAACCTTGGTAAAAAAAGGTTACGAAATTAACGACGTATAAAACAAACTGATTAATTAAGTAAACCAAGTTAATAAAAATGTTATAGTTTAAGTCCTTATCGTCTTTCAATATAAATTTAAATCTCTGGGAGGCTTAGGTATACGTTTGGCAGTGGTAATAAAACCTTTTAATAGCTCTTAAGGCATAGTATTTTACATTTTATATCCTAAGGACTTTAGGACTTTATATAGTTTATCAACAGCTGGGTGGTTAAAATGCCGCTGTAGTTAACGTATATTCGGCTCCGTTAGGTTTAATACCACTACTTCCGGACCTTCAAGATAAAACCATAAGTTCCCTTACTTAAAGGCGAGTAAAAACCTTTGACAGTTCTTTACCAACTCGTTTACGTGAACATCTACGTTAACTTCGAGGGTCTTTATATCCTTTAAACAAAGCAAAAAAGGGATAAGGAACTTAAGGGTGTAAAACGTAATTACTCCTACAATAATTTGGACTAACATTATCTCTAGGAACCATAATTGTTCGCCTAAGCGAAAGTCAACTCCAGCCTGGCCAGCATCGTAACGATCAATCTTAGTAGCTATAATATTTTCCCTCTGCAATGTCACATATTACGAATAGCCTTCTATTAAGTACCTTGCCGTCCCAATGTATGGTTAAATACCTTAAAACGTATGTTCCGCATAATAATCACAAAGTTTAAAGGCATATAAAGGGTTCGAGGCATAATTAGTACAGGGGTAAGGGTCTTTACCATCTAAGCGGTACAAAAAGGTATAGTCTGCTAATTATTAGGCTACTGTACCAGAAATAGTATCTTCGTGTTACTTGATTTATTCAAAGGCGTTAACGACGTTAGTTATCTTATCGCCTTTAACATTTACCACCTAATTCAAGTAATTTTATTCTAAAGCAATAAACTACTAAACGTCATACGTTACTTTCCTGTTATTACGCTCAGTAAGGGGGTGGCGAGTTAACTAATAACCGACCTTACCACAGATCTAATATTTCTTATCATTATCACGACAATGGTGCTAATGGTTAACAGGTCCGCCTAAATCTTAATAACGCTAACGTAAGTTTTACCTTTAATTTGAGGCCAAGGTTAATGAACCTAACCTTAGGCGTTATAAACGTAAGTACTTACAGTCGACGTAATTAACTACCGCAACGTCTTTTTTATCCACTTGAAGAAAATTACCAGCTTGGGAATATATACCGAGGAATTAAGTATACGTGCTATTACGATGGTAAACGAGGAGCGCAACTGACTAAAGAAACCTTTACAAATGGCATTTAGACGTTATAAGACGTATTCGAATTCACTAACGCCTGTAATAGCTACTCATACCAGATCGCAAAGTTTGGATTCGCCAACGTAAGCCTTTCCCATTACCTTTTAACACATTATTAGCTTATTAAACGTTTAATTAAAAACGTTTATTAGTAATTCCTCCTCTTTTTTCTTTACCAGTATTATAATCCACCGTATAGTGACTCAATCTGTATAGTATTATATAAAGTGGACATTGTACTCGAAATAACCCTTTATATTATCGTAAATCTCGCGAAACGTGATAGCGTTCATTGAAAAGATTAAGTAATAGTCTTTAGCGTAACCTATAAGGATTCCGGGGAACAATAAGTAAAAACCAAAGAGTAAAACCTTTATTTACTTACAAATATTTAGAAAAGATATTATCTTAGTGTTAAAAAGGTTATAGGGCTTTCTGTTATATTTCTCGATATTATTCCAAATCTTAGCGAAGTTTGTTATCAATTTGTAATTAATGTTAATTATCTTAACAGATGTTGGAGAAAGGTCGCGATAGTTATTTCAAACTTAATTGGTGTTTTTTGGCGGTTTAAATTTTGAAGTTTTCGAGGCTCAGTGTTAAGGGTAATTGCCGGTCGCCTAGCCCGAGGAGTAAAGTCTTATAATAGGGTCTGTGGTAGGTTCGCACGCGTAGGTACTTTTAAAGAGAAAATGTTTTTGAAGGTTTTAGCGATAGACTTACTGAGGAACGATAGGTACTTAAAGGTTTTGGAAAGCCCAACGATCTTAATTAATTGATTGATGTAGAGCGACAACGTTAATACCTTTGGCCGCGTTGGCGGCCGTTGCTTCACGCGCCCTGCCGCCGCCTAAAGCATACTTTGCATTGTCACATGACGATACTAAACTGCCGAATAAGTTAACAGGTTCCTTATCGCTAATACATAAAGAAGCTTAACTTAGCTAAGGGTAGGTTAGGGGTAGTCTGAAACGTATATAATGGCGTTAAAGTTCCTTAACACCCTTTCTTTTAGATCGTAGGTTTTAGGGGTATTCTTCAAGCTGGGCCAAGTTAAATAGGGTCTTTACTAGTTTTGTGAAGGTCTTATTTGGTACGTAGATCTATTAGCATTTAAGTTCTTTTTTTAGCTTAGATTTAACAGCTTTCTAAATCTTTTTCCACATGTTAATAATCTAGTTATCGAAAAACTCACAATACTTGCAAAAAGTACGGTTACCGCCGTTACGTTCTTCTCTGCCGTCTTACTCGACGATGTAATTGCTGACGAAGTTAATCAGGTGTTTTTCGGTTAAGTCTTTGTTAACTTCTTCGTTTTACAGGTTACAATTATAGTATTTGTTAAAGGTAGCTTCGAATGCTTTAATCGTTTTTTTCCTAACAGGGTTGGTAATAGCTTTAAAGTAGGCGTTAGTGGTAGATATCTTAGTGTTTCAGCTTATGTAGGGCGTTTAAGCGTGTAAGGCGATAGACTTGGTAATCTTTGGGCGTAGGGACCTGGTGTTTTAGCGTAGAGTCGCGTGGGAATTTGACGACTTGGTGTAAGGTCATGCGACGTAGCTTTCTCGGCATAACTTGGTGTTTCATTTTACGCAGCGAACTTGATGATTAAAGTAGTGTAAGGAGTGAAAAGATTGAAGTAAAGGCAAAGATTTGGTGTAGTTGGTAAGGTCGAAGGTTGGTAGTGGTGGTAGAGAGCGAAAGTTGTTTGTTATAGGCCGTGAGACTTGGTCGTTTTTTTACAATAGTAATACCTGTAATAGTACTAACTTAGCCGTTTGCCAAATTGTCGTTTGAGGCTTTTAGCGGTTAATCTTAACACTCTTCAAAAAGGATCAATCAAGATTTCTTAGTGTTTTCAAGTAACGATACCGTCGCTTACTTCTAAATTAACGTTAGGAACTAATACAATCCAAAAGTCTTCTATGTTTTCCTGCCATTAAAGACTAGCGCAGTACTAATAGAGGCCCTTCATAAGAATTTTTCCTCTACCCTAGAGTGAAGTGCAGCGTACTGCACTCGGCTTACACCCAATGCAGTAAGTCCGCACAAAGTAATACACTTGCAGTACGGTAAACTTTACTGTAAGTAAAGTTGACCTACTGCACTACTTGTAATAATATTCTAACATAGAAAGTATATATTTCTTTTTTAGTAAATCCGTACCTAACTCAATAAAAATAGATTAGTATTAGTAGGGTTTTAAATGTTACAAATTTGTCGATTCGTAATGTAGTTGAAGTAATAGTAGTATTTTGTAGTCAAGTTGTGGACGTTTTGTTCTAGGTTTAGCAGACCATCAGCCGGTCTGCACACTGATTTGTATGGCTAAATGTTTGGCTCGTGCTTTAGTCTCGAGTGGTCATATACTGTTCTTGACTTGAAGTCAGTATAGTCAAATTTACTATAAGTAAAGTTGACTTACTGTACTGAAATTACTACTATTCTAACATAAGCCTTAAAAAACTCCTAACTTTCCGAATAATATGGACAAACTTGTATTCACAGATGGCACGGACTTTCTCGGGGTTAGCTCAGATATCCACATCCATCATCACAATAATGACAAGGTAATTTACCTTTTTAACTACGAAATCTCATTTTTTTGAAAATATAAATTTAATTCGGCTTTGCGAAAACGTTGTTAAATCTTTTAACATTCGTTATTAAATTGTGTTGAAGAATAAAAGAAAATATTGGAAAATAGTTTGGATAAATTATAACAAAATCATTCCCAACATTACCTATTATATTATTAATAAAACATTAAAATATTTCTAACGCCCCTAATGACCTATTAGCCGTAATGAGCTATCAAATAATATAAAACTAATGCGAAAGTCCATCAATTCTTCTTGTTCAGGTACGATCTAAATATCATAAAACGTTATTCAAATATCCAATTTCGTTACTTATATTGATTTCAATAACATACGTAAGGTTTGTTTAATTAAATGTTGAGGAAAATGATTTTCTTCAGTAATTTATTCGAAAGGCCGGTATTAAATACAAAATCTTTAACCCTTCTTAGACTTAAAAATAAACAATACCAGCACCGCAGCCGATAACGAACTCATGTACATCGAACCCTTATTTATTAACTCGGTAATTTAACGCTGGTGTTCTAAGACTTAATTACGTAATATTAAATATAACGGCCCCTATGGTTTCTTCGGTAGGGATCCATTTTCGTTCGGTTTAATATAGAGGTGATAGTTGAATTTTCTCCGATACGGGGGTAAAACCGATGTTTTTTTCCTTTTTAAATAAATCGCAAACTACACTAGTTTGGGTGTAAAACGAAACAAATCCTTATACTCTTTCGTAACCTTTGATGCCGTCGATTGCAAAATTGGCGTTATCTCATAAAATTTAAAATGAAAACATAATTACGGCTGGTACTTAATATATTTAACTATCTGTTTAAACCGGGTAATAAATTTTGTACAAACAGTTTTTATAATACCACTATTATATTTCAACTGAATAAGTATTACCAACATATTAATTACCAAGTCTTTCTAACTATTAACTACTTAACAATCTCTATTCACGTTTTAAATCACTTATCAATATACTATTTAAAGTTTATATAGAATTGTATATCATATTATTCCGGGAAAAATATATGTTAGTACCGAGTTTTTCTATTGATTTATATTTAGAAATATTGTACTATATCGACAATATACATATCTTGGTGTAACTTCAATAATAAACTGAAATTTCGAGAATATAACAATGAATTTTATGTTAATTTTATTAGTTATATAAAAGCCTTATTTAAAATGGAATAACAATTATAGATATAATCAACCTGCAAATTTAAAACGTAAGTGTTATTGAACCATATAAAAATAAATGATGAATTTTTGTTTATATATATTTCAATTGAATTAAATTACCTTGCTGTTGGTAGACCTCAAATCATTATACCGTTATCGATTCGAATCGTGGTCAAAGTAATCGTAGTATTGTATTGGTTAATTGGTGGATGTATTGGTCTGGATTTGGTAGACCGCTAGCCGGTTTGCACTATAATTTGTATGGCCAACTACTTTACCCGTGCCCTAGAGTGAAGTGCAGCGTACTGCACTCAACTTACACCCAATGCGGTAACTCCGCACAAAGCAATATAGTTAACACTTGCAGTAGAGTTAACTTTACTATAATTAAAGTTGATCTACTACACTGCGTGTAATATTTTTTCAACACTGGCGCCTTTTTAGTTTGTGCGTGTACGTTGGTATGATTGACCAATATTTTCCGGTTAACGTTGAACAGCGGTCTCGTACCCCCTATTAATTCCAATTGACTTTTATACTGGATTGTATCCAATTGTATACAAATTACCTCCATTTAATCTTAATTTCTCCGTTGCTCTGAGGCTCGGGTTTATCAATTCCCATAAAAAGTTCTTCCGCTACAGGCTTTTGCAAGTCTCTACTTAACCCGTGCCACTTAAACAGATTACCATTATCAATCCCTTGGGAGTCTTTTAGTTTGCCAATACATTCCTATCCATAATCATATGATTTGGGCTTTTCGGGCGGCTTGTCAACGTAACCTTCGATGCGTATAGTTAATCTATTACTATTTACAAACCTTTTTAAGGCTTTATTTGGTAATGCCTTCGTTATAAAGTTAGTAGGATTGTCTTTGCTAGCGATTTATCGGAACTTCTTAATCTCCTTCCTTTCGTAGGCTTTACGAAGTGCTATTACGTCGATTATTAGGCGTTTTTCGCTAGTTGTTCCGAGCTTTAAAAGGTGTTTGAAAAGACTTTTTAAGTTGGTACAAATTACTACCAGGATTAGGAAGAATCTTTAATTGCCTAGTGATGAGGTTATGGGTTTTCTACAGTGCAATACCTACGTTAAAATCTGTTATTATGCCGTAAACCTCCGATATTAGTACGCTTCATATAATCTTTTTACATTTAATGGAGGTTTAGTGGATTAGGCTACCGATAATAAAAAACTGGTTTTCCATTTGTCTTTATTGACGAAGGTTATTAGAAAGCCGATCTGTAAAAATAAATCGGTATTATTTGTAAAGGATCCGTTCATAAAGATTATTAATTTTTCCCTTGACAGGTTGATTAGGACCACATTCATTTCGCGGTCCAAGTTCTGCATCTGTCATTCTAACCTATTATTGAACCGGTTAAAGTTCTTATCCGTTAACTCTTATACTTACGTTGCGATGGAAAGTTCGTAAGAGATTTTCTGTTGGTATAAAGTAGTAATATAGCTGCCTCAAACATGCTGTTCAAAGTACCGTTGATTTTTGGCTTTATTAGTCTTATGAATTAAAACCAGAATAGCTTTCTGGCCCTTTTAGAGAAAGCTAAGGCCGATATTAATACTAAACATGAGGATTAACGATTCATTAAAGTTAAGTTGGCTACCCTCCATTAATGTCGTTACCGGTTTGTTATTTTCAAACTTAAAGTATTTCAATAGTTTTTTGTTTCAATGTTATAAAGCTAGCTGTTTCGACGAAAAGAGTATCGTTAATTTATATACGTACTTCTTCGAAATCCTTCTTTTACGTTATTAATAATTACGGATTGTATGTGAAAGACTTTATTGTTAGATATGATTTAAAGCGCGATTAGTAATTTAAAAACCAGTAAACGCCTACTTTGGACAATTCATATAATGGCTTAATATAACGTATTACCGTTCCTGGACGGTATATAATACGGAGTTCCTGTAACAGTTTTAATATTACGATCTGTTATAAATCTGTTACTGACTACATATAGGTTTGCATAATATTACGGCTATAAAACATAAACTTACCTTTCATCTTAATTAGTAAACTTATTATTAAAGCAACTATTAAACGCTAGTTGATTTTTTAAATCGTTAGCGAATATGTAAGGATCCAGCTTTTACTTTCATCATCATATCCTTAGGAAATTAAACGTGATTTTTAATACGACCACCCCGTAGTTTCACCTTTAACTTTTTTTTCTTTGAAAGTCGTTTGCGTCGGCAGCGTTTTATCGGATTATCGATAACAGATAAAGAAGGTTCGTATTAACTCGGTTATTTAATTTAAAGTACTTCAAGGTCATTATCTATAGTAGCTCTAATATAAGGTTTAATCTAAGTGGTTCGGAAAGGTATAAGGCTTTTAACAATTTTAACAATTACTTCAGAGTTTATAATACTTAATATCTTATATAGGCTTTTTTATTTGCCCGGATCTCGCTATACGAGAACTTCACTTTGTAACGACAAAGCAAATATGTTGATTATTAAAGGGCCGTTTTTAGTGTTAAGGGTGTTATTGATTTGGCAACATGCTAATTCTCTTCATAATTCCCTTAAAACTTTGTTATCAGTCGCAATACGTTTTTGAGTACTTACTGAGGGCGGAGATTCATTCGTTAGGTGTAGTTATGCTTTAAAGACTAAAAGCGTCAGCACTAAGCTGTCAAGGTCTATAGTATCATTTAAACCTTTTATTACCATTTATAAACGTTTCTCCGGATCCGTAAAGCTTTCAATTTCCAATGTAAGGCTATCATACGCTCGGAGAAATTGGGCGTATACCATTTTAACCTTATTAATACATTAGTAGGCTTTTACAGGTACCTATTTACACTGTATACCTATTATCTTGGTATCTTTTTGAAATTCCATTACGGCAAAGTTTATGCTGATATCGTAAAAAATAACGTTAGTTGGATCCAGGTACGTATTGATCTATAATATCCTTGACTTTCCCCACGTATCATTTGACGAAAGGGACTTAAGAAATTTAATCCACTGAAAAAAGGTTTCAAAATTAACGACGTAAAGTACAGGCTTCTTATTTAAGTAAAATATATCGAAGATAATCTCGTAATTGAAATCCTGATCGTTTTTTAATGTAAACTTAAATCTCTGGGGTGCTTAGGCATACGTTTGCCAATGGTGACAAAGCCTTTTCATGTTTTTAAAGGCGAAATTTCCATATTATTATGCCCTGCAGATTTTAGGACTTTATATAACCTATTAAAGTCTAGGTAATTGAAACGCAGATATTCTTAACATATTTACGGCTCAGCCAGGTTTTACACCACTACTTGTAGGTTTTAAAGATAAAACTATAGGTACTCCCACTTAAGGGCGAGTAAAAACCTCTGGCCTATTTTAATAAGATCGTCTACGTTGAAGTTAAATTTGACTTCATCTTCATATCTTCCAAATTAAGTAGAAAAGGGGTAGCGGACTTGAGGATGTGGAATGTGATCGCTTCTACAACAGTTTGAACTACCGTTATCCCTAGTGACGATAGTTGTTCGCCTGGTCCGAAGCTAACGTTGGCTTTGCTAGCATCGTGACAGTTGATTTAAGTGGCTGTATTACTTTCCCTCCGCAGTACCATATACTGAGAATAGCCTTCTGTTGAATACCTTGCTGCCACTGTGTGAATTCCGGGGAATAGTGAGTGAAAACCTGAAGGTAGAACCTCTATCCACTTGCAGATGTTTAAGAAGAGCATTATATTAGAGTTGAGGAGGTTATAGAGCTTCCCATCGTACTTCTTAACATTATTCAAAATCTTGGCTAAATTCGTAAGCAATTTGTAGTTGATGTTAACTATCTTGACGGGTTTTGAAGGAAGATTACGATAGTTATCCCATTAAATAGCATTTCTTAATAGCTTAAACCGTAGTACTTCCAAGGCACAAGGTTGGGGGTAATTGCCAGTCGCCTAGCCCAAAGGGTAAAGTCCTATGGTAGGACCTGTGGTAGGCTCTCGCACGTATGCGAACGTAAACAGGGAAGGGTTTTAGAGGTTTTAGCGACTAAATTGCTAAGGGACGAAAGGTACCTGAAGGTTTTAGGAAGCCTAACAATCTTACTTAATTAACTGGTGTAAAGCGCCAACGTTAATACCTTTGGCCGTGTTAGCGGCCCTTGCCTTACGTGTTTTGCCGCCGCTAAAAGCGTATTCTACTTTATTACATAGAGGTATTGAATTACCGAATAGGTTAATAGGTTCTTTATCGTTAACGTGTAAAAAAGCTTAACTTAGTTATGGGTAAGTTAGTGGTCCCTTAAATTGCGTATAGAGCCGGAAAGGTTTTTTAATAGCTTTTTATTAGGCTGTAAGTTGTAAGGGGATTTTTTAAACTTGGTCAAGTTGAAGAAGGCTTAGGCTAATGTTGTAGCACCTTGTACTTAAATGAAGATCCCTCGTTTCTTTAGGTCGAAACTAAATCTTAATTTAACCCATTTTTAAATTTCTTTTCATATATTTATTGTTTAGTCTTTAAAGAAGTTGCAATATTTGTTGAAAATCCGGTTAAGGTTGTGGCCATTATTGTGCCTAACGATAAAGCATCTAACGAAGTTGGTAAAGTGTTTTTCGGTTGATTTTTCGTTAACATCTAACGCCTAGAGGTCGTTGTTGTAGAACTTGGTAAAACTTGTTCCGAGCGCTTTAATTACTTCTTTTTTGATAGGGTTAGTGATAGCTTTAAAGTAAGTTCTAGGGTTAGAAATTTTCGCGTTTTGGTTTTTGTAAGACATTTAGAACGTGTAGGGCAAGGGACTTTGTAATCTTAGGCGTAAAGACTTGGTGTTTTGGCGTGAAGTCGCGTGGGAACTTGGTGACTTGGTAACTTGGTAACTTGGCGTAAGGTCGCATGACATAGCTTTCTTGGCGCGACTTGGCGATGTTGCTCAAGGTAGCGAACTTGATGATTAAGGTGGCGCGGGAAATGAAAAGAGTAGAGTAGTGGCAAAAGTTTGGTATAAAGGGTAAGGTTGAGAGTTGTTTGTTGTTGGTAGAGAGCGGAGGTTGTAAGTTGTTTAGCATAGAGACTTAGTTGTTTTTCTTGCAGTAGTAGTACCCACAGTATTACTCACTTAGTCATTTGCTAACTTGCCAAACTTTAAGACTTCTGGCAGTTAATCTCAACGTCTTTAATAAGGGTTAATAAAGATTTATTGGTGTTTTTCAATAGCAATACCTTCGCTTACTTCTAGATTGCTGTTGGGAACTGACGCAACCTAAAAAGTCTTCTCTGTTTTCCTGCCGTTGAGGACTAACGCATTACTAATAAAGGCCTTTCGTAAGAATCTTTCCTCTACCCTAGTCGTCGTATCCATAAAGCGTAACCGAAAAGTAGCTTTTTTTTTTACTTAGCTTATCTATTCTTAACCTAATAAGCACTGATCAGTGTTGGTAGGCCTTAGATCGTTACAACGTTGTCGATTCGAATCGTGGTCGAAGTAACAGTAGTATTGCATTGGTCAAGTGGTGGATGTATTTTCTAGATGTGGCAGATTGCTAGCCGGTCTACATTGTAATTTGTATGGCCAATTGCTTGGCCCGTGCCCTAGTGTGAAGTGCAGTGTACTGCACTTGACTTACACCCAATTCAGTAAGTCCACACAAACAATACACTCAACTTACAGTTAATATAGTCAACTTTACTGTAAGTAAAGTTGGTTTTCTGCACTGCATGTAGTACTATTCCAACACTGTCGGCTTTTTAGTTTATACATGTACGCCAGTGTGGTGAATTATTTTTTTCCAGGTAACGCCAAATAGTGACCTTGTTAACTTGCCAATCCCCTATCAATTCCAATTAACCTACATACCAAATTACACCCAATTTTCTGCAAATTAACCTCATTTGAACTTAATTACTCCATCTTTCCAAGGCCTGATTTTATTAGCTCCTACAAAAAGTTGTTTTGTTACAAGCCTTTGCAAATCTCTACTTTAACCGTGGAGGTCAAATAGGTCGCTATCGTAGCCTTTACTTACCTGGTAATCTCCCAGTTTATCGGCATAACCCTGGTAGCTGGTACGTAACTTGGCTTTACTAGGAAGCTTATCAATGTAGCCATTGATACGTATGGTCAGCCTATTACTGTTTATAAACCTTTCCAGAGCCTTATTTAGTACTGCTTTCATCATGACATCTACGGTATTATTTTTTCCGTTAATTCATCGGAAATCCTTAATCTCTCTCCTTTCGTAGGTTGTACGAAGTGCTATCACTTCGATTATCAGGCGTTTTTCGCTAATGATTCCAAGCTTCGATAAGCATTTTAATAGGTTTTTCGAATCAGTATAAATCATTACCGGGATAGGAAGAATCTTCAGCTGCCTGGTGATAAAGTTAAGGGTTTTCCACAATGACATGCCTACGTTAAAATCTGTCATTATACCTTAGACTTTCGAAGCTAACACATTTCATATAATTTTGTTATACTTAACGAAGGTCTATTAAATCAGACTACCGATTATATTGAACTGGTTTTCCCGCTTGTCTTCTTTAACGAGAGTTATTAGAAAGCCGATCTGTAAAGATAAATTATTGTTTTTTATAAATGATCCGGTGGTAAAAATGATTCAATTCGTCCTCTATAAGGTGAAAAAAACCGTATTAATCCCGCGGTCCAAAATTTGAATTTATTACTCGAACCCTTTTTTTAGCCGGTTAAATTCCTTATACGTTAGTCTTTATACTTCTACCGCGACAAATAGGTCATATAATACCTCCTGTCAATATAAGATAATAATATAACTACTATAGGCACGTTATTTAAGATAATGTCAGGCATTAGACGTATTAGTTTTGTTAATTATATCCAAAACAATTCCTTCACCCTTTTAACAAAAGTTAAGGCCATCATTAACACCAAGTATACGTATTAACGATGTATTAAAATCAATTTGACTGCTTTCTGTTAACGTCTTCACCGGCTTGTAATTCCAGAACTTAAAGTCTTTAATCGCTTGTTATTACAAAATACTATAAAGTTAGCCGTTTTAATGAAAAGGGTATTGTTAATTTACATACCTACTACATCGAGGTCCCCATTTTACATTACGAGTTAACACGGGTCATACGTTAAAGACTTTATCGTTAATCGTGATTTAAAGTAAAACTAGTGGGTTAGAAACTAATAAATAACTACTTGAACAAATCCGTAAAGTATCTTAATATATTGTATTACTATGCTTAAAAAGTAAATCACACGAAGTTTTAATAATAGTTTTAATAGTATGATCCTCTGTAAATTCGTTACTAATTGCACCTAAGCTTACGTTATATTGTTGCTCTTAAACGTAAACCTTCCATGGTTTTTAACTAGCAATATTGTTGCTAAAATAACCACTAAACGTTGGCTAATCTTTTCAATCGTTACAGACTGTGTAAAGATTTAGTCTTTGATTTTATAGATATATTATTAAACGATTAAGCGTAAATTGTTTTATAACCGCCGCGTAGTGTTGCCTTTAACATCGTAAATAATCTTTGACTTAAAAATCGTATCGTTTGTGTTTTGAAGGGTAAAATCAGTTTTCGATAAAAATTATACAACCCTTCGATTTTATAAGCTATTAATCTCAACTTTATCGCTTTCCTTGAAAGATTTGTTGAAAATCTTAATAATACCTTACGCTCGAAACTTTAATACCAAGTTTTCGTTATCCTTTTCTTTTTCTATTACCTAAATAGTATTATAAATATAGTTCTATATATATTCTTCTTCTTCAACATTCCTTTTTTTCGGGGGTCGTCCGCGCCGGTGACGTTTTATCGAATTGTTCATAACGGAAAAAGGAGGTTTGTATTAGCTCGATCGCTTAATTGAAGGGTTTTCATCTTCAGTAGACCTAATTCAAGGCTTAAACCAAGTTGCTCAAAAAGATATAGAACTGTTAGCAGTTTTAATAACTACTTCAAAATTCGCGATATTTAATATCTTGTGCGAGCCCTCCCATTTTCCCGGCTCCCGATATACAAAAACTTTACTTTATAACGACAAAGTAAATACGTCGATTATTAATGGGCTTATCTTTATGTTAAGTGCATCATTAACCTGGCGGCGTATCGGGCTTCTTCGCAGTTTATTTAAGGTTTTACTGTAGGCCGCAGAACGTTTTTAAGTACTTGTTAAAGTCGGAGATTTACTTATCAGGCAAGGGTATTCTTTGAAAACTAGTAACGTTAATACTAAGCCGTTAGAGCCTACAATATCATTTAAACGTTTTACCGCCATTTATAAACGTACCTCCGGATTTGTAAAGCTTTTAATCTCCAACATAAGGATATTATACGTTTGGTAAAGTAGGGAGTATACCCTCTTAACTTTTTTGATGTTTTAGTAGGCTTTTATAGGTACCTGTTTATATTAAGTACCTATTATCTTAACATCTTTTCGAAATTTCGTCGCCGCAAAGTTAGTACCGGTATTGTGGAAGACAACGTCAAGTAAACTTAGGTATATATTAATTTATAACATCCATGATATTTCCTAAGTATCTCTTACCAATTCTTTTTTTAAAAACTTAACTCTATAAAAAGAGATTGCAGAATTAACGACTTAAAAAATAAACTTATTATCCAAGTAAAAAATATGAATGAAGATTTAGTAATTGAAATGCTTATCTTCTTTTAATTTAAAATTAAATATCCGGAGGGCTTAGATATACGTTTAATAGTGGTAACAAATTCTTTCAATAACTTTGAATGCAAAGTATGTTATATATTTATACCCCATAGACTTTAGGATTTTGTATAGCCTATTAACGGCTGGGTAGTTACAGCGCTGATATAGTTAACGTATCTTCGACTCCGTTAATTTTAAAGCTATTGTTTCCGAGACTTAAAGATAGAACCATGTGTACCCCTATTCAAAGGAGAGGGGAAACCTCTGGCCTTTCTTAAACAATTAGTCCACATTAACTTTAACGTTAACGCCGAAGGTCTTCATAACTTTCAAGCAAAGTAAAAAAAAGGTAAAGGAATTAAAAATATATAATTCAATTGTTTGTATAATAGTTTAAATTACCTTTATCGCTAGTAATGATAGTTACTCGCCAAATTTCAAGCCAACTTTAACTTTACCAGTATAGTAATGGTTAATGTTAATAGATATAATATTTTCCCTCTGTAGTACCTAATACTACGAATAGCTTTCTATTAAATACCTTTCTACCCTTAATTCTAGCATAATATCTTAAAACTTATAGTTTACATAACTATCGCAAAGATTAAAAGTGTATAAAGGGTTAAGGAATCGTTTAGAGTAAAGTTAAATGTTTTTATCACCCAAACAGTAAAAAAAGGCGTGATCGGATGGTTACTAGGCTACACGAGGAATATTATCTTTATACCACTAAATTTACTTAGGGATATTATCGCCGTCAATTAGCTTGTTGCCTTTAAAGTATACGATTTAATCCAGGTAGTAATATTTAAAACTAATAGAGTACTAGATATATTACATTACCTTTTTATCATTTCGTTCAGCAAGAGAGGGGGGTGGGGGTCTCGAGTTAACAATAATCAAACTTGCTATAAATCTAATATCTCCTACCACTATTACTACAATAATGTTTATTGTTAATATATCCGCCTAAATCTTGGCTTTATTGGCGTTAACACAGTTATTGCCTCCAGTTTATAGCCGGTAGACTAAACTTTAAGCGTTTAGAGCACCTGTATCCATAGTGATGGTCGATATAATTAACTACCATAAAGTCTTTTTCATTTGGGTTAGAGAATTTGCCGACTTAAAGGTACAAATTAAACGAATTTATTATACGCGTTATTATAATAGCAAACGAGAATCTTAACTGGCTAAAAAAGCCTTCTCAAGTGGCATTCAAACGTTATAAGGTGTATTCGAACTTGTTAAGGTCCGTAACTTCTATCCGTCCCTATTCGCGAAATGGGACTTCGTTAGCGTAGGTTTTCCCCATTACTTTCTGGCATAACATCAACTTATCGATTATCAAATTTAACATATCCATCGGTGTTTCCTCCTCTTTCTTCTTAATTATCATCATTACCCATCTCGTAGTAGCTCAATTTATATAATATTACGTAAGGTAGACATTGAACTAAAAGTGGCCTCTTATATTATTATAAATCTCGCGAAAAGTAGTAGCTTAAGTGAAAAAGGTTATGTAATAGTCTTTGGTATACCTTAAAAGGATTCCGAGAAAAAATAAGTATAAACCTAAAGGAGATACTTTTATACACTTACAAATGTTTTTAAAAAAACATCATATTAATGGAGAGGAAGTTGTAAGGCTTTCTGTTATACTTTTTTACGTTGTTCTAAATTTTGGCGAAGTCCATAAAAAGTTTATAGTCAATATTATTCATTTTAACATATCTTAGGGATAGGTCGCGATAGTCATCCCAGTCTTATTTGGTATTATTATAGCAATTTAAGTCTTAAAGCTTCCGAAACACGGTATTAAAGGTAATTTCCAATCGCTTAACCCGAGGGGTCAAGTCTTATAGGATCTGTAATAGGCTTTTTTATATGGGTAAACCTAAAAAGGGGAGGTTTTTAAAGGGCTTATCAATTAAACTACTAGGAGACGATAGGTACTTGAAGTTTTTAGAAAACCTGACGATTTTGTTTAAATACCTCATATAAAGTGTTGACGTCAATACATTTAACCGCGTTGGCAACCTTTACTTCGCGCGTTTTACCACCATTAAAGTCATATTCTTCGTTGTTACATAAGGGTTTTAGGCTACCGAACAAGTCAACAGATTTTTTATCGTCAACGAATAATAAGTTTTAATTCAGCTAAATGTAAAGGGGAGGTACCTTAAATCTTGTATAAGGGCTGTAAGATTCCTTAATACTCTTTCCCTTAAAATATAAGTTTTAAGGGTATTTCAAAAGTTAGGTTAAGTTGAAAAGTTTTTATATTAATTTTATATTATCCTAAGATGAGAAATAAACCCCTTAATATTTAAGTTTTACTATAATCTTCATTTTAACCCCTTTTTAAACTACGATTCACATATGTTTAATCTAGTTATTAAAAAGGTTACAAAAGTTGATAAATGCATTGTTAAGGTCGTTAATATTATATTGTTTAACGATATCATATCCGGCGAAATTAATAAGGTGTTTTTCAATTAATTTGTTATCGACATCTAACGCCTAAAGATATTCGTCGTAAAACTTGGTAAAAAGAATTCCGAAGGCTTTAATCATTTTTTTCCCTTTCGAAATCGGAAATAGCTTTAAGGTAAACGCTTACGGTAGATATTCTAAGGTTTTGGCCTATTTAAGACTTGGTAGGGTGTATAGGGTAAGGGACTTGATAATCTTTAGGTATAGTGACTTGGTGTTTTGATGTGAAGTCGCGTAGGAATTTGTTGACTTGGTAACTTGGTGACTTGGTGTAAGGTTGCGCGACGTATCTTTCTTAACGCGACTTGGCGATTCTTAGTATTTTCGCTCAGTATAGCGGTTTTTACGATTAAATTAGTATGAAAAGTAAAAAAAGTGAAATAAGGGTAAAGGTTTAGTGTAAAAATTAAAGTCGGGAGTTATTTATTATTATAAGCGGTAGGACCTAATCGTTTTTCTAATAGTAGTAACACCCGTAGTAGTATTAACTTAGCTGTGTACCAACTAACAATACTTTAAGACTTCTTAAAGTGAATCTCAACATTTTTCTTCAAAAAGAATTACAAAAGATTTATTGGTATTTTTAATAACGATACCATCGCTTACTTCCAAATGAATTTTATGGACCAACGAATTCCAAAAAGTACTTTTTTATTTTCTTTCTATTGTAAACTAGCGTAATACTAATAAAAGGATTTCGAAAAAATCTTTCCTTTACTTTAACGATAACATAAAGCGTAATAATCAGAAAATAACCTTTTCTTCTACTTAGCTAATCTGTGCTTAACCCAATAAACACTAATCTGTATTGGTAGGGCCTGAGATCGTTGCAAAGTTGTCGATTCGAATTGTGGTTGAAGTTACAGTAGTATTGTATTGGTCAAGTGGTGGATGTACTGTTTTAGGTTTGGCAGACTGCTAGCCGGTTTACACTGTAATTTGTATGGCCAATTGCTTGGCCCGTGCCCTAGAGTTAAATGCAGCGTACTGCACTCGACTTACATCCAATGAGGTAAGTTCACACAAAGCAATAAACTCAATCTATAGTTTAGTATAGTCAACTTTACTTTAAGTAAAGTTGACTTACTGCACTGCACCTAGTACTATTCTAACATTGTTGTAGTAAATATTACATTTTTTTTTTTTTTTAGTTAATTGTTTACCCGAACTACTAAGATAGTTTTACTAGAATTAGATACTGAAGGTAGAAACGCTTCAATATAGTTTTTATGGTATTTCTAAATTTACCACCTTACGTATAGAAATATATAAACCGTACGTTTCAATTATTTTGCCAATTCTGCGAAGCTTTTATCCATGATATAATTATGTTGTCATATACATTGAAGAAAAAAATCGTTAATTTCAAATATATACTTATCTTTTCTTCCCGAAAAGGCTCATTTTTATTACTCGCCAAATTCTACATGAAATTCTAGTTTGTAAAATTGTTAGGTTTCTAAGTCAATAGTCTTAATCTTTCCCTCATTCAGGAACATATTCAAGACTTTCGTAAATTATTATTCCCAATAAAATTAACAACGTTGGAAACACATTTGGAAACTGTTGGATTTTTTAAAATAACAATTTTATACTTCTTCTAATTATTGAATGCTTTATAGATACGTCAAACCGATTCACTTATTAAACTCCGTTATAGAAATCATTCAAAAGTCAGAAATCATAATTAACAGTAGTATTTTAGGCAATTTACGAAGATCTTTTTAACGCTCAATTTATAATGTTTTTTTGATAAGCTTCAAAGATTCTTATATGAGTGTTTACGCTAATATTATTCTGACCCTAATCACCTTCTTTCCCCCCAAATTGATAGTAACCTTTAACGCGGTTTTAGAGTAATATTGTTTTAACTAAAAATAACTATATTTGGATTTATAGTTACTATATTCCCGTAACAAGAATTAAGCTTATTTTATCTTTAAATCGATGTTTTATTAATACCGAATTATAGTATAATTCTTTAAAGTTTGAAGTAACGTATTTTATATAAGTTCATCATCTTCTTCATATCAACTTTATTAGTATTTTAGACCTAATTATAGTTTTTACGAATTATAAATCAAAAAAAATGATTGATCAAATTTCATTCAGCGTAATATTTATGGATAAAGTGAATAGAAAATTATTTAATATTTTTATTTACATTAATACTTCTAAATAAAAAATAATTTATCTCTTTAGCCGTTTCAATTTTGTTTTTATCGGTAAGGTATTAAGCCTATAATATTCACATAAACATAAGGTCTTCAGAAGAGTAATCATAATGATTGGTAGTTGTAGTATAAAAGATGATGATATTATCTGAAGAAGCATCCAGAGGTGTACGCTACAGGTGAGGGTTTATAAGCCCTCGCCCAGAGAGTACCACTCTGGAATACCTGCTTCTAGACCGCTCCTCGCATGAGAGTGTAATCTGCAGCGTATCACGTTATTATATATGCTGCAAGAGAACAGCTTGTAGCACGATATATGATTGTGTCATGCTATATGAGTGTACCTTACAGCGTAATGTACTGCCACCTAAATATAATATCTATGAAGGTATATAATAATATCTACACAGGCAATCTTTTCTTCTTTCTTTATGCGTTTCGTATCTAATAGTAATAGTATATTTCTGGTTTGTATTCGTAATCTAATAGTAACAGTATAAGTGGTGCGGTCTATATTAGTTGTATAGTAGCGATATTCCTTATTTAGTAGTGACAGTGGTATATGCTATCGTTCCAAGCATAGTAATATTCCTGGTTAGTAATAACTGTGGTATATACCATCGTTTTAGGCAAAACTTTTTTCCTTTTTTTTCCCTTTTACTTATAATAAAGTAGTGATGTTACGAATTTAGTTACGTAATCTTTCTCGTGACGTCGATAGTCGTAACAAGTGTTAAAAGTAATGTATATATTTTGAATACGTTTGTTCAAGCGTTATACGTAAGTAGAAGCGGTGAAATACTGTTGCAGGTAGTTTTTTTTCGTGGATAGGTATTTTGTTTTCATGGTAACGGGAGGGTTTTCATTTTCTTGTAGAGGCCTAGTTACATATAAAACATCTGGCTACTTCTCCTCTTGAAGTATTGGTTCGGATTGGTGTGGTGTAGCAGATTTTGCTAAAGCGATCGGCCTGAGTATTGCAATTATAGCCGATTTTGAATAAAACGAGCGGTGCGTTTGTTGTATTTGTGGCAAATCTTGTGATTCGTAGTCGGTTGAAAACTGTATATTCAGCCCTTTCTTCTTATGTAGCCCTTTTCCTTATTTTTCTTGCTGCGGCCCAGACTGTGCATTTAGGCCTTCCTTCCATTCCTTTCGCAGCCCTCCTTTGCCTTTAGGCTGTAGCTTGGATTCTATACTTGGCCCCTTCTTCTCTCGAGGTAGTGGCCAGGAATCCGTCTACTTCGGCATTTGTATTATCTGGGCCGTTATAAACAGGGGCTTTACAATGCGGCTGCTGCGTTCACCGGGTGTATTAATACCACTGTTTCGTAATTATCTTCGTCAGATACTTGAAATTGTATCATCCACTATTTTCCACATATTTAGTATCCAATTTGCAAAGTTTTCCCTAAAATTTTCAAATAAGTCGCGCCCTTTAATTTTACCACGACAATAGTTAAAAAATAAAAATCATATTTATAACATATTTATTTGCTGTATAGGGGTCTAACTTCTTTACTAGTTACTCGATCTTATTATTTCATAAGTTAAAGTCCCGATACTTTAGGTTATTACTTTAAAACGACGTATATAAAAAAAAGTAAACCATACATTCGTTAGCTTTTACCAAGTTCGTTACTAGTGGAACAATTATATATTTGTAAATGGTAGTAGCGTTTGCTAATAAAAATGAATTTCAAATAAATCGAACGTTAAAGTAAGGCGAACGCGGAAAGGTTTTGTTGACGTTTAGTAGCGCTACACTGGCTAAACGGCTAGAAAAACTCAAATAAACTTGAAATCAATAGGGCAAACGAAACTAAAAGAAACAACAAAGCGAACGTAAAAAGGTTTTGTTGGCGTTTAGTAACATTGAATTAACTAAACGGCTAGGAAAACTCAAATATACATAGAATAAACAGGGTAAACAAAAATAAAAAAAACAAAGCGAATGTAGGTAGGGTAGGTAGGGCAAGTTGTATGTGTATATAGGGAGGCGTAATGTGTGATCCGGTGTGTGGCGGTTGGTCCGTATTGGTGTGCCGTAGCAGAAATTGGTGGAGGGATCGGTTGATTGCTTGGTGTGTAACCGATTTTAATAGAGCAATCGGGTTATTCTTTTGTACGTAACCGAATTTGCTGAAGCGATTTCGATCGATCTTAGCGAACGGTTCTGAAACTTGGTGTTTTTTACTAACGTAGCCTGGTATCCGGTAAGTTCTAATAAAGGGTTCCGAAACTTGGTATTTAGCTTGCGTACCCTAGTATCTAGTAGGTCCTAATAAAGGGTTCCGAAAAACTTAGTGATTTAGCTTACGTGGCCTGATGCGTGATAGGACGCCCTTTAAAAAGGACCTATGTTACACGTTCAAAGCGCTAATGCAAGTTGACGGTTAATGGAACGGAGCTAATCTTTTCAAAGTCACTCCGAATCTTATAGTTTTGTAACGCTTCGGGTTTCTAGGCGCTCCCGCGTAATTCCACACTCCTATATAGTTTTTATAAAGCGTAGAATTGAAGTATAGGCAGTTGGTACCGCTATAACATCCTGCTATAGATATTTAACATATATTTGTCTTTTCTTTCCTCAACTATTTACAGTCAACCAAGTCGTCTACTAATTAATATCGATAAGATTTCAAGCCCATAATGTTCACATAAACATAAGATCTTTGAAAGAGTAATAAGAATAACTGGTAGCTATAGTATAAAAGATGATAATATAATCAAAAGAAGCATTCAGAGGTGTACGCTACAGGTAAGGGCTTATAAGCCCTCGCCCAGAGCGTATCACTCTGGAATACCTGCTTTAAGACCGCTCCACGCATGAGATTGTAATCTACAGTGTGTCACGTTATCATATATTCTGCAAGAGTACAGCCTGTACCATGACACGTGATCGTATTATGCTACAGGAGTATACCTTACAGCGTAATATACTACTACCTAAATATACTGTCTATGAAGGTATATAATAATATCAATTGTTTTTAATGCTTTGTTATAACTACCGAAATCGAGAAATAAAAAAATTCGTATGTGAAATAATCTTCTTATTCCTGACTCAATACTGAACGCCTATTTAATATTTTTTGATAAATTATATTCTATCATGCATTTAGTCTTCATTGACGCTAAAATATCAGATTTTATAATTTCATGTATTTGGTCCGGATATTCTATTGACCCTGTACAAGAAGGGATTTCATATAAAATAAAACAACATAATGAAAACGAAAATATCATCTTAATATTAAAACTCAACTACCTTTTCAAACTTTTCAAGCGTTTAATTTGCAACCGAAATTCAATAGATTATGAACATTACTTTTATCTTTAATTTTCTCTTGAAAATTTCTCGCAAATACTTATAATAAACGTTGTTACTTCGGTCTTTAATATGTAGTAACCTGAAATAACTTTCATTTTTTCTTTAAACGCAAATTCGTGAAAAATTGCTATGGGTATTACCCGTAATATGGTTAATTACAAAATAATAATTGAACCCTTGTTGGTAAACCTCAACCAATTAAAAAAAAATTAAGACCCTATATTTATCATTTGTATAGATTTTATTGTTGCTTTGGCAGTTACTGTTTTATTTAGAATACTTTAGAATCTACGTATACAAAGAAAAATTAATATTATTATACCGATTGCTCATAAAACTTCCAAGAAAACACTTTTTTTACTAGGACATATTCTATATACTATTACAAAATAAGGTGCTATTTTTGTAAGATAATTTCAATTGTTTAATTAACTTCATCCACGATATACTATTTCTGATCGCAACCTTAAATTTTTATTAACATTTCGATATGGTTTTTGCAAATGTTTTAGTATAAAATCATTAATAATAATAGTTTATTACCCTTAGGTAGATGGTTAATTGGAAAGCAAAAAAAAGTTTGTAATATTAGCCTTACGATATTATATAGTTAAATATCCTAATTAATTGTAGATTAATTGTATTCCTACTTATAGTAACACCTTTATAACGCCTATTCTCGTATCATCAACATTAACCCTTATAAGTTTTTATTCAGATTGAAACTTCGTTTACTATTAAACTATTGTATTTCTCTAATACCTTGTTAATGTATCAATATTTGCTTCATTAAAGAATATTTACAGCGGGATATTAAATTAATAATAGATATCATAACTATGGAAGTTAAAAAGAGGTATGATTAAGAATATGAATAATACGATTTTAAAGCCAGTAATCGAATTAAACTAAAAACTAAGTGAATATATAAACCTCTTTATCGCTCAAGAAAATTCACTGTTTTTCGTTTAAGGCCTCTTATAATTATAAATACAGTTGGAATAATCTCTTTTATTTTAAATCTTTATTCAAATTTAAGAATTTATCACACCGTCAATATTCTATACTTAACGCCTACTTAAGATATGAAAACCTTTAAACGAGTTATTCCGCCTTCGGTGCCTGTTAAACATGAGGGTAATAAAGATGAATAGTAAATTGAGAGGATATTAGACAAGAGGTTTCATCGCCGCCGTCATATAGGTTAATAAGTTCAATATCTCGTCAAATGAAAAGGATTCACAGCAAAAGATGATGAGTGGCTAAGTTTGAAGGACCTAGAATATTGCAAGGAATTAATTGAGGACTTTGAGAAGAATGGTGAGAACCTGTTCTCACGAGACATGATGGAACATACTTGCTTCATGATGGGGACATCATGCTTTCTTTTGTCATCCAGTATTTGTTGGACCAAGGTGGGGTGGCATCCCCACCTGCCTTCTTTGTTGTTGTACATACATACCTTACTGCAAACTCTGCAGTTAGTTCTAGACTTAGTTTCTTCCTTCTTCATCCTTCAATACAGTTAGAAACACCATACTACCAACACGATCCAACAACTTTGCTTTTCACTTTTTTTTTCACTTTTTTTTTTTTTTCCTTGTCTTTTCTTCTGAACAGATGGTACCTCTTGAGGGGGTATATTGAAAATACAACAGGTATAGTCTGTACTTAGAAACAGGATCAAGTAGTATTTGGTACGATAATCAGTACTTGGTATGTCTTTATAATAAGGATGAGGAGTATTCTGGAGATGCAGATATCCACTGGAGCACTAGTAGGAATACTAGTGAGAGGACTAAAGAATAGTAGATTAAGGTATAGGAGGATGGAGATGTAGTTAACGCCTGTATACTAGTACTTACTAGTACAGGGGCACTAGTACTTATTAGTACAAGGTACTAGTACTGATTAGTACGGAGGATCAACACAGAGATGTTGCCTGGCACTAGTATGGACTAGTATAGAGTCTCGAACTTTGATGCTCGAGATCTCTATGAGGATTCTCTTGATTATATCAGAGAGTTCTCCATGTAGATTCTAGTATTCCTGAATCTACAAGCCTATACAAAATCTTCTTGTATAGTAACTTTAACAATTTCTTAACAGTTAAACTTCAAATGGATCCTGTCAAGGTCACAACCAATGAAGCCAACAAAATAACGCATGCCGCCGACGCATTTGCAAAGGGTCCTGCTCGCCCTTCAAAAAAAAACCTTAAACCACTATAAAATCGCCAGGCAACTGGTTTGCCCCCAGCGGAAAAAGACGTTATTACGTATCGTACCTAAAGTTCTGATATCCAGATCCTTATCAAAGCCTTTGACACATAAAGACATAAACTTGATATATGTAAAACGATATATCGGGCTTACAAATAGGCTATCACCAACTTTGTTACGCATTTCTACGGACCCGGGTACGCAAAGCACCAGGGACTTTGCCGAATACATCGCATGCCACGCGACGAATAATATTACGCGCGGGGGTGGAAGCCCAGATTCTTACCAAAATCCCGGCCTTATAACTCCTAACCCCCTTACAAAAGTCCACTAAAACCACGGCAAACCAACCTGCGAAATCGTGCGCTCGCCCTCTTCTGCCGCGTCGACATACGCTATTACGCTAGCGTCCCCTTTCCTTGTATTATCAAACCTTACCGCGGAAACGTCTTCCCACCACTTTTTGATGCAAACCTTGACTCTTTTGCCCCTTTTCCCCTTGCAGCCGTATGACAGCAATTAAATGCTTCTACGGCGTCTGGGCTTTCCCTACATTTAGACTGTACATTAGGCCTGAAGGCGGAGGTGCTTACAAGCCTGTGCGGCCTTGAAGCAGTGCTTGCTCAGGATCCATATCCGTAGGATTCCAGAAACTGTAGTGACCACACAACGGAGCCACTCGCTATTGTTGCCGACGAAATCGGAATCGCAGCTGCGTCTGTCTGGAGGCGACTCCGCCGCCTAGATGTAGACCGCTTGGGTGGCCTGTTGTGCACACGCACGCACGCACGCACGCACGCATGCACGCACGCATGCACGCACGCACGCACCATTGGGGCCGCCGCACGCCAGGCCACGATTGCCATTGTGGCGGTCGTTTGGGGG